>LLCE01000084.1:0-174668 GCA_001414415.1 Hymenoscyphus repandus | reverse complement strand
ATCCTTGGATCGCTTACTAGCTTGTAATTGGTCCTTTCTCCTATATCAGTCCAAGGTCTCCTGGAGATAGTTATCTCTTGAGCCTATGGTCTTGGTACTGCACGTGATTTATTCCGTGATTGTGACAGCCCCCTACCTACCCGAACAGAAATCACTGGTATTAATCAACGCGTAATTATTAACTTTTAAAACTAGTTTTATTCTATTATCTACGTGCTAGGTATATACGGGTATTATATTCAGTTACTCTATATATACTATACCTTACTAGGGCGCGTGGTTAGGGCTATATACGTAGTTCTACCTCCTCCTCTATAGGCCCGTTATTAGGAACCTGATTTAGATTTCCTCTATTCTCTTCTCTTCTAGGTTTTTGTTACGATACGCCCCTCTGTTACTGTCAGGAACCTGATTTGGATTTCCTCTATTCTCTTCCTGAAAACCCGGAGCTATTTCTCTAGGGTCCGAGTCGCTGCCGTCTCGGACCGGCCGAATAGAGTAGGTCGCGGAACTAGGAATTATAATATTATCCGATTCAAGAAGTAGAGATGATCGTCAAGGTCCTTAGCTATCTACGTAGGAGGTAAAACGGATACATTTCGTATATCAGGATAGTAGGAGAATCGGAGAAGAAGGGTAGAGATTAGTTTCTGTAGTAATCTGACCTTGCACTTGAATCGTAATTCCCTACTATTACAGTTCCTTACAGCGGATTTCCTAAGGACTATAGTAAAATTAAGATAGAACGAAGTAGTATTAATCTATACCTACTATAAAGGTCTTAAGGAGAACGTTAAGGATAAAATTAGTAGAGGAGAACTACATACCTAAATAATAGAATTTATTAAAGAATTTATAAAGATCGATAACTAATTCTACGAAAGATTACTAGAAAGAAAGGGTTAATACAGATACTTTAATAAATAAAAATTGAGGAATAATAAATATTCTAGAGATAGAATATAAAGGATTAAATACTACTCTATAGAAAAATATAGAGAGTAAGAAAATAAAAGAAAAATATAAGAAACCCGAACCTGTTATAACTATAGAATTAAAGGATATCTAGTAAATAAATACCGAAAACTAAAGAAACCTTTCTAGAAAGCTTAGTTTAGTAATACTAAGCTAAGGAAAGAAAAGAAGGAAATAGCTAAGAAATTAATAGAACTATATTTCGAAGTTAGAGATAAAAGAGAAGCTACGGCTAAGGAGATACGAGAGTACTATAGAAGCTCTCCTTCTACCCTAGTTCTATTAGAAGACTTATTAGAGGACGGAATATAAGGGAATTAAAAAGGAGTAGATCCCGAATAGTAAGAGACCTCTAAAGAAGTGATAGCACATAGTGCAGTAGTGCGGTTGTTTCCGCAGTCTAGGCATAGTAGTAGGGTGAGCATATCACTCTTATCACTAGTTTTCATTTTCGTCCAGAGTCTGCTTTGACTGCTGCTGCTTTGCTGATGATGGAAAAGGCTTTGCTCGACTGGCGCCTAAGTTTCTGCCTGTCCAGCTGTGGTTCCAGAATGTAATACCTGCCTACAACTTGAGGATTGAGTGGCAATAAGCGAAAAGAATATAGGCTGGGATTGGAAAGAAGAACAGGAAGAAATCCGTAGGGTAACGCCAAAAATATGGTATTAGTTTGACTAGCTTAGTGAGGTAGATCCGACCTCCAAAGCACAAAAGAAATAGCATCGGGTTTCTTGATTCCGAATAGAGGTTGGTCTTGGTAAGAGTATAGAGCATCCCGACATCCCAGAAAAGTGCCAGGTTGAACAAGCTCGGGATGTAGGTAGTCCACACGGTCCACGGCGACCGCCGCCATACCGTACGATCGGTAATCAAAGAGCAGAGGTTCGACCGGAAGGTTGTGCGTGCCTAACGCAAACACTGCGCCAGAAACTTTAGATACTGGCCGAGTGTCGTCTCTATCGTGGTATTATCGGTGTATTGGATCTTTATCTTGTAGTTCTGTGGATGGTGTAAGACCCAGCGTGTAATAAAGTTATCGTCGCCTGGGTTCAGTGGACCGAATAAGCCAAAGAGGAAGCGTTCGTTGGTGAATGCTTTAGGGAAGTTGTCGTCTTGGACGATCTTAGTTAGAACGACCAATGCTCGTCCCGAGACCACAAAGACTCCTCCATCCATGGCGTTAGTGGCTCGGATCTCGAAGTTATGTCGGGCCAGATAAAAGGCCCCCATAACATTCCAGAACAACTCCCAATATTGTCCCCAAAGCGAGTGAGCCTCGGGATGCTTACGACGGACAACCTTCTTTGTCCCGCACAAGCCAACGCATGGATTTTCGAAAACAGGCACGCCAGAGTCTAAGAATGAGCTTGTTTACAACGGCTGTCCCAATCTCCTCTGAGTATTCGAGCCCAGCGCTGGTTTCTAAGCATGAGGCGAAAGCAAGTATTGCCAATGAAACTAAAGATGCAGAGGCCATTGTGCTACCAAACCAGCGGATCAAAAGAGGAAAGCTAGACGATGGCAGCGAGTTGTGCATGGCTAATAGGGGTCCGGATCTGGATCCTGGAGTACTTTTTTCGTTGGGTTTGCGTGTTACTGCTGCCGTTGTGCTTGCTCTGCTGTAGTGATGTTCTTCGTTATACTATATGCTTAGTAGGCATAACTTAGTGGAGGGCTACAGTCTTCGAGATCGGGTACGTTGACTTCCGGGGGAGGCGATTTAGTGTTAAAAACAATATTAATGACTAATGACCTGAACTATTGACCGTCTACGTACCAGGAAAGAGTCTTGAAATTGACATCATTATATTTCCTTATTTCAACCAAAATGCCGTAAAATCCTCGCCCTTTGCTTCCTTGAGATACTCTCCTTGCATAATGCCATGGATATATACTTCTCCAATAAAGCTACCAGGCGTCCCTTCTAGCTCAGGTGGCGGTTTTCGCAGAATATAGGCAACATCTCCCGAGTATAGAAGGCACACTAAGTCTCCCACTTGCGTCTTCTGCGGTGCTAACCCAAATCGCCCATTTTCAGTAATGATAAAGGTTCGTTTTGCACAGCGAGTAATAACGGACTTGTTGAAGTCATACACACGCTTTGTTTGCTCTGATTCTGAAATGGAAGAATAGTCGGAAGATGAACCTCGACCTATCCAAGCATCAAAGGTGGGTTTTGTATTCGAATCGAGACTCTTCATGTCGAATTTTCTATTTGCAACTACAGTTCTACAAAAGGCTTCTTCGTAGCCATCACAACTAGGTTCGGGATAAAACTTTGTCTTAGAATTTTTCACCTGTTCCTCCCATCGCAAGCAAGCTTTCTTGGTGTTTTCTCGTCGTGCCTCTCTGTGCTGTGCGGTTTTGTGCAGGTCATCACCGATGTATACAGGCACCTCTGAGGCCTCCTCAGTCCCGACTCCATCGACGAAACCAACCGTGTCCACAATAAATCCGTGAAGGAAGAGAATTTCTCCATTCTTGGAGAACATAAGTGTTGGCTTGTCTTCTTGATCCCCTCCAAATAGCCATTTATCAGTTGGCGGGTGAAATGAATTTTTTATCGGGAATGCAGAGAATCCGAATCCAATGAATGGCACGAGCAAAACAGTTGAATTCCAATCCGGACACCAGGAGGGTAATTTAAGAGAATCGTCTTTCTCTACCTGTCCTATCTGCAACGTCAACAACCCCGCCTCGAGGAAGCAAAGTTTTGTTGCTTCAAGAAAGACCATTCGGTCTTCGTGCCTCAAGTCGTAGTCGACAGTGATCCCCTGCTTTGTGGATTCTCTGATAAGCCCTAAAAGTGCATATACCTTGTCCCTCAGATGCAAGCACTTAAAGGGAGCTATATCGAGTAGCCAGGAGCCTAAATTCCGACCAACCCAATCCCGCCAGTCAAGATACATGAAGGGTGCAAATGGGCAATCTCTCCAAAGATTGCGAAGAGACCGAAATCGTGCAAGGTCCGCATCTTCAGCATTCCAGTGTAAATTCCTGAAAACGACGAATTGGTCGAAATCGACCTCTTCGGCTCCGCATTTCACGGTTGGTTTTGGGGAGAGCATTGCCTCTTGAATGACCCACACTCTCCTCCACCAATCTCTCTTTAGCAATTGCCTGAGAGCCTGCAATCCCGACGGTTGGTTTTCTGGGTCGTAATTATCAAAGAACGTCTGATCAGCATTGCGTATAAATTCCATAGCTTCGTCGCTATGATTCTCGCTTTCACCCAACCATATTATCGTTTGTAAATTCGCCCGTCGGTATATCTCACTCATCATCTTCACTTGCTTGACCCTCTCTGTGAGGTCTGTTTGATTAATACAGACAGCGTCGATCCAAATATTCTGCGCCTTCTTTTCATGTCGTAATCGCCTGAGAACAATTGCTAAATTAGCAGTGATAGTAGTATCGACTCCATTAAGACGCATGGAACATCGATTGTGCCAGTCACCCCAAACATATGACAGTGCGGTGTAATCGTCCTCGAGGGTAGCAATACGAAGCTTTCCGGAAAGCAAGTCCTCTTCAGCCTTGCTGTCATCAAGAGACAACAATCGAATCTGTTGATCTTTAAGAGCATAATTTGAATCGTATATTTTGACGGCTTCATTTCCGAGACTTTCTTGTAATTTCCTCGTCAATATCTCCTTCGCCGCTTTGCTAGCTTGATCTATGGTTTCGTTCGGCATTGCCAGGATACAATTTGACCAAGGGCTTTGAAGCAGATACTAATAAATTTTTGTGCGCTTAGACGATAAAGCCTGTAATCAGCTATAAGGATTTGCTTTTTCCCCTTAAGCGGGGAAGCTGCCACGTCGTCACTTCCAGCCCGAAGCCAAGAATGTAGCCCGCATAGCGACCTGTTAGGTATCAGTCACCGATTCTATTATTCGCCAATGAGAGGTCTCAACCACCGATTATTGGCGAATAAAATGGATCGGTGGTTATCGCCTCAAATTCGGCAATAAGACGATTCTGTCCTACCTATAATAAAATATAAGTATTCAAGGCTCTTAAAGTTATAGGAAGTCACTCTATACTTTTAAATTTATAAATAAAGAGAACAACTCGGGGGGACCGTTGCTAGGTAAACATACCTATCGCCTAGGTACTCCACCTTCCCTACTTCCCTAGTAAAATACCCTTTTACCCCCGAAAGATAACCCACGATTAAAGAAGTATATACTATCTCTTCTCGCGTCTTAATAAGCTGTCGGACAGAGGGAGTGATAAGTTCTCGTCGCTATCTCCGGCCCTGCGCGCAAAGCTACGGAGGATCGCAGATACCGTAACACTCGCAACTGTTTAGGTGTTCCTCAATTATAAGCGAACCCCGTCTTCCTCCGCAGATCACTCAGACGATGCCCTAGAAGGATGTGCGGGCCCTAATATCATCTCCGCCTCGGATCAAAGGCTTAGGGAGCTCAAAGACCGCATCGTTAGAGATGAGGAAGAGGAGAAGTCGATTAAGCAAAAGCGAATCGTGGTCCGCACTTCAAAGAGAGTAGCCCTAGCGGAGCTGATAGGCATGTACATTGATGAAAGAGATGCCAGGAGAGCGGTGCCTAAAAAGCGACGGAGGAAGCAATTGCCTCGATCATCGCTGAAAGATCGGTTTACTGACCTCCTCTTCCCAGAAACAATCAAGTATAAGAGCGAGGGGTTAGGCGAGAACCCGCAAGGCATGCAGGTAATTAAGAGAAACCCGCGGGAGGATACTAAGAAACAACTTGACTATTGGATACGGCTTGGGGAGCCGCTGGCGAGAATGTCCTAACACTATGGCCCTGGCATCCTGGCTCTCCTTCCTGAAAGGCTGACTGATAAAAAGTAAGTCTGTACTTGGTCGGCTCTTAGTAATGCATAAGACTTGGTTCAACTAATTGTGATTTAGTCTTCATGGGCTTAGGCGACCTCAGATGTAAGATTTCCTTGATTACATTGACTTGGTTCGACCAGGTTTGAGGGAGCAAATCCACAATCTGTCCGCTGTTCTTCCACAAATAGTGGACGACTAACTCCTACCGTAAAAGCTAGTACTCGAGACACTCACTTCTGATCTATCACAGCTTAGAAATAGGTCCTTAGAGGAGCTATTCCAGTTCGATACCGACATTATTAATTCCCACCAGGCCGGGGCAGTAGTTAACCCTTCATCTAATCAGAGGTGCGCTAACCAGTAGTTATTATATACCTAAGACGCTATAAAGCCAAGATAAAGTATCCGTCTAGACCGTACTTCTAAAGGCCTTTAACGGCAATCTCCTAATCCTAAAATTAAGGACGGAAATCTATCCTATTCTACCACGGATTAGTACGAGAAATCCGATTATTACTAAACGCTAGTAAAGGATCCATCTTACATCCAGGGCGTTGATCGGCCTATATAACCGCAGCCAAGCTATATTAAGGAATTTCTTAACCCCCAAGACTATTATATCCAGGTGCTTGATTAGCGTGCACAACAGCCCTCCAGTGATTGCGAGGGAGAATATCCCGGCTCCTAAGACGGTAACTTGCAGCAATCAGGTCCATGTGAAGTAGGACTCTCTGATTTTAATCAGTTGATCAACTACTCTCCTTAAACCCAGGATCGCATCTGCATCCCAAAGTCAATCTCCAGGTCGGAATTTGCTAGCGCATATACCGCGAGCCTCGACGCCGCTATAATTCCTTAGCACACTAGGTCATTATTCCACTCTTACTGCCAAGCCCAATATAAAATCTCTGGCTCTTATTGATCCCGGGCGAAATGAAGGATAACCAATTGTATAATAGCATGGACCACTTACACCCGAATAGTTAACCCTAAAGAGCATCTATCTATTTAGTATTCAGCACAAAACAATCATTTTACCTAAGTCGCATTCGACCTCGTTCTTGTACTGTACCGTCACAGTCTCTTCTACCTCTCTAGCATTTCGGCACTAGAGATTCAAAAGCCTATAACATTTTGTACAGTACCTCTCACTCCCTTCGAGCCATGTGTAGAAGAGGCAGATTGAATTTGTAAACCATCAATTTTGTTTTATCTTGTGACTAGAATTCGGCTGACCCTCAACAACTAATCACTCCTAAAGAGGTATTTCTTAGACTGGTTGTGGCTCATCGTCTGCTGTTGGTGGCTCTTCTATTATAGGTTAAGGCACCTCCAAGACAGACTGTGCATTTTCTTCTATGCCCCTTCCCACAAGTTAGGTATCCACAGATGCCTCATGTTGATATTGGTTAGGCAGTGACCGAGTGCGCCATTCCGTAGGTAGTGCGCCGCGAGGATATGGGCATTTATCGACATCTTCACGTCTTACACCAGGTATATCTCTGTGATCGTGAAACCGGCATGGCCCTCCCAAATTAATCGCGGTTTGTAGACGACCAGTCTGTATTTGTCTGAAGTAATCCCAACCAAGATCCGAGTGTTTTTCGAAAACTGACTCCTATTCCAAGTAGTTATCGTGTTGTCTATGAGTACTCGCGAAATTTGCCAAGCTTCCGAAGCCGCTTGAATGTTCGAAATCGAGTGGAGAGGGGGAGTCCCGGACTAGTAGTGCTAGGCTTCACAGGCATGCGGTTTTGTCAGTGTTCTCTTGAGATATTTTATCAACCAGCCAAAGGTGTTGAAAAGCGACTATATCGAGACGAACAGCTCTGTTATATCACAGAGTATCTAGACGATGAACCTCTAGGCGTTGAGGATATCAGGTTTTTCAGGGATAGGTCCTCGGCTTTCTATTCCTGATACTCCCAGCTGCGATTAGTATTTACAGTCTCTATTAAGTGAATCGTGACGATTCTGCCTTGGCCTAGAGTCACTTTACCGTCTTTCGACACCGATGCCTCTTCCGGTAATAAATCAAGTTAACAGGGCATAAATCTATATCCCGGAGTAATCTCCGTACAGAGTGGCTATATAAACACTTTCATCTTTAAGGCCAGAAAAAACGCGAGCTAGCAGGTCCGCGAAAAATCGGGTGGGAATGAGTTAGGAAAGTCTTACTATAAGAATAATATCTTTCGGGTGTTTACAAGAATCTAGAATCCTCCGCCCGACTTGATAAAGGTGTTAAGCCGGAATCAACGACAAGCTATAACCTGATATAGCATTCACGAACTGCTGTAACTGGTAGCCGGATACGGGGAATGCCTTGAGAATGCTATAGGCGATCGCTATATCATAAAGAACGTTCCTTATATCATCGTTAAAATGCTATATTTTCAGGCTCGTGATTAGCAAGAACACCTTGAGACCCGACGTGGAATTTCGAAGCATCGACGCAGTCCTACCAGAGAATAGTCTAACAGCAATCTTTATATTCTAAAGCTTAATGTTTTACTGTCCACCGAGTGCGTCGATAGCATCACCTAAGAGCCGGTCCTGGACGGTTAATCTGGAGCCTAGAGCTTCGGCCGCTAGAAGTGCTTGTGCGTGTACGTTGTCTTAGGAGGTCGCCTTTATTAATTCCCGCATCTGATTTACTGACTTAAAGACCGAATCGCTTATATCCTACTACGGGATGATTTGATGATTAGAAGAGCTCGACATCTTACTTGCCTAACTTGTGAGTTTCAACAGAAGAAAGGAGGAGAAGTCCGTTAGTGATATTATCCCGAACAGGACTGATTTAGATGTTAATGATGCTCCGACTCCCCGTCGTTGATCAACAGACTGCAGATACAATTCCCGTTGGGCAATTGCGATATCGATGACTGGAGCCAAGGTATTGCTCTTGAGATCTTATAATAAATACCGAGCGCCGAAGAATTAGGCAAAAGCTACTTGATAGCACAGAAAAGTGTTTGGATTTTGTCGACATATAGTTGGCTTTTGAGATGGGCTAAATGTTTTTTTGTGACATGGCTCGCTCCCATACTTCTGAGGAACCCAGCAAGAAGAGCAAAAGGCTTGCGCTATCTCTCAGGTCTTGCTGTTCAATACCGTAATTCTGTAAGTCTACTGGTTGGACAAGCAGAAAACTGGATCAGGTTTGTCAGAGGTGGTGACAGATTGCCAGATGAGAGAGTAGTTTTGATAGAAAAGGGCGAGATGTGGCTACATAACTGTTTAAGACAACCAGGTTCCTGGTTGGCACTTCCTGTTTTTTGGTGGTAGCTAGGAAGCTAGGGGAACTAAGATGCTTATGGACGATGCAGACTTGTATGTGGCGTTCATTTGTGGCAACGCAGATTTTTAACAATTGCAAAAATAGGTCCCAGACCTTGGAATGTTCTGAGGTGGTTCGTTTGCGGCAGGCTTACTTTGATTACGGGCAAATAGTTTCCTTTACTAGTAAAAGCTCGGCAAGCACGTATTGAGCTATTGAGTAACTATTAAATATGATGCTCAAATTCAGATAGCCATAATGAGATGCGTAGGAGAAAGAACTCCCGTGATTTTTTGCGATTTTAAGCGCTAAAAGCACTTCCGATGCACAATTGACGGTCCAGATTCCTCATATTCCTGCTTGGAAATCCACATCTGCTGAAACGTGCTCAATGATGCTAAAATAGACCCGCCAATCCATGTTGCGTATTTGCGTTCAGGAGGCGCGATAATTTTAACCTTCATTGAAGATGGCGCGAGTGCTGTTAATTCTTTTTGCATACGATCTGATATCCCGGGGTACATGGTATTACCACCAGTCTAGTAAATACTGATCAGTGATATTCCGAAAGTCAGAGATGAGAGAAGCTTACTAGTATCACGTTTGCATATAATTCCCTTCGAACATCGACATCGCATCTCATAATGCTATTAAATGTCGTAACGTGGACCCCCCCAGATTCGAGCCCTAGGAATCTTGGCTGGAAAAGTGCTTCTGGTGCTCTAAATCTTTCATTGCCGATTGTAATGACCTGACCGTCCGGTAGCTCGTACGACTTCTCTAAGGAAGCGCTTGCAGCAGCGGTCTGTATCTCCTGTTCAAAATCCAGAGCAACATAGCACAATTTCTCCTTTATGTCTCTAACAATCTCACGCTCGGCGACGGTACTAAAATCGTATCCACGCTGGGCGAGGATTTTCATTAGATTATCCGTGATATCGCGGCCAGCCATATCAAGTCGAGAAATTGCATGAGGTAGAGCAAAGCCTTCATAAATAGGAACTACATGCGTAACACCATCGCCAGAATCGATCACTATACCTGTCGTTCGCCCACTAGCGTATATAGAGAGAACGCTCTGAGTCGAAACATAGTACGCAGGAGCATTGAATGATTCGAACACGATTTGGGTCATCCTTTCACGGTTGGATTTAGGGTTAAGAGGTGCCTCTGTCATCAGGATAGGATGTTCCTCAGGAGCAACTCGTAATTCATTATAAAACGTGTGGTGCCAAATCTTTTCCATGTCGTCCCAATTAGTGACCACGCCATGCTCAATGGGATGGCGTATAGTTAAGATTCCACGCTTTGACTGGGCTTCGTCACCGACGTAGGAGTCTTTCTGGCCCATTCCAATCATGATCCTGTGGAAGAATTAGCCTTGAGAGATTTATGAATGGGAAGATAAGAGTATATGGTGATATGTGTTACCCATAGTGTCTTGGCCTACCAACAATCGATGCTATAAGATGCTTAGTAGGTGGAAACATGTAAGTAAGTAAATGGTGACGAACGGAATACCGCTCTGGGTGCATCATCACCGGCAAAACCAGCCTTAATCATGCCGGATCTACACATATTAGCAAGTTGTGATTGACTGCGGACATGGAACAATATACCCGTTGTCGATTACTAGAGCTGCGACTTCTTCTTCATCCATGCTGCCAGATGATTCGACAATTGACTCTGATCGGAGAAATTAAGAATCAGAATAAGCTCATCTTCATCACCTAAACCACAACAATTGTATCCTACCTAACTCTTGGGGTGGCTCCGGAACCTCTGTTACGCACAAATTTTAGTAAAAATTCCCCGTTTAAGTTGTAGTGAACATGCGGTTCCATCTTTCCAATGATCGCACAGAGGGAGGAGGGTCAGCTGCTCCATCAAATCTCGCATATGCGTCATTTAACTGTGGTTGCCTGTTCGGCCTTCTCTTCAAGGATCGAAACATTGTAGTCTACGAAATCAGACCTTCCTGGCCTGGAAATTGCTGAAGTTACGACGCGAGAGGAAGACATCGTGAAAGTTCGCGAAGACTCGCGGTTGTGGCTTGGCAGCTGAACAGGTGTTGAGGCTGAAAACCTCTAGGTCAATATTATGTGCATGAATAGTTCCCAAATAAGCAAACGAGGCTTTATTCTTGGCATATAATTGGCACTGGTTCTCAAACAAGGATGAGGGCTTCAGCCTCTTCTTCCCACCACCTTCTTCTCAAACGATCCTGGGATTCTTTGTACATCCAACCATCCACATAACACTGCCCTACGAATTCGTATCGGCCTCTCCCGGTCGGTCTCAATATGCATGGTGTCTTACAACCATTTATAATCACTACTAAATCTCCCTCAGTTATGCCACAATATCCCAACCCGATATCGAGATGCCGAGTCATGAATAATTGCTTTTTTTCAGCCACAGCAGCGGTAGATTGTAGATATCGATGTAGAAGACGGTCTGTTTTTGATCTCGTCCTTGGATCATCTGCATCATATATTCTTAATAACTCTGAGATATCATGCTCGAGAGGCTGTCGGAGGCTAAAAGCTCCATCAGCGAGAAGTGTTCGAAAAGCAGTTTCCCTCAGATTTGAATAGTCGCGATCAATGTTCGGTTTGCGACCTTGAAGCTCAACTCGTAAAATTGCAACTAGCTCATCTAGCTTTAGGGCACGCTTAAGAAAACCCTGTATTGTGTTTTCAGGTGCGTGCAATAGTCGTTTATCAACGCAGTCAATTATATGAGCCTTAACATATAATTCCCAGGGACTGCCTACGTTCCAACTGCCAACATGTTTTTGATCTCGACATGCGTTGAAGTGACAAGCGATACCAGGAGCAAAGAGTGGAGGTCCAGAGATAAACACCTTCTCAGACCAATTTGGGACCCAGCTTGGGAACTTGTTCTGTTCTCCTGCTGCTAACAAGGTTGCCTCTGCTGTGGGAACGATCGCTTGGAAAATCCTAAGGTCCTGTGTACTCCGAATCATATTGCGAGCCAGTGTTGTGAAGGCGAGTGTGATTGTGACTTGTGCACTGTAGTCAGGCTCGACAGGATACTTCAAGTTTTGAACCCCGAGAAAAGAGTATACCAGGTCTCGAGGGTCCGAAGCTTGGAAATATTTTCGCCCACACCACAAAATATAGAGCACGTCCAGACTCTCAGGGTCATTCTGATAGCGTATACGATCATCCCACATCGCACGAAGTGTTCCATAACCTTTTGTTCTTTTCAAATCTCGGCTGGGTTGCTTATCAGAGTCTTCTTTGATGAGTGTGTATGTCGAATACACTAGACGGACCAAAAGATCGAGAGAAAAGTAGTAAGATCCTAGCATGATTTCAACCTCCTGAGAAACTACAGCCTCCTGATACACCCAGGCTCTCTCAAACCATCTGCGATTCAGGAAGGAGATCAGGGCATCACGCCTATCGCGAGCAAGGCCATCTCCACATCTTGCGAAGTCGACTAATCCGTACAACGCCGCCTGATCCGGGCCTTGGAAATTCGAGGTATCATGCATGTCGCATCCTACAATTCTAGGCAATTCTTGGAGCATTCCTGTTACTAAAGAAGTACTGGTATCGTCGTCACCAAGCCATATCAATGTCTTTTCGGCTGCTTGATATATCTTCGTCATCATATCAACTTGAAGTTTCTTTTCTTCTCGACTCTCCATCGACTCAGATTGATCGATACACAATTGATCGATCCACAAGAGCCGTGAACCTTGTGGAGGCCGTAGGCGCTTTAGTGCTGCATACAAATTTATTGTGACCCGAGTTTCGGTATAGTTGTACTTCAATCCAGTTTTCAGTATCCTAATGGGTATTCGTTCTTGCTCCAGGTTTCCCCAAGCGTAGGACAGCGCTTCGTACCTTGGGACATCCTTGAGGGAGTAGGTTGTCAGTCTACACTCGATAAGTTTGACTGGTGATGCACGTTTGGATGTCGTATCAGAGGACAAAAGCTCGAGGAGTCTAATTTGTGACTTTGGCTCTCTCAGCCTTTCGTACTTGAAGTTGTTGCCGCTACCGAGAAAGTAGGATAATGACCATGTCATTATTAAGATCGATGAATCGAATGATGAAAATCACCACTAGCAGACGATATTTCTGCGAAGTTGGTGACTGAAGTAGGTAAGGGAGGTGGTTGTACATTTATTAGCGTGCACCGCCACCACAAAATCAGGGGCTGGGCCGAAACACCTCGTTCTGCTGCGGTCAGTCCTAGAACCTCAGCACCTGCGAATATATTATCATTAGAAAATATTTAATCTAATACTTTCTCATTATTGGAGGAATGAAATCGAAGGCTCCACGCTCATCTTTTCGTAAGTTTTCGGTCAATTTGGAATCTCCCAGTCTCTAAAATACACGATGAAAGCCGTGAGGGCGCCGCTACCTGAATGATCCTCTGGAGCAACGCTATGCAGCTGTTTCGCGATATAAGCCCTAGCCTTTTTGACAGCACAAGCAGTTTAATTACACTCGGCGGAATAAAAGGCTCGGTAATTTTTCTCTTGTAGTTCATATTTGAAGCCTCAAAATCTTTCAGCCTCGATGCATTCCGCCACTCGAATAGCACCAAAAACAACATACGAGTCCCTTGGAGTTCTGAAGTCTTTGTGCCTTGCGAAATCGTCCAAATACCTCTAAGGAAGTCTAATTCTCGCCATGAGCGCGGCAAGGGGGTGACAGGTCTTATTCCAGTTATAAAAGTCCGTGGAACTCCAAGCAGGAAGCCGGCCGACCATCTTCCAGTAGATATGGTGCGGTGGGTTGCATCTAATAATAAGAATCTTGACGCCATTGACTTTCCCAGCCGATAAATGAAGAGTTTGAGGATCCATACGACGAGAGAGCAGCTTTGTTGCGCAGGAAGCCTAAAATTCGTGAGTTATATTGCGAAGATAGCCAACATCCATGGGACGAATGGATACCAGGCGACATATCCCGATATTTTGGTGGCTGTGAGTCCGAGCAATATGCGATTATGATCCGTCGCGGAAAGAAGCATGGAAAACCAGGATTCAGGCTACACTCAATCATTGTTTAAAGTCTCCTGTCTACTAGTTTTATTATCGCTAAGATCTCTTTGAACAGGCCTACCAGGGCGGACATCTAGAAGAGACAAGGCATACGGAACTTCTATATCCTTTTATAAGTCGCGAAATATTACTGCACTTCCAAAAGCTGTGAGACTGGACTCGGACCAGACTTATTACTTTCGATCACCTATGGGCTATTTTCCCACCCAAGAATGACCTTTATAAACGTGTTAACGACTAGGATTGCCCCTTCAATCTGAAAAAGCCCTACTACGCTGCAGAAATAACAGGCAAATTGAACTTTTGCCTTCTGCGCTGCCACATGGACTGCAAAGGGAAGGAGCTTTGTTACGTTCGGTCGACAGTGACAATTAAGAACATCCAAGGTGTCAAAAAGATCACAGATCTATACATATTTCCCAGTCATCTTCACTCTGAGCCTGATAAGCCGTTGGAGAGCCTATACTCACGTGGTGAAGAGTTCGAAAAGTTGAGTGGTTTCAATCATGTCTCTTATTCAGAATTCTACATTGACAACATGGAACGTAGAAAAAACGCTATGTGAGTCTACATGAATGAATTCATGATAACAAGTAGTCTAATTAATGGTACTAGCTCGAAGATAGCCGGATCGACGTTGACTTAGAAACGTTCTTCATTCATAACGGAGATACCTAAAATAGGCTGAACCCTGTGGTGGCCCAGAGTCTGATGAAACTTAAAACAGTGTGTCCTTCGAAAAAGGTCTAGAAAATGTAATACAACGACTGGTGCACCTAGGTCAAACTAGAGATCGATACTTCGCAATAGTCGAGCAATGTCACAGATATAGAGTTGCAAGAACTGGCTACACATGAGCTGAAAGGGGGACAGATTAAGAATATGGTCAAGAGAGCGCGACTGTTGGCGAAGAGTAATAAGGCGCAACTTCCTTTAAAGCACCTTGTGACAGGGTGCTGGATTTAAAAGATGGCTAATTTCTACTGATAAAGCATGTTGTAAAATTTTCTCGATATTAGGAGATTGAGAATGGTAATATAGTAAAATACACGTTTGAAAGCTATTATCTCTCTTCTAACTCAGTAAAACAGCTGGTATTAATCTTTGCTATAAACACTCACTCAGGCACCAATATTAGTCTTTTAGTTTTCGCTTAAGCCCCCTTTGCGTGTACGGTGTCTTAGTCGTACATAGCAGAAGTGATATTATTGAACCCCTTTCGAGAATCCCTGGTTGGAAATCATCGGTAAGGATTCGAGCTAAGAAAGCTATGCATTTAGGAAAGGTTACGTCGGTGTTCCAATTGAAGAGGAGGTCTCTCTATACAGACCAGCCACCAATCCCAACTCTTCACTCCACCTCAACCTCCATCCCACTTCCCCTAAACCTCCTCGTACAAAGCACAAGACCCTTATGCGTAACCCCCTGAACCAATGGCTTAACCCCCATCCCTTCCTCGTAAAACCTTAGCGGTCCCTCCCCCTCATCACTATAAAGTATTATCCCCCTCAACTCAACCCAAGTATCCATCTCCGTCTGCACGCACCCCACCAACCACTTCCCCAGTCCCTTCCCCTGGTGGGCTGGTAGTATGAAAACATCCGTTAAATAAGCAAATGTCGTCGCGTCTGTGATGAGTCTGGCGAAACCAATCTGCTCTGTTTCCAGATTAAGATTTAGCCTCTAGCATCTCAAACCATGAATAAGAATGGTTATAGTGATGGTAATGGATTGGATGAGTCACACTTACTGTAATCATCAGGATTGGTCACATCGTAAAGTCCAAAACAAAGTGAGTTTTGTAGCATGCGACTGAGAGCTTCTTCAGATAGCGGTTTAGCCCAGTACATGAAGTCAGAGTCAAAAGCGTCGTTGACCACTTTTGGCTGGATGAGAGATTGGGCGTTGGAAATGAAGAAGTTGGTGTGGGCTGGTGATGTCCATTCACGGGAGGTGCGGACTAGGGATGCCATTTTTTGAGATTTGATGAAAGCAGGAAGGATGAGGCCGAAGATTGTGAATAGTCTTTATGTTCGATGGTGTTTGTGTTATTGAGCCAAGGGCGTGTTTGTAATTGATTGACATTGACTCACTCGGGATTAAGCGAGCGTGCGGCACGGCCCGCTAGAGGCCGATCGTAATTAAACAAATGAGGACTATTAGGTTCGGACATTTTTAGGGAAGTAGTACCTCCTCTTATGGAGATTTCAATATCGAGAATATGATTTCAAAAGTGAGGTTAATCAATTTTCTGATCTAACTATCACATCTAAGCAACGCCTAAACACCAATATCTCCTGCAAGACCCAAGCAAAACACTCTCTTATCCAACCCACCGTCTAGCACTCTTAAACATTCTAACCCAAGGTCCAAATTCTCCCCATTCCTCTGCCTTCTCCGGTGGAACATAAGATCCCACATCAACCATGATCGTTCTCTCTGGATGCGGCATCAACGCTAACACTCTCCCATCAGCATTTCTGACTGCCGCAATTCCCTCAGGACTACCGTTGGGATTGTACGGGTATTTTGTCGTCACATGGCCACGATTGTCCGTATATCTGATTGGGAGGAGGCCACCGGTGTTCATGGCTTCAAGGTCAGAGGGATGATCGAACTGTGCGCGACCTTCACCGTGCGAAACGACAATGGGCAGCGAAGAGCCGTGCATGCCATGGAGGAATACGGACGGCTGTCTGGTGTTGTCTTGAATCTTCACCATATTAACGCGAGCTTCGAACTGTTGGCTGGTATTCGTTTCGAAGGTTGGCCAGTGCGAAGCACCAGGAATCAATGACTTCAGACGGGTGAGCATCTGGCAGCCGTTGCAGACGCCGAGAGCAAACGTGTCAGATCGTATGAAGAATTTCTCGAATTCTGACTTAGCGTGCGGGTGTTGAATGATTGATTGGGCCCAGCCTTGACCAGCACCGAGGACATCGCCGTAGGAGAAGCCACCACAGGCTGCGATGCCCACATAGTCTGTGAGTGTGCCACCACTGATGATGTCTGTCATGTGTACGTCTATTGGGTCGAACCCTGCGGCTTTGAAGGCAAAGGCCATCTCAGCATGACCGTTGACACCCTGCTCTCGAAGAATAGCAACTCGTGGTGTTTTGGCAAATGCGGACGCAATAGTTGCGGTGAATGGAAGAATGTTTTCTTTTGGTTCGAAAGTAAGTTTGTAGCATAGACCAGGGTCTAAGTTGTCGCTGATGGTTTCCAGTTCGGAGTCTGCACATTCTGGATCATCCCGAATACGTTGCATCTGGTGAGATGTAGATGCCCAGTATTGTTGAAGCTCAGCACGGCTCATATGAAGTATTGATTGTTGTCCATAGCGTATGGCTAGTTCTTGTTTCGAGGTAGCCGGAACGCGACCAATCTTTCGTACCAGACCAGGAGGTGGACCACAAGTTGCGAAACATCTCAAGAAATTGGTCTCATCGGACTTTCGGACCTGGAAAATTGCACCCAGCTCTTCGTTAAATAGGGATTCAAGGATATGTTGGACCGAAGCACTCTTAGTAAAACCATCGATCATAATCTCAGCACCGCATCTTCCAGCGAACATCATCTCAGTAATTGTCGTGAGTAGACCTCCATCTGAGATATCATGATATGCGAGGACAATACCAGACTCATGCAATTGAGCAACGGCATCAAAGTAGTCTTTGATGATATCAGTGTCTCTAACGTCTGGGGCTTCATGGCCTAATTGACCAAATGCTTGTGCTAGTGCTGATCCACCTAAAGCCTTATGTCCTTGTGCCAGGTCGACATACATGAGGATGGTTTCACCAACATCTTCAATTCGACGAAGAGCTGGAGTCCACGTACTCCTAACGTCCGCGACAGGTGCAAACGCCGATATAACGACTGTCATGGGTGCAGTGACAGCCTTTGTCTCCCCATTCTGATCTTTCCAAGAGGCCTTCATTGATGTTGAGTCCTTTCCGACAGGAATGCTAATTCCTAGCTCTGGGCACAGTTCCATGCCGATTGCGTGTACTGCTTCATACAGCGCTGCACCTTCACCTGGGTGGTGGACAGATGCCATCCAATTTGCAGACAACTTCACTCTCTGCAAATCGCCTGGCAAAGCACCGAGGATATGTGCAGCGGCCAAATTCATCAAACTCTCTCCAACTGCCATTCTCGCCGATGCTGATGGTGAGATGAGTGCTAATGGGGGCTTTTCGCCCATGCTCATTGCTTCGCCGGTCCTAATCTTGTCGCCCAAATTCAAAGAAGTCACAGTAACAGCGACATCTGCAACTGGTGTCTGCCAAGGACCAACCATCTGATCTCGGACAGTCATACCACCAACAGTCCGATCACCAATTGTGATCAAAAAAGACTTTGAACCAACAGCCGGCACAGTTAGAACACGCTCAATGGCTTTGCGGAGCAAGTCGTGTTGAGGAATTTGAGGATATGCTTTCTCTAACGCCTTTTGAGCCTCGAAAGGCTTGAGGTTGAGCTTTCTGGATTTGACGATTCGCTCAAGTTTTCTGCCTTTGGGAAATAGTGTTGACATGGGTAAATCGATCGGCCGAGGAAAGTCTGAAGAATTTCTGTCGGTGAGTAAGAGCTTGGTTTGACCTTCTGAATCCATTGGAAGAACTTTTCCCACAATCGAGTAGCCAGATCGTTCTCGGTCTCCACAAAATATTAGCGCACAACTCATATAATAAGTACAAAGTGAGAGATATCCCGTTCCTTTGGGTATTCAATTATGAAAACGAAAATGAGACTTACTTGCAATGCTCACAAACCTATTGAGCGAATCGGTGTTCACGATCATGACATATCTCTCCTGTGCTTCACAACACCAGATCTGCAGTGGGCTCATGCTAGGATCCGCGTTCTCAACTTGCCGAAGCTCGAACTCTCCACCAAAGCCAGCATCCTTGACAAGTTCAGGCAAAGCGTTCGATAAGCCTCCAGCTCCTACATCATGAATAAAAGCAATAGGATTGTTGTCGCCTAAAGCTACGCAGTGGTTAATGACCATTTGAGCACGGCGTTCCATTTCTGGATTACCACGCTGGACACTTGCGTAATCTAGCTCAGCAGAACTTTGTCCAGCATCTGCGCTGGATGCTGCGCCACCACCGAGTCCAATGAGCATTGCTGGTCCGCCGAGGACGACAACATGAGCTCCCTCTTTGACGTCTAAGCCATTCTTGAGTGCATGCTGAGGCCTGACAGTTCCAACACCACCAGCAATCATGATAGGCTTGTGATATCCTCTAATTTCAGTACCGTCCTCTCCAGCATCTACGATCATTGAAAGAGTCCGCCAGTATCCGGCCAGACATGGTCGACCGAACTCGTTGTTGAACTTTGCACTTCCGATCGGGGCTTCTTGCATGATTTCGAGAGCACTTGAGAAATGTCCAGGCTTGCCAACGTCAAGCTCCCATGGCATCTTGTGCCCAGGTATCAATATATCCGATACGGAGAAGCCGCAGAGACCCATCTTCGGTGTTGAACCTCTGCCCACGGCGCCTTCATCTCTGATCTCGCCTCCAGAGCCAGTTGCCGCTCCTGGAAATGGGGAGATGGCTGTAGGGTGGTTGTGTGTTTCGACCTTGATCAGAAAGTGCACTCGCTCCTTCGTCTGTCTCCAGCTTCCAGTGGAATAATCAGGGGCCCAGAAGCTTGCAATTTCTCCATGCAGGACCGCAGCATTGTCGCTGTATGCGGACACGGTGAACTTGGGATTTTCCGAGTGGGTGTTTCTAATCATCTCGAAAAGACTCTTTCCCATACCTACACCGTCGATAGTCCAGTTGGCATTGAATTGCTTATGTCTGCAGTGCTCTGAGTTGACTTGAGCAAACATAAACAATTCAATGTCGTATGGACTCCTTCCTATCTGGGAATACGCATCGACCAGATACTCAATCTCGAGTTGATCCAAAGCAAGTCCACATTCTTTGCTGTAAGCCGTCAATGTTTGTATAGGGTTGTCGCCTAGCCCAATGACTACCAATGGAAGTGGTGCTCCTTCGGCGAACATTTGTTCCAAGTTTGGTTGGGCAGTGCTGAATGTTTCTGTCATTCGATCGCACAAGAAATCTTTGAAAGAGCCCGCATCGCTTTTTTCTACCGGTCTGCTGAAGTTGACCAGCACTTTTCGGCCCCGTTCGATGCGAATAACATTCTTGAGTCCGCAGACACTCGCAATCATTGTTGCTTTGGAAGACCATGGCGAGATGTTTCGAGGGAAGATGTGATAAGTGCTTGGGTAGTACCCGGGCTCTCCTGCCAGGGCATTCGGTTTCTTGACACCCGGTAATATCTGATGAAGTGTCTCTTCTTCTTTTTCCGAGCTTTTCAGGTGCACGTAGTACTCCCAGGACCCGCTGATACCGTTTACTTTCTGTCCATCAGGAAGCGAGCCTGCATCATTGAAAAAGTCTGTCAGCTTCTTGGCTTCGGACACAGTGAAGCAGGAGTCCCCTTGGAGGACAAGATGAGCCATTATGGCGCTTTTATGAGGAGTGGAAACGAAGACGTCGCTCACCAGCGTGAAGGTGACTCCTAGAAGAAATTCAGATGGTGGGGTCAGAAAAATTATTGAGGGGTCGGATTATCATTTATGCGGTCCCGTGCTTGGCGCGCTCTACCCTAGAGAAAGCTTAAGTCGGATTAAAGATTTCCCAAGCCGCGATATGACGGGTGTTGACCAAAATAAGTCTTGGCAACTCCTGGTCTTCCGGCTTCGTTGGTGTTGGGTTTCAAGCTTGACAAAAAGGTGTAAATTCTCTGTCCTTTTCAAACCATACCACTAAGGTGATCTGGCACACCCACGAGACCACTCTTTTGGACCTACATATGAATTCGCAGATGGACTGATAGTAAAGAAAGTTCAACACTACCTCCTTCCAAGATTCCCCTGAATCCCCATCTCTAGGCGCACCCAACAGAAATTCGGTCAACATGGGCATCTCAACCTTTATCTCAGGCTTCGTAGCTCCAATATTCATCATTATCTCTCCGATCACTTCCTATGCAGACCAGACGTACTCCATGTACAAGGCGAAGTCCAGCGCTGGCTTCTCGCTAGATATCCCGTTGATCATGTTGGTCGCGTCCATATTAAGGTACGAGGGTCGCATTTAGCACAAGGGATTGTACTGATTGAATTGTAGGGTTTTCTACTATCCGGGGGCCCAATTCGATACATCATTACTCATTCAATCATTTATCATGATCGCGATACAGCTTGTGCTACTTAAGGTCGCATTGGATCACCGGCCAGGTCCATCATCAAAAGGGGGAGAAGCAGCGACACCTTTTGCTGCTGCCAGGGAAGGAGAATTCGGTGCACATCGACCATATAATTTCTGGCAGTGGAGGTCTCCAAAGCCGTACGTTGTCAATCATTTCCCCGGCATATTTTTCTTCTATTTGAGATGAGTGGAATTGCAAAAGATCATACATCTAATACCTAAGTAGATACTGGCAGTTCCTCCTCTATCTCTTCATATCCCTCACGGCATGCGAACTCATCCTCTCTCCAATGCATGGCCTTTACAACCTCTATTCCAACTTTATTGGCTACTCTGGATTATCCATCGAAGCCACCCTTCCAATACCTCAAATAATGGCTAATTACAAATCCAAATCCTGCCGAGGATTCCGACTTTCTGTTCTCGTCAGCTGGCTGTTGGGTGATGCAATGAAGATGCTGTGGTTCTTCACAGCAACCACTGAGATTCCATGGGCTTTTAAATTGTGTGGCATATTCCAGATGTGTTGCGACAGCTTCTTGGGGATACAAGCATTCGTTTTGTATGCAGGAGCTCCACAGGCGGACTTTGTGAAGGGTCATGATCAAAAATTGAATGGTTTCGCAAATGGGCACCATAGGCGAACGTCTATGACAGAGAAGGATGTACGATTAGGAGACTAGAATAGACATGCTACAGAATTGTTGCGTTGGTAAAGGTAGATGTACAAATTCAGAATCTTGCATGAAGATGAAGCTTCTACGGTTGCAGCCGGCACAATTGGAGCAAACAGATAATTTTCACTCGCCCAAGTGGACCACCATCCTTAAGATCGAGATGTTTCCTGGGCGGATTTCGAAACATTGAGATCTTAAAACTTATCCTGAAAACTATTTCGTCACAAGACTCTTCGATTAACTTCGATAATCGTCTTGCGATCTCCAAGCAGGCCACCACCATTTTCAAGAACCTCTATTCAGATAATCATCCTCCTTTCCATTTCGACCCCGTTCAGTAACCCTTTGCATCTCTGGAACGCCAAAAGTAGAAGCAAACACTTGGCTTGCGCTTAATCGCTTGATTTTTTATCTAAGAGTGGTCCCTTGTACAGAATCCACCCCAAGGAATAGCTCACCTCAGAGTAACTCTCATTCATTCGCTCATCCTCGACATCCAACAATTCTTCACTACACAGTCGATTCTGCAACGTTCCATGGTGTGTTGGCGCAATGCGTGATAAAGCGATTGAGTGAAGTGTTTGTACACATCTGGGAATTGATTGGCGCTTCGAGTTCGAGAGAGAAAGGTGGCGGGGGAGGAGTGTTTGATGGTGTTGCAGGGGTCAAGGACTCGCTTAGGAAGTGTTGTTTTGTGACGTCCTGTGAACTTCAAGATAACATCACGAGTCTATCAAGTGAGATAGAGCTTCCAAATTTCTGCGAAAATATCTAGAAAGGCACTAAGAGTGTGTTTCTATACCACCATTAACATCCTCCAGCTTGAAATAAGTGAAAACAGCTTAATGCGGGCGCTTGGTGCTGCGAATCGCTTTGAAAATAAACCTTGACAGACCTCTTTAATCACCGTAGAGAACGCGCCCTCGAAAGTAACCCTCACCTTTGCTCAGCGATTTCTCTTCCCGAGGTTCTTTCCTCGATCTTTCTTTTTCCTCCGATCCTCGCCTTCCTTAACTACATAAACTCCTATCCTCTTCCACTTCCACTTCCTCTTCTCAATCCAATCACCAACAACAGCTACCTCAACAACCAACAACCTCAACCACCTGCGACCTTTTTCGAGACTCGCATCTCATATCGGCAACTACTGCACACTACAATTAATTGACTATATTCCAGAATATCTTCGCCGAAAGCTCCCAAGATTTTAGTCCAGCCAAATTTACAAAAGCTTCGCCAGGTATGCTCGATCTTTGATATTCCTCACCTTCAGACTCATCAATTCGTTTTCCCCCAAAGTTACCTTCCAGCTCTCTCAACTTTGCCCCAGCCTTCCGATCTATTAGTTTTGAAGCAATTCCTCGATCTCACCTTCCAACCCATTTTCGATCTCACAATCACCTCCAAGCAAAATCACACTAGCGAGATCTTCTCAACCTTTTTCATATCACCTCTCAGCCACATCTTTCCTCCTCTTCTTCAACTTCCAATCTTCCTTCCTTTAAATCACACGACATCCAACACTTGACAACATCTTCCTCGATCTTCCCTCACACTACCATTCACAGCCTTCACAAGTCTCACCAAACTACAATAAGCATCAAGCAGACCGCGTATTTCTCCCCTCTCAAGGTGAACATCGTTCTATCCCATCACACACATTTTCCCTCACAGCTTGACGCTGCCCCTCTTGCGACCGATGCACAGCTTCACGCTCATTGAAGCCAGCCCGTGAGGATCATTTTGCCTCCACTTTGCTCGTCTGCATGAAACGTATCACTTCGCGCGATCTATCAACGAGTCAAGTTCATTCCTCAATCGACCTTTGCTGACAATTCCTTCGCAGAATCCCATCTAATTACCACCAAGATGCCTAACTGGAAATCCTACGAATCTTCCGTCCGCCTCCTCTCCGCTATCGTTGCTGCTCATCCCGGCCTCAAGCTTGACTACGGCGGTACGTAATAAACCATTTTCTTTGACCTATACTCCTGCCTCAACGTTCTCTTTTGTTATTTCTGAATCTTTCGATTTATCTGCCACGTTTCCATGGTGTTCGTCCTGATGCGCATTCTACAGAGGTTGCCAAGTTTTATGGTGGTGGTACAAAGTACAAGGCTGTTTGGGATCGTATGAGCAAGGTCAACAACTTCTCGGAGCTTATCCGTGAGGCTGTTAGTAAGGGAGAGGATCCCATCAATGTCGAGCTCGATGATGCTGCCCCGGTCGCCAAGTCCAAGTCAAAGGCTCCCAAGACCACAGGTAGAAATCAACCCCAATCTCGCTCCACAGCACAAACATGTTTTCTTTTTGTTATGTTTGATTTCGAACAATAACGTTGTTTTCTGCACCTGTTGATCCCTTTTAGACCTTGCCACAAAGTTTGGTGGTGTTTGCGCCCGCTCACCTTTGGAGAACCATTTTCTTCGCATCAAGAGAGATTTAAAGGCAATGAACGATGCTTTATCAAAAATAATTGATTTTATCGCATCGCCCATTGGAGGCTATGGTGGTGCCAATGCTAGCAGCAACTCTAGTGGAGGTCGTGGTCACAACCTTTCTTTCAAACTTTACACGCCATCACTCCTCAAATCAATCCTCATTTACTTGGTGTTGGCATGTGCTCTCAGGACATGTATTGATTTGTCCTCTAGTAATGGCAGAATGTATGGGTTCTGATACAACAGTGCCTGCACTTCGTTGGCAGTTTGCGGTTCCGCTCAAGGCCAATGCTGCTAAAATTAACAGTGCAAGAGCCGCTGGCAAAGACTGCAAAGATTTGTTTACCAGTCAGGGTCAGCCGCTTGTCTTCGCACTACTTTCACTTGAGTTTACACACAATTACCTTTCATATCTCACGGGCTTCAATACCACAGGTCATCATTGACATGTTGTTTCTTAGAGGTGGCTAAATGCTTCGGCTCAGACGCCACTATTTCTGCTATCCAAAACCAATTCTGGGGTCCTATCAAGGCGAACGTTAGTCGTATCAAAGACGCGCGAGCTGATAATAGAGACTGCAAGGACTTGGGTATCGGAGGTCTTGACAGTTTCAAGGGAGGGAAGAAAGGCGGCAATGGTCGGCAATTGACTTGATCATCTCTTGACCTATTGCACTGCACGTTTTCCTTTCGTTTTTAAAGATCCTCAAGGAGGTACTTGAATCTGATAATGATTGCAAGAATTTTGGCCTTGGCCTTGACATTTTCAAAGGCAAAACTTGGGCAAGATTCAGCCGCATACCATAACTCCTTGCGCCCCTCCCCCCTTTTTGTTCAAATTGCACGGCATATCATCCACCTTTTCTTCTGCACTCCATGCATTACATCATAACGAAATTAATTGATTATTTCGTAGAGATCCAACAGCACTTTGGCTCAGATGTCACTCTTGGTGCTCTTAAAAAGCAGTTTCAGCTCTCTGTTAATAAGAACGTCAATCTTCTTAGAGAAACTCGAGCTGCTGGACAAGACTGCAAAGACTGCGATATTGGGTTTGACGTACCGAAGGGTCAAGTTCATAAGACAAGTCAGCTTCTACAATGTTCCGCACCTCAATCACAGCACAACACTGCACAGATTTATTTTGTCGTTCTCCTTCGGCATTTAAATGACATGAGTAGAGATGGCTCGACTTTTCGGATCAGACTGTACTCTAAACAGCCTCCAGTGTCAAATATACCACAATATCAGGCCTTTGGGAAAGCAACAGCTCGCTGCCGCTGAAGCTGGACGTGATCCCAAGGACATTGATATTCAAGGCGTAAAGGCGAAATGTCAGAAGGCTTTCGTTATTTTAATGTCAACGCTGCACCTTTCTCATTCTGTTCATTTCAACGCGCGTTTATTAACTTTCAACTAGAGATGGCAAGCATCTTTGGCTCAGATTGCACCGCGAAGGGTCTTCAATGGCAGATCTATGATCGAATCAAGCCCTTGGGGGAACTACAGCTCGCTGCACGAACAGCTGGAAATGATCCCAAGGACGTTGATTTAAACTTCAAGGGCAAAGGATCAAAGTCCAAGGGTCAGAAGACTCGAATTCAGTTCTCTTTTGCGCTTTCATCCTTGCAACAAGCCTACCAAGCCATTCATCCTCGAAACTTGTATTAATTCTTTAGCTAGAAATCTCGAAGTACTTTGGGAGTGATAGCACTTCTGGAGGAATCGGTTTCCAATTTCGCAACATCAAGGCCGACGCGAAGCGTCAGCGTGAGTGCATTGACGCTGGTGGGGATCCTAAGGACCTGATCATTGGTGGCGGAAAGGGTGCTCATATTTCCTCTGTTCTTCGTTACATAAACCTTTGTCACATTTTGACAACTAGCGTGGTCCTTATATTGACTTTCTTCAGCAATGTCCGGTCTTATGAATGACGGCACCACTCGCTGTTCCCTTGATCATCGCAGACGCGAGATCAAAAAGATGGCGAATGTATGAGTACTTGCCACATCTCGAGCCCCATCAACGATCTAATACGCTTCATTCCCTTTCGTCAATCTCCTTACGTCTCCTCTCATAGCCACATACCGAATTTGAAGGAACTTATGCTAACCTCTATGCAGCCACCGCACGTGAATACGGCGAGGGCGTTAGTGGTAAGGCTGTATCCACCTAATTTGAGCGCCTGAGGAAAGATCCGAACCAGAATTCAGCTAACACAATCGCAGACAACAATGGAGGAGCGCCCGCTAAGGCAACACCCAAGAAGCGTGCAACTCCGAAGAAAAGGGCCACTCCAGCCAAGAAGCACGCCACGGTGGAATCCGGCTCCGGTGATGATGATGAGGAGGAGGGCTCACCATCAAAGAAACAGAAGTCCGTCCTCTCCAAGGCTCCGACACGTGTGACCAAAACAGCTGCCCGAAATGCTTCAAAAGTCATCCAGAAATACGCGGTGGAGACTGACGAGAACGAGGAGGCTGAGGGGAAGGAGAAAGAGCAAGGCTTCGAAAATCTCGCGGTTCGCAATGGCAACGGAGTTGGCGCAGTTATTAATGGCAGTGGTCACGAGTACGAGGGTATTGATGGCACATCTACATATGGCAACTACGGCTCCACTTACGACGTCGTTGATCTCGAGGATTCTGCTGAACAGTACTATCCTGCCGAGGAGTATGAGGATGCTTAGGCTCCACCATCTCCATCATATCAACCACCCACTGTTCACTTGGTGTTTACGGCGTTCTGATTAAGGAGAGCATCTCGGAAATTTCGCAGCATACTTACCGTTCGCAACTCTGGTTTCTTCTTCAACTTGACGATTTACACATTTCTCTTTCAAAAATTTGGACTTGCTTATCCCACCTTTCCGCGTCACGATTCGGCTTTTCTACTTTCATGTACATTATTGACGACGATAAATTCCGTCTTTGCCTTGAGGTCATCAATCGCCAATCTCTATGGTCGGAAGATGCCACTTCATGCCTCGAAACTGATTTCCTCTGAACGAAAACCACCTGACCTTCAACAGTCCCCAGCATCGAAACCCCTCGACAACTCAAATCTTTCGACATGATACCTTGCGTGAACAAGACTAATCGACGAACGAAATTTGGCAGGAGTCATCTTTGCAGGCATGGCATGATTCCTCATGTTTAATCTGGGTTTCGACTTGGTTCACGGTCTTCGGTACTATAATTTCCTTTCAACTTCTGGCGTTCTGACTTCAATGAATACAATAAATTACATTCACATATGCCACCAAGTACCACCGAGGACGACATGCATCAAATTTCCCAACATCGGCGGACAACAAAACCAACAAGATGAGTCTTTCTTTCTGCGAGGGAGGGATGGTATTACTTCGAGGTTGAAGTTATCCGCCTTTGTGATCTGGATGGACGGATGGAGGGACTTATGGATGGTTGGGATATGGGTTGGGCATGGATGAACAGGTTGCATCTAACTTACGAAAAGTTACCTTTTTTCTTTAAGTGAGCACGTCGGGGATAAGATAGCTTTGCAAATGCGAAAATCTTAATATTCAAAAGTTGACGCTGTGATTTGAATGTGAGGTGTTTGATCTTGGCCTGTGGAAGATGCCAAAGGACACATTAAAGGTGTTTTCATACCAGACCGGCTTCTACCGGAGGTGTGAGAATATTTAGTATGTTTATATACATCTCCGAGTATTACAAGAGATGCAAAGCCTAAACTCTATATTTCACCTTAGGTCTAAAATTAAGATTATAGACTTTTCCCAGAAGAACTCAGAACACATGATGGTTCCTCTTGTTTGTGATTGTCTCCTCCGGTAGGTCTTAGGACATTAATTACATTTATATATATATGTCTAGAGATTATACGATATTTTAAGCATAAATACCTCATTTCACTCTAAACGGCTACTTGTATATTAACCTTTTCCAAGTCGCGATTCCTCTGCACAGCCTCAGCTACAGGTGCCATAACATTAAAAACATCCATGTGATTAAACAGCCTGTACTCGAAAAATGTATAACATCAAGTTCTTAATCTCAATCCGAAGAAACTAGCATGTCTTTGGATCTTCTTGTCCGCGGAACAACTCTCTTCCAGGTGGCAAGTCTTTTCATGAATTCCGATGGCGCTCTAAAGATATTGTTTCATAATTAAGTAACGGCAGCTTATTTTG
Organism: Hymenoscyphus repandus; assembly: GCA_001414415.1. Lineage (NCBI taxonomy): Eukaryota > Fungi > Ascomycota > Leotiomycetes > Helotiales > Helotiaceae > Hymenoscyphus > Hymenoscyphus repandus. Next base: position 145,999 of record LLCE01000084.1, on the reverse strand, counting down.
ACGTAATGAAGGTGTCTCAGATGCTTTAAATCTAATAAGTAAGATTGTCATCTTTTCAAGATGTACGGTATTCGTGTACAACCCTGGATAGTTGTAATAAAACTTCCCATATATGGTAAAGGCTTGAATTCACAAACTCAAATATGCTCTCGATCCCCACACAAGTAGCCTTAAAAATCCCAACTCAAACCCCCCTCAGACCAACCTACAACTTCTCAAACAGCCCCTCAAACCCTTCTCTTGCAACCTGCATACACTCATTCTCTATATTTACTGGCAGCGCTCGACTTTCAGTTCACGTATACGTCATATTCGTCCCGCATTACCTATAATACATTTCTCAATGCTCCCTCTCTTGCTTTCTATTCGCCTTTCCCGCTCCCAAATGCAAATCCCTCCCGTTAGCTGCCGCCATCTCTACCAACGTCTCTGCTCTCTCCTTCCGTACCTCCTCGTACACACGCAATGACTTATTGATGTCCGAGGGCGAGGTGGAGGGACAGAGGGCTAAGACTTCAGCGAGGACGGCAGCGTCTTCGATGGCTTGGGCGGCGCCTTGCGCGAGGTGGGGGAGCGTCGGGTGGCACGCGTCCCCGACGAGGGCTATAGAGCCGTGAATCCAGGTTGGAAGGGGGGCGTGGACGCGAAGTTTCCATTCACAGACTTCGCCTTCTGGGACGAGATCTAGCATTCGTTGGATCATTGGGCAGAAATCGCCGAATGTTTCCATCATCGCTTTTTTGCTACCCTTAGTCGTGTATGTAGCTGAAGGTGCGGACGCGAAATTCTTGTCTGGTTGTGCCGTGGAGATGTTGTATATCTGCTTGTTGGACACGGGGTATGCGATGATGTGGCGTTTTTCACCGATCCAGCGCGTCACAATGTCTTTGTCGATGAGGGCTAGAAGTTCGGGGTCATGTTTCATTTCATCACGGGTGAGCATGATACGATAGGCAGCTTGTTGGGTATCGACGATTTGAGCGTCGGCGTTGATAGCTTGGAGGATGGCGGAGCGGATTACGGATTTGACCCCGTCCGCGGCGAGAAGGATATCAGCTGTTATTTCCGAGGGCTCGCCATTTCGAGGTTTGATTGTGAAGGTGGCTTTTGGGGAAAAGGATGAGATAGATTCAATGGCGGTTGAGAAGCGGAATTTGATTGCGGATTCTCGCTTACAACCTTCGTAGAGAGAGCCTGCAAGAGAGGAGCGGTGGCCGACCATATGAGGATAGCCGTACTTTTCTTGGATATAGCGGAGGTCGACATGCGCTAGTTCTCTATCTTCATCACCCTCTATTTCATGTTAACCGATATTGCGAGGAATTTATCGATCATTTGCACGCCTTCGAGCTTTCAAGAAGGGGAAGACAGGGGCACAATTTATACACGGGACTACTTACGTCTGATACTTGTCTCCGTACAACACACTGCTTCCGCCTCAATATCCTTCCACACCCCCAATCGGTCCAATATCCTCGCCATATTTGGCGCCAGCTGAATCCCCGCTCCGACAAATCCCAAATTCGAAGCAGTCTCATAGACATCAATCGACGTGAATCCCTTCTTCGCTAAAGCAAGAGCCGATGCCAGACCACCCATTCCTATCGATGGCGTTAGTGGTAACTCCAGCCATAGGAAGGGAGTATCATACCAGCGCCAGCAATGGCAATTTTCAACGACTTATCCATAATCGGGTCTTGTGTAACAGAACCCATCATTCCCTTATTTCTCGAAGAGTAAAAATATATGTACGCAAAGAAGTTAACCGGTATATATGTATATGCAGTTAAGACTCCTAAAATTTTACCCCTCAATCAGCCGCTAATACCAAAAGCCGGGCTTGTCCTAAACCTTCTCAAACTTATTGCAATAATAGAAAGGAAAAGTGCATGAAAGAAACAGAGTAGTAAGAAAGGAAAGTATACTTCTCTATATACACCGCACTACTATCAACAAGACCACGCACGCGGTGGTTCAAACTTGCCCTCCCAGTCTCGGCTCGCCCATCGGCAGCTCCAGATGTCCACGAAAGATCGGCAATTCTAAGTTTTGCTCGCGGCAAAATAATAAAGGGAACGCCGTATCCGTCTATATCACGTGTGCTCAAGTCGATTTAGAAAGATGAGGAGTTGACAGCGTATGAATCTTTATCCGACACTGGTGGTGGACGAATGAGGTATTGTGGCGTCGTGATCGCTTCGGCGATTTTTCTTGCTCCCGTAGTCCGAGACTTCGACGCGTGTTCTGGAATCGGTTCGACCCTGTAAATTCAGCTGATTTTTCTCTTGCGATCTGAAAATAAATAATAGAGGAAGAAGGTTCAACTATGTCGCACGTTCCGTACTGCGAGAATCTCATATTTGGAAGAAAAGACATTTCCTGCGTGGGGCCCCAGGTTGGTATCGACCCATAGATGCGTTCGATATCTTGAAACTCATATTGACAGTAGCCAGCCCCACAATCTATTCGAGAAACATTCCGTAAGTGTTTCAGCTTTCTCAGGGATCATCTTACGGTGGGGTTATGCGGGGTAAGAAATCCTGGGCGAATTTTGTCTGACGAGGAGAAATCTCACACTGAGAAAGAAGCGAGAGAAAATATTGGTCACATGTAAACATCTTCCCACCTTACAAATAGTAACATCACAGTATCAGTGTGGCAATTTGCGATAAATCAGGTGGATGTTGTGTAACTTGTGTTCTGCCTGAAGCAAACGCCAGAAATGCCCGTCCCATCCACGCTATGCAGAACTAAACCCGAATACTCGGTACAATTCCTGTGACCCCTTGCCCACCCTTAACTCTCTTTCATTTCCATTTCTATGATCCTTATTATCTCTTCATATCCCATCAAAATAGAAACAGCGTATTGCTCCAGTCCTAAGCAGATCTCAACAACTCCCACAACCCTTCCCCATCCACAAATCCATGATGAATAACATTAACCAACCAATACCCACTCCTTACCCCCTCAATCAACCTCTCGCTCTCACTCCCCCGTCGATAAACCCTTCCCCACTCAGCCCAAATGCCAAAAGCCTCCTCCGCCCACGCCCTGAAAGAAACCTCCTCGATGATCGTCGGCGTGATGATCTCCTTCCCCGGAAACGCACCCCAAGTAACAGCATTCGTGCTCTCACCTTCACCAGCATACGACTGGACGAGCTCTCCTTTCGAGTTCGAGGCGTAAAATGAGACGAGATCTTTGACGCCATCGGAAGTGAGCTTCCTGTGGAGTGCGGCCCAGTCTGCAGTTGGGATGAACAGTTCGACGAATGCCTTTTGAAAGACAAAGCCGTTCTTAGGACCCCACCCGAAGATTGGATCAGAGGAGCGGATACCATTGACGGCGGGTTGGGAAGCTACTGTCCACCAGCCCTTTCGGATCAATGAGAGAAGTTGATTTTTGATGGTATTTGTCTCTTCGTTAAGACCCTCTTCACTCCAGGGTAGGGAAGGAATGGATCCCTCGATGTGCTGGATAAAAAGATTTGTAATATCTTGTGGGGTAGAAGGGTATCCCCAGAGTTTGATAGCTTGGTTCACAGACATGTGTAGGGACACACCATAGCCGTCAATTTCACCATATGCTGGGGATCGAGCGTCACCCCACCTCCCGTTGGGGAAATCATCCCAAGTTGCCTCTCGGCCTAGTGAGCCTTCACCTTCGGAGATGGCCAGAGTATTTGCACGAGTATTGACTGGTTCTGCATGCTTCCCAGCTTCTGAGGCGGTGGTTTCAAAGTCTGGATTCGAGGTGTGCGGTGCCGTAATGATCACTCTGTTGTGAGGATCTGATCCTACGGAGCTTTGTCGTCGTAATGATCGCTTTCCTGACCCGTTGATCCCAGAACCATTAACACTCAATGTCTGCATAGGTACATCAAGAATCGCGGTCTCTTCTTCAGAAGATGTGGTCGGGATCAAGCTTGTTCTTTCTAGGATGAACGAAACCGCTTTCTCCAAGTTCAATGTATAGAAATGGAAACCTCGCGGACAAGGACTCGCCTCCTTCTTGATATGGCTCACAATCTCACTCAAAACATCAACCCCCACCTTCTTTACCATTTCATCATCCCCCCTTACCCGATCCAACCTCCCCAAAATATCATCTGGCAGTCTCGCATGACTCAACTTCGTCGTCCGCTTAATCATCTGGTAACTCTGAATCGGCATCATCCCAGGTATAATCGGCATCGTCCTGAACACTCCACTTTCATGGTCTCTCAGCCTCCTCTCAAACCCATCATACGCCTCGACATCGAAAAAAAGCTGCGTCATGATGAAATCCGCGCCGGCCTTGCATTTCTCAACTAGATACGGTAAATCGTGCTCGAGACTCTGCTCCTCAGGATGTCCCTCGTCTGCATGACCCTCAGGATACGCCGCGACACCTATGCAAAAGTAATCTCCGTATTGCTTCCTTATGTATCTCACGAGATCGATCGCCCATTCGAACTCCTCATCCATTGCATCAGTTCTCTCCCCCTTCTCATCCACTTCCCGATACTCCTCACCCCGTGGTGGATCGCCTCTCAACGCAAGGATATTCCGTACTCCGAGCGCCTTTGCATCTTCGAGGGCTCTGTCGACGAGGTCCCGGCTCATATTCGTACACGTCAAGTGCAAGCAAGTTGTGAGGCCCAATTCCCTCTGGCAAAGCTCTGCCAACTCTAAACTCTTCGTTGCTGTACTCCCACCCGCTCCCCAAGTCACGGTGACAAATAGTGGTCGTAAAGCTCGAGACATTCGATCCAATCTTGCTCGCAGATTTGAAGATCCCATCGCCGTTTTCGGGGGAAAGAACTCAAGGGAGAAATAGTTTGAATCTGGCGGCAAAGCCGCTATCTTTTCGGTGATCTTCTCCATGTTCATTGCTAGTTAGGTTGTCGATTCGATGTGATACCAATTGTGTCGTATCCTAGGATTTAAGACAGTTCTCTTCGAGGCTCGTGTTGTTGATGTAGATGGTGACACAAATAATGGTGAGAAGTTGACGTGGAGGGACAAGAATATAGTTGGTGGGGTTGCATCGGGAAGACTTCGGCTTTACTGCTCGAAGTACTATTTTGTACTTCAATAAAAAAGCCCTATGATCGAATGTAGAAGACATGAACACAAGAAATCTTCCATGGCTGGTGGTCCGTGGTACCTAGGCACGATGACGATTTAGTGTGACAGTACTAATCTCTTGTCTCACATGCGATCCAACGTCAATTCATCAATTCATTATCCATTTCATCTATTTCCAGCCCCAAAAGCCCCACGAAGCTGTCCCACATCCCAGGTATTTTCTATGAAGCTCTACAAAAATCCTAGCAGCATCAACATCCAAAGTTTAACATCCCAGAGGCATACCGGCATCCAATACATTAGCATTCCATCTCTGCTCAATAGTATCATCTCCTAGCTCTGGTAAGTCCTCCTCCTTCTTAATCCCCCAAAATGCCTTGACACCCTCAGCGAATCCTTCACTACATCTCTCAATATCCTCATCATCCACAGCCGCAAAGCAAAGTCTATAATACTTCCATCCCTCAGCAGCTAGAACCTCATTCGTAGGGCTGAACATTGAGCCTGGAGCAACAAGCACCAAGAATGGTTTCTCAGTGAACTTGACCCAGAGCGCGGAGGCTAATTTAGGTCCACCAACTTTGCTAAACAGAGGATGAGACTCGAAGTGGACTTGCACCCACAAGAACATTCCTGCTCTTGGCCAGTCGAAACTGTACATTTTAGTCTTTGAAATTACGGCCCACTCGCTTTCAGATGTCTTTGAAGGCGTGCCTTGCTTCAATTGATATCGGCCAGCCTCAAGAATATCGCACATTCTAGTCATCCTTCTCTCATAGCTCCCTCTTAGTCCTTCAAGCCAGCGAATCCATCCATCAGTCTGCCAGCCTGTGAAAGAAAGTTGGTCTGCTCTGTTCTTCTTGGCAAACTCAGCGGCAGCGGGTTGAGGTCCCATGAGCAGTTCTGCAATCATAGATTGAACAAATCCGGAAGGTTGTTGAGTTGATGACTCAGTAATTCGGAGAATTCTTTCTATAATTGCAGGTTGGGCTGTAATCCATCCTAACCTACAACCTGGAGCTACCGTCTTAGAAAAGGTGTCCAGGCGGATGACACGTCCATCGGGGTCCAAGTTCAGAGAAGATGGAATCAGAGAATCCAAGAAAGGGTAGCTGGTAGTCTTTTCGAACTTGTAAGATTCTGCTTTGGCGGGTGTTGGAAGACCACGACTTAATGCTTCCTTGCCAGCCGCGGAAGGGAACTGTAGATACCAGTATGGATCGTCTTCGATGATCAAGACATCATACTTGCTACACAGAGCATAAATATCCTTTCTCCTCTGCACGGAAAGCAAGCTACTCGTAGGATTCTGTCCCATCCTGCACATCCAATTAGCAACAGCACCTCCCAAATAGTATTTAAACTCACGTAACAGTATACATCAAATGCGGCCTCTTCCCCTTTCCCTCATCCCAATTCTCCAACACATCCTCCAACCCCCCTTTCCCCGTCGTCAGCATGCCATCAAGATCAATCCTCACGGGCACAACATTCAAGCCCCTCGGCCTCGCCGTCTGAATCGCATTCATATATGCAAACTCCTCACACAGTAACCCCTCCCTCTCTCTAATCCAATCCCGCTCCTCACTCCAGATATTGCTCAGCGCCTCGAGCGTCTTTGCGAAACCATCGGTACTCCCATTCGTGAGGACGATGTCCGGACCTCCCGCATAGGGAACGTTGGGGTGCAGATTCTCGCGTGTGAATTGTCGGAGGTAGGAGTAGAGTGGTGGATAACCTTGCGCGGTACCATATTGCAGCGCGGTGGTTAGGTCGATCTTCTGTAACGGGTTCGTGACGGTGGAGGTATGGGGGACGGTCAAATGCGCTGGTTCTTTGACGTCGCTTTCCTCTTTCTTTCCTAAGACAAGCTCCCTCACCCTTGCTGTAATATCAGTTGGCGCATTGGGGTCATTCGGAGTAGGTTTGAATCGCTGCGGCTGCGCGATCTGCGCTTCGAGCGTGTCGTATGGGAAGAAGGATGCATTAGGGAGACCTTTAAGATGTTCATAAGCATGTTCTAGTATCAAGGGAGCGGTAAGCCAGTATACAAGCTTTCGGACATACCACCAGCCAGGTTCCCAATTCCAGGGATCTGGAAGTACTTATATAGCTTCTTGACACTACTCTCCTGTCTCTCCTTTGTCACCCGCGAGAAATGGTAGCTTAAGTCCTTTGGTGGTTTCGGCAAAGTTGATGGCGCAATTGCTTCCTTTACGGAAATATATTCAAAATCTGCCATCTTAGCAATAGACCCCTTTGCAGATTCCGTGATAAATTGGTGATAAGCAATTTCTTAAAGATATAACCAAAAATGTATCACAAATGTAAGACGACAGAATACTTGAGTCCTCAAACTCTCAATCAATGAAGTGGTCATTGCCTATCCTTATCGCTTTCTTACCAAGCAAAGTGGACCTTCAACCAATAGAACGGCTCCTGCCGCATCAGTAATCCTCCCGATTCCATGCCCGAACTCCGAAGGGGCATGAAGACGTTTGACCTCCTTCTATTTTCAGAGTCATGAATGCTTGATATTTGACTTCATATATGTCCCCAGTAATATGTGGGGTGCTTTCCCCAGATCCACAGTTCTGGGGGGAATATCATTTACAGTGAAGGACTTCAGGGCAAGGGTAGCTACACCAAAAATATAAACATTGGAGGGCTCCTCGTTAGACACGACTAATATGAGCTTATTAACCTCTATCCTTAAACATTTTTCATTCCCCCCTGACTGAAATCCAGGTTGGCTCCTCATAATCGCCAATTACCGCCGAATAGGTACTCGAGCAACATGAGCACTATTTCAAGTAAATTCGTATTCATGATCGATATTTTTATTTTCATTTCGAATTTCTAACCTTTCCCGTGCATATTCATGGAAGAGGGGGTTTTCTAGTCTTATTCCTATCACCCCTTCCCACTCTTCTATTTCTCCCGTTCAAGCAATCACCACTACACTATCTACCCAGTTAAATCTTTCTGCCGTCTCTTCTGATCTCCTACTAAACAGCATGATTAATTATTATTTTACCACCCTTTCCTTGGTGAATTAGATACACTCGACAATGAATCTCCTATTATCCGATATTTTCACATATTGTGCATGGTCAGACCTTTAGAGGCTGCCCTTCTTCACCTCAGTATTCCACTAGCCGATAGCTTGGTTCTGAGTAGTAATTCTGTCTTAAAAAAATCCAACTATTCAACCATCAGATTACATTGGTAGGAAATGTACGTACACATTTGACAACAACCGCCATCGTAAGCAATCGATTCCATACCATTCTCTCATCAACATCCAACAGATTTCTACAATTGTACCACAATAAATAGACAATAAGAAAAAGATCTGTTAGATCAAGTTACGAGTCAGAATTCGGGATTCGGCAATGTAATACCATGATACAGCACTGAGTCATGTATCCTTCACTCTAGATCACATCATACATTTACGGACGGGGAACAATTGGAATTAATCACAGATGTAACATGTTTACAATTCCTTCCCCAGCAGACTTAACAGTCTTGCTGATAACTCCACATCGTAAAGTTCATAAACTGATCAGTATACTCCAAGGTAGCGATCGCCAATAAAAAAGCTCATCGCTAAAACGATGACACGCCACAATGCAACTCCTGGTCGGGCCCCATATATACAAATGCCATATCCGTATTCATCCATATCAACGGTCCGTCGATGGACTAACTCATTCCCATATACTCAAATAAGCCATTTCATCGTGAAGATTCGACAGCCTGTGCGTCCTCCTGATATATTTATTGACTTCCAACGCTGCTCACACTTCCTCGGCTCGAGTCTATGCTATCCTCACTCCCTAGCGCAGGATGTGCAATTGTGCCCTGCGCGCCACCACTTCTCCTCCTCGCAGATCGACTTGCAGCTTCCATCTGTCTCTTGGTGTGTTGGTGCATCGTTCGTGCGTAGGATGTGAGGGAGAACTCGTTTTCTTGGTTGAAGTTGATTGAAGTATATTCCGCTGGATCGGCGGTCAGGCAGTTGGTGATTTGCTTCGACATTTTGGCTGAATATGAATGGATCAAAGGTATTTATTGGAATAATAGTAAGTTATGTCGTTGAGAATTAATGCCTCTATGCGGAAGGGGTGCAGATGGAAGTTATTAAGCTTTTTGGTGGATGTGTTGTAAGGTTTAATGGGAATGCAATGAGACAAAGTAGACTTTGGCTGACTCCAATCTATATATGAAAGTCCGGACTCACCCATTCATCACACCATCCAGCCATCATCCTTTCACCCTAGCAACACAAAACCGACCCTAAGAAGACCCCTTACTCCACCCCTTCATACCCCTATACAATAACTTCCCGACTCTACGCCCATAAGCAGGCAAGATTCGCGCTTGCCATACTGCTTTTTAGCTTCCCGATTCCTATACCCATCTCCGCTTTCTCCGGGATCATCCAATAGCAATACCATATTGCTAGAAGAGGGGGGAGAGTCGCAGTGAACGCAGGCTTGTACCAAAGTAGAAAGACCCTGATGATCATGACATTCGCCGGCGTCATAAGCGATGTCATGCGGTGGCGGATACCAACAGGGCTGCTCCTTGCTACTATTACAACCACTTGGCTACTTTCATTGGACAGGCTATGTATTTTAAGCTAGCTTGGAGAAGCTTGTGCCCATGGGCAAACCGAGGGTCTCTGGGAATAATGGTGATAGCAAAGGCTTGAGCGTAATGGGGATGGTGGATCTTGAAACAACTTACAACTCTCAACTGTGTGGTAGCCCGAGAACAGCTTGTTGGGCAGCCTGCATCCCACGCCTATACCGGCGCCAGGTTTCCTCCAGTTCATACTCAAGCACTGTTGACACATGGAAGTGACTTCTTTGGAACCTTTAAAGTGACTAGCTGCCAGTATGACTCGGGGCTAAGATTCAAAGTTCACTCACCGATAAAACAACAAAATTATTTGGACCTGCGTCATTGTAGCCTGCAGACCACAATATCAATTAGCGTCTCTCAGCTTTCCTTCGGGACTCTCTGCCTTGTCTTCAGCCTGTGTCAGAAAGGAGACAGTTGCCGGGCCTTGGTCGTAGGATCACGACCCCGGAGAGAACGTTGCGATATCAAATTGATCATTGTACAATCTTGTTTAGACCCCTACGTTATGGCCAATTGATTCACGCAAACCCCAGGTGAGCTGCATTCCCCAGGCTGTGACTTTATCTCTGCTGTAGGGATCTTGTGCTAGGTTCCCCAATTCAGTGCACTGTATTGTGTTTCAACCCTGGCGACATGGCAAACAGGAAAATTGTGTGATCCCTGAAAACGGCAATGTTGGATAACTGGAGACGCTCAACAGCTAGATTCGAGGATGGGTTTGGACTCCTACAGTATGCAGGCCCACCAGGTAGCTTGTGGCGTTAGGTGTACAATCGGCCTGGCAGTGCAACCAAATCAAGAAATTCTCCTCATGACGATGTACTCTGCCACATCGTGTTCCTATTCGGCATTTGACGGGCAAGATCTCAGAGGGTTTCGAAAACATCTGATGGTAGACTCTGACAAGAAGAAGATCCCACCTCCGACTATTCTAAGTCTCACCACTATCAGCCTCTTCAACTTGATGTGGGATGTTTTCCGAGGATCTTTTGCTCAGTTGTTCAGTTGGTGGTTGAAGGACGTCAAAAATCTTCGTCATCGTCCAATCAAGAACAAGGAGAGATTTCAACGTCTGCCAAGCAGCCATCTGACATCATGGGACCCGCTTTTAGACAAAGCGAGACCCTGCAGACGGGTAAGGCTTGGCTGGGACATTTCCGAATAAGGGGAAAGAGAAAGCTGATCGAACATCATCTCATCGCAACGGCGGGAGGCAATTGTCAATTTCAACCATAACGGCAAAATCTTCCAACGAATGGAACACATCGATCGAATTGAGCATAGTGTTGGATCGTCTCAAAGTGGAATCCATGTAATGGCAAACATCAACAACGAGATGGCACGGATGGCATCACCTGTCGCAGTAGTAACGGTGTTGGAGGCAATGTTATTCATTTCATCATGTTTTCCGCCGAAACTATTTCAGCATAGCGCCAACAACTCAGGACTCAGAACATGAGACCCAGAATGACTGCCCTGTAGGCAAGAATGTTATCCGGACTTTGTCCCGACCAGCATTTCTGACGATAGAGGCATCTCATATGGTTATTCCGACAATGTCGATCTTACTTGTACGAGAATAGTGATAAGCTGCAAACAGTACGTGCTGCAATACGATTGAGTGTGATCGAATGCTCGAGAAAGCACCCCACTGTTTACATAGCTTGGTTGTGTGGAGTATCGATTGGCTTCATTAAGCATCATATTCGCGGCACAAATTTGATGCGCCGCTGGATGGTTATCAATGTATGTGGCATTGCATCATACCTCCGAAAGGTGCTGAAATTTTGCAGTTGTGGGATGTTGATGCAGGCGCATGAAACGATCAACACTGTTTGCAGCGGCCTTGAGAATGCGGTGCACTTTACTGCACTTTGCTGCTTTCATTCCTTTGAAGCCGCACAGCGTCGTCATATATTCGTCATTTTCCCGTGATATTGATGATCCTCTTGTATAAACGCAATCGAGATACTGATGGAGGAGCGCTTGCAGTATAGTGTTGCAGACGAGCCAGCTAGCCATCCAATTTGAGGAGGATCGATGATCAAACTCCGTCTCCGCGAAGGACAAGGACGTCAGGTCGTTCAGCTTGACCATTGAGGTGAGGTGGCGACAATGCGGTCATAGGCAGCCTAACGAGAGCGTTGACATATTGAGCGAAACGGGGTTGACAGGAGACAGGATCGCTGATAGATTTGTGTGGACGCTAGCAGCGTAGTTGATTCTTAGCACGTTCATCTTCCCGGAATCTCCTGTGGACCATTCTCGCGACTGAAATGAGATTAGCTCAGTCAGATACGAAACTGATATCACAACAAGACAAGCAAGCCAAAGTGCAGCAAAACCGATAGAAGCACAAAAGCTTGTTGTGCTGAGCCACTTGGCGAGTGATTTATGGGCGGTTTTTTGAGTCACAAAACGATTAACAGACGTGCCAGTAAAGCCATCAACACCAAAATGCCAAAGACTTTACAATTCACCTATACGCGCACTGAAGCCACCAGACACTCAAGACTCTGATTCTCCAAGGAACAAACAAATTTTCCGGGGCTCTCGTCAAGCAACCCCCTCGTCGCCAAAGGGTAACCACCAGGGGATTGTCGATCTTGTTTCCAATATCCTGATTATTCCCAGCTTGTTTCTTGCTTGCACGTTGAAGCCGTATCCACTTTACGCTCTTAAGATGTAGAGGGAGAGAGGGCTGAGGCTGCAGAGCTCTATCCCTCTCATATCCCTAATCTGCGAGACATTCCGGAAGCCCCCCAGTTGGCGCTTCAGGCTGAGGCTTCACGGTCGCGGGCTTGACTGGTTCAGTCTTCCTGTTTGCTGTCAATGACGAAGTTCCGGAGCCCACACTGGCGAGGGGCATTACTGAGGAGGCCTGTCTGACTCTTGTTCTGGGAAGCGTCTCCTCATCCTTTTCTTCTGCGGTCAGAGTCTCGTACTCCAAAGCCTTAACGAGCTTGTAAACTAATACCGCCAAAATCGTTCCAGCTATGGGACCAACCCAATATATCCAGTGATATGAAGTGAAGGATCGATTGACAATGCATGGAGCTAGTGATCGGGCTGGATTTAGAGAACCTCCTGTCCAGAACAGACCTTCGTTACATCGTTAGCACGATCCTATGCCCGGTAATTTCGGGCATCCTTACCAACAAGTTCTGCGATGAACAATGACAGCCCAATGCCAATTGGAGCGACGAAAGTTGCGGCGTGCTTCTCAGCAGCTAGCATGAAGATCGTGAACACCAATTGAGAAGTCAACAGCATCTCGATGACGACACCTTGTGCTGGTGAGGTTTCTCCACTTAGCTCTGTACTGACATGAAGACCGCCATTGAACAGAGCCGAGACGATGTACGCTGCGCATATTGTAGCAACAGTTTGTGTCACACAGAGGATAGCACAGCGGGCCCATGTGATGGCGCCAATTAGGGCCATACCCAGAGAGACCTACGCGAATTATCAGCAAAGGCGTATCACGATAGGAATGTTCAATGGTATGAAGATACATACAATCGGGTTGAAGAGACCACCGCTAACACGGAAGAAAATCCACGAAAAGACCAACAAACTGAAACCGGCCGAGATAGCGACATAAAGTAGGAGAGCGGGACTTGGACCAGCAGGAGCTGTGGATACACCCATCTCATGTTTTGGGTCGTGCGACGAAGCAGCAGCGGACTCTCCACCTGCAAATGCGAAGAAAATGAAGAACATGGTGCCAAGGAACTCGCCAACCACGGCGACAACATGTCCGCGAGCGCCTTCAGGAAGAGTCTCGAAGATATTTCTGAAGGCGTGCTTGAGTGGATCAACTCTCGAAAGTGTAGTATGAGACTTGTGGATGTTCATGGTAGGAACGCGCGCCATGGCTTTCTCCATGGCGAATACTGGTCGGTGGCGATGAACAAAGATTGTATTGAAGGAAATATTTTAAGACGGCGTGGTATATGTATAACCAAGGTTGTTCAGGAAGAATGGACTAATAGAAAGAAGGCTGACGAGCATAGGAGTTTGGATGAGGTTGTTGCAAGAAAGAAGAAGAGAGTTGATGAAAAAGATTAACGAGCGGAGCAAGGCCAAATTGTTTGTTGGATCTGATTTCGAGAAGGTGCGAACGGTCAACAATCGTCGGACGACATCGGTCTTTCCAAAAGGGGTTGTAGCATATTGCCACTCGAAGCGAAACACCGGACGAGTTGACAAGAGAGGCCCCTCTTTGATTCGAAAGCCAATTTGACCACGTTTCCAGAATTCATAAACAAGAGTGCTTCTTAACGTATGGTTTCCACAACCTCCTTTCTAATCTTTTAGCACTCTATTGCATCACATAGAACGGCACTCTTATTTGCCCGCTTTCTTATACATCTCTTGCTTGCTTAACCGAAGCAGACTAAACGTCTTCAGATCTCCAAAAGGCAGCATATGCGATCCAAGCATACCATTTTAGCCTTTCGATCCAAGAAACAATAGGAGTTTTCATAACCGCACCATGTCATCGATCCAGAGTTTCGACCTACCTATACTTCCGAGAATAATTGCGCCTTAGTGGCTGTACGTGCAATTATGGCCCTCTGGCACCCTATAACCTTGTGTCAGCGCAGGAATTTTGAACTTCTCGTTGAAGCTCGCCTTTGCTTCGGGTGCCAAGTAGTCTTGGAACATGAGATCTACCGTAGACTTCTTGACAACCTTTTCGTTACCATTGCAGATGCTTTGCAGGAGTTTCTAGAAATCAAATAGAGACCGAAATGAACCATAACCGGCAGAACAGAATGGATGTCGATATTCCACGCATGGGCATCTGTGGCTTCGACGTTACCTTCGGCATCGCCTGTTATACCTCACAGGATTATCCGCCTCATCTAATGCTCATATATATAAGCTTTTCGGAGATCCTGGTAAGTTCTTGACATTCAAAGCCATACCTTTAACTACCAGAGGACCCGATACGTTCTTGTTAAGGTATTTTTCCAGGTCCATCTTTTTGAAACGTGAGACCCTCTCAAAAGCCTAGCCAATTCCAGTATTATATGCCCATTATTCTCCTGAAGCGAATAGCAAGGAAACTTTCATGGACTCTTGGATTGTCGTTGCGGTGGTGAAAAGTCTTGGAGGTGCTGGCATCTTCTCATCCTTCATACGATACTTGCTAAGCCTTTGATCTACAATACGGTAAGCATAGGCGTACGTCTCCAACGCCCGTGGACCTACTAAAACAATCGTATGTAATACCAGATTGGTGGGTGAGAACTAACTGAGTTGTAAGCGCTTGTACTTTTTGTCTTTCATAGTGCTTACATCAGAGTAATTTTCTTGGTATTCTCAACTAGGGAGTGGCTCATCAGTCCCCTCCTTTCTACCCCTTGAGAATTTAGACTCACTTATATTCGTGAAAAATATTAGTAATGCCATCATCCAATTTCAAAAGGCCTTTTCAACGCATTGCATGACTGCCTTAGCTGTTGGTAAATTTGGCGCGAGAAGCAAACCACAATGTTGCATCCGGTGTCAGGAATCGTTCCTAAAAGAGATATTTAAACGATCGCTGTCCGAACGCCTGCTCATATCCATGACTTTCTGTCGGACAATCGTATTACATACAATTGAGGGGAGCAAAGTAAAATACCTCTGCACTTATACCAACAAAGATCGCACCTGCGACCTCCTTCTCCTTGCAAACGCGCTCAACTCTCTTCTCGAAAATTTAGTACACCATTTTGCTTGACGATTGTGATTCTAATATTAATATAACGGAGAAGATTTAAGTTTCAAAGTGATGATTTGAAACCTAATTCTAGAGCAAAGAACTATTTAATCTTCAAATCCAGCTAAGAACATATAATGAGCGCTTACTCTCCCCATCAACTCTAAACTCTTCGTAGTCTCGACAGGTGCGGGGTCTAATCCTCAGCTTTGTTAGTCTCCCTGGACGGTGTTATAGTATGACAGGAATCATCCGTCGACAGGGACTGACTCGCACGTTACTATGGGACAAACGGAATACAAACCTCACGACCAGCCGAACGTTTATCTCCGACTCATTTGGTGACACGAGAGGTAAGATGCTCAACCACGGCTAATTTAGCTCCCGAATACTAGTTCGCAGATTCGGAACTTCTAAGATCTCTAGCCGAACGCGGATATAGCTAGTAGCTTTAAATGATAATAGACCGCGCTAGTATTATTTTTAAAATGTCATCTAAGTTAGTGTACTCGACTCAGGGACTGACGTTAAAGAGAAGGAACTTGAAGTACGATTATACTATTATACTATCTGATATATCTGCTTCTCTCATTTAATACTTGAATTGTAGTTAAAAGAAATTTACTCGTATATTTATAATGTTATATATCGAAAGCGGTAGAATTTTAATTAGCTCAGGGGAAATTTTCTAAAATCAGAAGTTATGTATATGTGGCTTTTTACTCTATGTCACGGCAGGCGGCAGCTTTTTAATGTTCTTTAGCCGTTATTACTATCTGGTTGAAATATATGTGCAAATCAACGCTAACTTATAGATACCTCAGAAATAGCTATCTAAACATAGAAGAGAATGTTGAATTACTACATTATGTTTCATTGCTGTTTATATCAATTTTCATTTTCTAATCATAGATTATAGAATGAAGGGAAGTCGATTCTAGTATTTATTGATCATATTCCGGAATAACGCGCGGTCTAGAAATCCCTAGAACCCTCAACTACGCCTAAACGATAAGAAGACTACCTGCAACGCCATTCTTGACATATTCCCCAAACTTCGGGTACTGATGATCAACCATGGATACCACGGCAGACTTTGTCATCCACGAGAGATACTTTATCATAACTGCACATGTTATCCTACGATCCTTAAAACTCTCCAGGAACTGAAGCACGTTTACATGACACCTGATCTCTGATCTCAAGAATTTAAAGTTCACTATGCCTTCAAAATTGAGAAAAGAGCGTGGTTGAAAGGTCGGTTCTCTCGTAGCGGTCGTACGTTAGGTAGTAGGAAAAGCTAAAAGAGCAAAATTTGTTATACAGGACCAAGAAAAAGAATTGCAGGGGTGGAAGAAAAGAAACCGAACAACAACATTAGAGAAATAAGTCCAGTGCACGATATGTATAGCCAGGATTATATTCCATTTAGTAAGTAACAACAAAGAATAAAGCCCCTCATAAATATTACAGCATGAAGAGCGTGCCCCCCAAATCATCCTGTTCCGTTTTATACCCAGCGCCAAAAACGCCACGCAATGCTGCTCGCCCCCCTCCAAATATCATACCAGAAAACATACCATTTCATCCTTCCAAATATGGTGGTACAGAGCGCTTTAAAATAAGGGGTATTTATGATCGTGCTGGGAAAAGATGGCAGAGCGTAGGTTGATGGTGCTTAGCCCATCCCGACGTATTTGAACCAGTTTGGCCGGCAATCTTCTTTCATGAGCCAGGCTTCGCCGTCGGTGAAGCGGCCGGCGACGCAGCCTCTGCATTTAGGCGAGTTGGGGCAGTTGAAGTAGGGGATGTGTTGGTAGCCAATATCGCGGAACCTACAGAAGATACGTGTCAGTTGATCATGCTCGAAGATAGAAATTTTGGGTGGTGCATACCAATGGATCTTGCTTGCATCCTCGAAAAGTCCAAGAGCTATACTATGGACTGGCGCATCGCCCCAACGCTCGTAGAAGAATCCGCCCGCGCGATCGAGATGGTTGAAATAATCTTCATACGCCTGACTTCTCCAGATAGACATATCTGCAATCTCGAAATTGGACCAAAAGTGGCAGGTCGAGTATCCATTTGCATTATCCCAATGTTCAGGCCGCCGTTCCTTGTCCGTGAGCCACTTCATCGCATTGTTGTCGTGTATATATTCCGGATGTGCTGCTAGGAACCTAACAGTCTCGGGCCAGAGTGTGGGAATGGATTGGGGTGCATCGTAAAGGTTGATTGTGAAGCCATAGGTTTTGTTGTGATCTGCCATGTAGCGGAATACGTCATAGTCAACGTCGCAGAAGAAGTGGACTTTTGGTTCTACGCGCCAGTAGAATTGCGTGTGTTCGAGTGCTGGGTGTTTGTAGAAGAGACCACTGTTCCAGCGGCACATTTGGTGGTAGGACTTCATGTCACCATATTGGATTTCGTTTTCCTTCAGTATTCGAGCTGATTCTTGGAATAGTTCCTCATCAATCCATGTTGGAACGTCCCAATGTTCCTTTGGAATCAATTCTACGTGGAAATATCAGTTGCTGTTACTGAAGCAATCAGCTCAACCACCTACCATATCTGCATTCTGCCTTGGTTTCTGCCTGTGTCCGTTTCTTGAACTCCTCCGTAAATGGGACATCATTGAAGAATGTCCAAGGATAGTTGAACTTCGAATTCCATGTCCTCTCAAGATCCTGCATCGCACCTACTATCCCATCGATTTCCTCATTGCGCACTAGGGAAAGGAGTGTCGCATTTATTCGAGAAGTGCCCTCAGCTCCAAGTCCATATCCTTGATCCGCTCGATATAGTATGCCTTCAGGTTCTTCAGTAACTGGTACTTGGTTAGCAGATTTCTATCAAATTGTCAAATAGGGCTGCTCACGATCCAAATTTGGATCTCGATCCATAACCTCTAATGTTTCCCCAGGAGGCTTGGGAACCTTCGCCGGACCGAAGACTTGGTAGAGGAAGAAGCACCATAATCCTATAGCTGCTAATGCCAGCACCCTGATCGGTCGTGCTATTGCCATGGTGTATTTTGTTGTTTTATGTGTTCTCAACGGGTGTTCAGGCGGCGCATATCTTTTCGAGTTGCTCCTGAACCTGATCTGTACGTCAGCTGCATGTGTGCCTCGGTTAGAAGGCAGCCATGGATAATGTCGCGTCTCCCCAATCGCGTTTCCATCAGCGAGAAATACAAATATAGATAAACAAGACAATGAGAACTATCCACGATGGCGCATCTCGCGAAACTTGGTGCTCTGACGGATGAGCTTGTAACACTGTTGACAGGGACGTCGGTAAAGGTAAGCTATATCTTCTAGATCTGAATAAATGCGCCTGTTAACCTGGCTGACAAGATCGCAAGACAGAACGGGCCAAATTCAATACCTACAAAGAGTCCGCACTTCGAGCTATACGATATAGCAACTATGCGCGAACGAACCAATTCGATGTGACTGCTTGCCTCAAAGGATTGGAGGAGAAATTCCGAGTTTACAATGAAGACCCTCTAGCAGATGCTTTGAGCGAGCGAGTAGACAAGGTGTTACAGTTGCAAACCAAGTGGACGCCTGAGATATTACACTTATTCCTCGAGTTATCAGATAGGCCACTTGTCAACTCCAAAGTTGAGGATCTAGATTTCTTGAAGGAACCAGAGCCAGAAACAGGACTCCCATTGCGATGGAGAGACCTCGTGATGGAAGATCCCCTACTTAGGGACAAGCATGTTTGGCGCAACGTTGATTTCGGTGCGGAAAGTTCTGATGAGGATAACTTCGATGAGACTCAATCTGGGTCTGAGACAACGGAGACCACCACTCAATCGAGTCTCGTGGAGAATTCTGGTAAATGGCCTGAAGAATATGTCCGAGCCGTTTCTGATCAGAAAGCTCTACATGAACTCCGAGAGGCCCAATTTTGGCTGAAAGATTCCAAAGTAGATGGGGTAAAATTAAATACCGTGAAGAAGTCCATCACAGAGCTCCAAGTCATACGGGAAACCTTGTTCATGCTATCTGGCTATCCGACTTCATTATTCGAAGTTACTGGCCCCGACGAGACCAGCATCACGCCTTCGAAAAATTACGCCTTGAAACATGCCTCTGCAGATGCCTTCTCTGGACAATTAAAATCCTTTGCTGATCATGGATCGGCGCTGAGATATCTCGAAGCATGGGCTAACCGATCCCAGTCTATACCGTTGCTTCAAGTTTTTCAAGACTCCATCATGCATCGTCTATCGGACTTCAGATGTCATGTATCAAAAATGCAAAAATCAAGATATATGCATCCCGAGACTGACGTTATTGTCAGCCTCCTGCAAGCTCATGACGAACTCGAAATCGAGTTGCGATTACTTTCCAAGCTTTCTGCTGTCACCAAATCTGTTGATTCGGAGCCATATGCACACGCTTTTCGTTACTTAGAAATTCTATATGATGAGACCTGCACGTCACAGATGGCGAGCGACGAACGAGCCTATGAATTCATCGGCACAATATTCTTTGAGTGTTTCCAAGTTTATTTACGTCCTATTAGACTATGGATGGAGGAAGGCGAATTAGGAACGGGGGATAACATCTTCTTCGTATCAAGGTCCTCAGGGGATATGGATCGAGCGTCAATATGGCAAAGCCAATTCAAGCTACGCCAGACTCAAGAAGGAATTCTTCATGCCCCGAGCTTTCTTCGGACGGCTGCTGGGAAAATATTCACCACGGGAAAGAGTGTTGTCGTTCTCAAACAGCTCAACAGATTCCAGTCCATGCGGACATCGATTCTCAACTACGAGCCTGCCTTGGAGTTTTCAGCAGTCTGTGAGACTGATCTGTTGCAATTAGCACCATTCAGCGAGCTTTTTGACGCAGCATTCTCGCAATGGATACAGAGCAAGCATCACGCTGCCTCTACGACATTACGTAGGATTCTATTTGACTCGTACGGACTGCGAACATCCCTTGAGGCCTTATCTGCTGTCTATTTCATGGCAGATGGTGCTCACGGTGCGTCTTTCACCAATCCATTATTCGATAAACTTGATACCCTAGATACTTCCTGGAGTGATCGTTTCACCCTCACGGAGCTACTTCAAAGTTCTTTCGGGGCCCTTCCATCTGTCAACATGGATCGGCTCTCGACAAAGGTTCTCCCCCTTGGTCGCAAAAATAAGGATATTTCACAATGTAGGAGAACTGTGAAAGTGCTGTCAATAATACAGCTGAACTACAATCTAGCATGGCCTATTCAGATCATACTCACTGCCGACACTTTGATGAGTTATCAGCGAATATTCACATTCTTGTTCCAGATCCGTAGAAGTGCTCATATCCTCGCCCGACAACGACTCCTTGTTGATCGACTTTACGCCACTAGTAGCTCTAACGTACGCTCCCTATATTATTCCCTTCGAACTCGACTCCAGTGGTTCGTACAAAGTATGTACTATTACCTCACATTTCTTGTCATCGAGCCAGCTACTTCGAAAATGCGTCAGAATATGGTCGATGTCATCGACCTCGACACCATGATTGAAGTCCACTCAGCTTACATTAAATCAACCCGTGAGAAAGCGCTACTTGGCAGTAAACTCGAATTGATCCACAAAACCATCCTCAAAATCCTTGACCTGGCAATCAAACTCGAAGACGCACAAGCTGCCAACGTGCTTGCAAGTAAAGAAGCGCAAGGGCAACAACAAGAACAGATGGATCTCTCCATGGCGAGTCTCGGACTACACACTCCTCGTAAATCACAGACCAGAAAGCCTCAAATAAGACCATTTACTAGAACTCCGTGCAAGTCTCTGGGTGAAAGCTCCGACTCGGAGCATGACTCTGAGGTAGATGTCGACCTGAGCATCCTTTCTACCTCTATGCTTGAGCATGCCCGCCAAGACATTTCCTACCTCGAGGATCTGCGAAGTATGAAAGATGAGTTCGATAGGTTAGTCAGATTCATAGCTAGTGGTTTGAAGGGCGTAGCGAGAGCTGGGGGTGGTGAGGAGGCGAGGAGTTGGGATGTTTTGGGGGAGATTTTTGAAAGTGGGTTGGGAAGTGGGAGTTTGGGTAGTGCGTATTAAGAACGTATAGATGAGACATAAGAGTGTTATAGATATGAAACAATGGTTCAATGATTAGGGGATTGTTCGGTGGATTTAAACTACCATTCCCCATTCCCTACTAACAACTATCGCAATTATAGTCTCACCTTCTGGGATACACGTGGTATTTCGCTGGAACCTATTGAAATCGAGATGATGTGACCCATTCCTATTCCCGCACCAGTCATAGAATAAATCGCGGTAAAAGTCGTAACAATAATTGCACCTTTCACCAGAAGGTGTCCACCTGTAACGTCACCATAAGGATTAGTCCCTACATTATCACATTTATATTCCAGAATTTCAAATCGTTCGTCTCTGTATGAAAGGTAGCCAAATTCATAACTTATCCTAGAAAGGAATATTATGCGATCTAATCGATTGTCTCCTCATGACTAAATCGGAGTTGAATGAGGGGATCCATCCTTCGAAGAAAAGGACACCATTGCTATCAGGTGAACTTTTACTGCGAGGCTTAAGTGAAAGTTTGAATATATAGTGGCCATTAAAGCAGAGCTCCTCACAGTCCAACTTGTTACCTCGCATAATACGACGGGAATCGATTCACATATAGTGTAAATGCAATGCCCGTTTGACTTGTATCGCATCGTGGAAGGTCTGCTAGAAAATGGGACCATAAAATGCCGCTTCTTCTCTTTCTGTAGTTGACTTTTGTCGTCTTCATCATCAACGTTTCCTTCAAGAATGACTTAGCGTCATATATGGGGCCGACTCGCTACGCGTCTCAAAGAAATATGTAGCCATCCTCGTCAGAGTCCACATCTGGGACCCTCCGCGGATGTGAGAATGGCTCTGGAGGCGCACCGGTGGTCTGTTTCATATTTTGCCAATCGAATTTGAATGAAATCCATCGCCTTTCCAATATTCAGAACGGAATCGATGTGTCTACGATGTAAAATAGGTAGATATTGAGCATCATTTTCTATGAAGTGAGGCAACGCAAAATGACACTAAGTAGATTGAACATGTACTCGAGTCAGTGTAGAACCCTAGATTGTCTAGCCGTCTGCATTTACACTCAATTTTCACCTGGAGGATATTTGGGTTATGGCTTCTATCTACCACTCCTATCAGACACTTGGTCCACGGAAGGCCACCATCGTTGGATGTGTGCCATTGATTTCTCAAACATGAACGCAGATAGGATTGCAAGTCAAGACTTTTGGTGTCCTCCATCTTCTCCATACCAACGTTAATGAAAGAGCATTGAATGTATCGTTGCTGCCCTCGTATTTCTAACATGTGAAAATATAGTTTTTACTATATAATATCGATTAATATATTTTTATACGCTAGTCGAAACTAGAAGTTGTTCGAGTATGAAAATTTACATTACAAATTTTTAATAGGTTTAGTCTTCTGAAGATAGTTTACCATATTGTTTGCTTTTATTTTAATTTATTTTAAAAACAACAAAAAATTACTATTATATTAATTTCTTTATAATAGTACGTAGTAAGTAACAGAAAGCAACCAAATTAAATGTAATAAAGGTTGAATTTTCTAGAGAGTAAATAAGTAGTAAGTAGATTAATACATTTAGATAGAGAGTGAATCGGTTCAGAGCATATTTAAGATTTAGAGAAAAGAGAGTACCTGAGTACTTTTCTATTAAAAATATAATCCAATACCCGTGTAGGGCTATAAAATATATGTTTTACTCTGCCAAAGACGAAAACGTATTTCTTGACTCGTCCCATCCCCACCAACTCAAAACCCGTCACCTTCTAACGTTCCCATATTACGCCTCTTTTGCCCTTCTCACTCACGGCACCACATTAAAAACTCCACCCCTATCCCTAACCTCCCTCATTCCCTCCACCCACCCCTTCACCTCCCCTAACGCTTCCCTCGGCGCCGTCTTCCTCTTCAGCAAAAACCCCTGAATCTCCGCAGGACTGAACATGCCATCGGGCACCCTCTTTGCGAACTCTGCTGCAATATCGCTTAGTTCATCTTCCGTGATCTCGGGGCCCTTCTCGCATGAGGCGCTGGGGGTTGGTGGGGGTGTGATTTCGTCTGATTTAATTTTAATGTTGAATGAGATGGTGGAGGAGGATTTAAAGGGGAGTTTAGAGCGTGGGAGATCGTTGGTGTACATGCGTTCGAAGAGCTCTTTAATTTGAACTTGTGTCGCGTGTGTGAAGGGAACTTGGTGGTCGACTCGGCCGGGACGGATGAGTGCTTCGTCTAATTTCTCCGGGTGGTTGGTTGTCATTACTAGTACTCTGCCTTCGTGAGAGGCGACACCTATTCATTTTTGTTACTTTATGTGGGCTAATTGAAAAGAAGGGGAACCTTACCATCGATGATGTTCAATAGACCACTGAGACTGATTCCTTTCTTACGATCTTCTTCAGTTTGTTGACTTGCTTTTCGGAATGCTTTCGTCAAGTCTCGGACGTCGAATTCTCTTTTGTTATTTTCTCCGTCAGCCACTTTCATTTCTTCGGTCTCAGATTCGAGGTTGCGGATTAATCCAGCGGTGTCGATGTCTTCTAATAACACAATACAGCGAGCTGGTAGATTGGTGAACAGCATGCCTAATTCCTCCTCTGTGAGTGTTGGCTCGAGAAGAGAAACAACGTGGATATCGAGTCCAAACACTCCCGCGAGAGCAAACGTAAGTGAGGTCTTCCCAGTACCTGGGGGACCGTAGAATAGGTACCCTCTCCTGTATGGTATACCCCTATTTGAATACCACCGGGCAGTAGCTGGATTAAGATACTCGTTGATATCTGCCAGAACATCCATTTTGCGACCTTCATCTAGCACAACAGTCTTCATAGGTCTGCAAGGACGTTCGGCAATCTTTACCCAGCTTCCCCTTCCTCCAAACCTTCTCATCTCTTTAGGGGCTGGGCGTTTAATGACAGTCTTCGCTCGATGGCCTAGGTGATAATGTGCTTTAGCATGCTGGAGGAGCTGTTTAATAGGTTCCGTAGACCGTCCGAAGCAAGAAAGTGTCAGGCTTTCCTTCTCCTTGAATGAAGCCGCGCCGTTGCCCATTTCGTTGAACAAATTGACTTCTTTCCGACGGAGCTGATAATATCTTCCATTGTGCCAGAAATTATGAGCTCCTCCTACGGCTGGTGTGAACCTTGGCTGCGACTTTGCTTCTTGATTAGAAAAGTTAAGCCACTTGGTATTTCCATCTTCATCGGTTGGCGTATCTGGCGCCTCAGCCTCCTCGTTATCCAACTCCCAAGCACTTTTTGAAAGTGTCTCAGCCATCAACTTCCGGGATGAATTGGTCTTGTATTTTTGTGCCAGGAATTGCATGAGATGTCCATGTATTTCATCCGAACTGCTGACGGTAATCTCGGCCAAGAGGCAGCTACTAATGAAGCTCCATAACGCCCCTCCTACCGTCTTCCATATCCTCACGGACACCAAAAGAGCCGCAACGACTGATACCAAGACTGTGACATCGATACCGAACGTATGGAGGAAGACTTTGTGAATATGACCGTATCCCGGAATGAAGCTTTCTAGCACACTGGTGGGAGAAAAAGTCGTCATAGGGGGCCCTTTTGGATCAGAAGTGTTTCCTAGATTCTGTATGGGAAAGGCAGAATCCAGTATGGAACTCAATCCCGCTTTCTGCCTCATAGTTGTTAGTACCTCTCAGATCTGAACGGTTGAATAAAAAGTATTGGTCTGTGGTACGTGGTAGATTGATTTGATTAGCGGTGGAACACAGTATAGAGGTTCTCCTTGATTAATCAATTATGGCTTTGGGGCCTAGTTTTGGACGAGCTCGGATTCATATAAGAGACAGAGTAGTCAGAGTCAACCCCTACGAACGTAGTATTTATATGGAGGCTTTCACTGCAGAAATTGCAGTGTGGCAGCACACATGCAATCTAGGCAGAACCTGCCTTATATGAACAAGGCATTGCCACAAGGATTCTTGAACTGGTCAGAGTGTGCTGTAGCCATACAGGACCAAGATGCTCGAGTCAGATGATGAGCTAACAGAGCCTTAATAGAGATAGATGCAAATGAATGAATGGTGGCTGGTGAGGAAAAAGCGGTTCAAGTAAACATGACGGGCGTCGAATACGCTCACCGGAAGACTAGCTTATGGGTATAGCCGCAGATTGGTCGAAACATATGTCAAGAGCTCTAAGGCAGCAAGTTGCCTTCACGAAGACGCGTACTCGAGTACATAGGTAGTGGCGGGAGCGATTCTCCTAAGTGGCAAAACACTAAATACGTTACCTAGCCACAGCTCCGCACAACACCATTCCGACACCAGCGATGCAGGCCATGAAACGTTGAATCAGGGGATCGGAATTACAACCTGCACCATGCATGAGATAGAAAAGTGTCTAGTAGGACAGTGAGAGGTTGACGATGTGTGGTTTTATTTCGATCTGTTGTGGTTGTTGATGCACGGAGAAGAGCACGGAGCGCACGACTACGGGGTACAGAGCTTACGTAAAGTCGGCAGGACATGCTGTGGCCTGCTAGAGCCCAGCCCCTTGACTTGTTGTCGATCTCCCCTTAAACGAGATACATAAGCCCTCGCGATGCTTCAAATTTTTTGCTTTGAAATACGGCTCACTAGTAAGTGTGTGGGTATTTGTTATACGTACACCGATAGTCGAGAGCCCTAAACATTAATGTCTTATCTAGTATAAGAGATAACAAGTCATTCTCTAATCTATTTAACACAACTTATCTTAATATTTAGAAGCTGTGAGGAGTTTTCGGTCGATTCTCCTACACAATATAAGAGATTTAAATCTACCATACGCAGAGCGAATACCCACGCTCTTACCAATAGTCATTCAAATTTGACAAGTTGTGGCACTTGTATCTGACTCGCCACAGTTCGACCTTCATGTCTGTCGCCCGATGATCATTCCACTCACCTCATATGTACGCTAACCTATATGTCGAACTTCGTCCTTATTAACACCCCCTACCCATAACACATATTAAGAATTCAAGGTCCACACAAACCATTCTCCAAAAGTGGTTCATTCAGCCCATCTCAAACAAATCTCTTGCCATCTTCCTCCTAGCCTGCAATTCTGCCCTGTCCCCCGCATCTAATTCCGCGGGACTTACTGGAGGATGCCCTTCCAATTCTGCTGCTCTTCGTCTTCTCTCTAACTCCGCTTTCTCTTCATCATTCAATGCCACGCCTGCCAATTCGGCCCCCATTGGCCTCCCTGGTCCCAATTCTGCTTTGGAAGGAATTGCTTCGGGGTCCGCTTTCGGAGTCCTTTTGCTTTTGATGTACCAAAATACAAACACGAAGAGGGCTGATGTTATGAGGAAACCGAAAGTTACTCCCACGCCAATTCCTGCTTTGCCGGCTGTGGAGAGGCCGCTGTTGCCTGTACCGGACGTGATTGTTTGGAGTGGAGATGTGATTGGAGTGGAAGCTTGGTTTGGGGATGGGGAGGATGTTGAGATGGAGCTGGTTGGTACGGAGCTCGTTTGTGAGGATGTGGACGGGGGAGAAGATGTCGATCCTGAAATTGTTGAACTTGAGGTGAGTGACGAAGAAATGGATGATGATTCAGATGGAGATGCAGACGTATCAGGAGAGGCTATAGACGTGGAACTCGGTTGGGGTGAAGTGGACGAAGAGATGATGGATGATGTCGATGGTGGAGGAGGGGTCGTTGTAGTTGTTGGCTGTGCGGGTGAAGGCATCAAAGTGGAAGTTGTGCTAGGCTATGTTTATGCGGATTGTTAGTACTGCTGAAATATGGAATGACAATGAGGCGGAACCAATTCTCACGGGATTAGATGTAGAGCCTGTCTTTGTCACTGACTTCGATGTGTCGGATGATACGCTTCCAGTCCCAAGTTGGAATTGTGGACTATAGTTTGGCCCTTTAGAATCTTCGATCTCGAGAGAATAAACTCCACTCGGCATAGACGCTGATGGAATCCATTGATACGACGTCGTACTACTGCCTGGACAATGGAGATCAGCACTCTCATTGCGCTTTCACAATATTTGTGGCAACACTTACTGACGAGTGTTGAGTAGGTGACCAAATCTGTCGAAGAGCCTGTCTTCACTCTTAAAACAATTGGACCTGAAGCATCAGTCCAAGTGATGAGGAAAGGTTCGCCTAATTTAATGTTGCTAAAGTCAGTATTTGTAAATACGACGGCAGACACCACATTTAGTAGTATCAGGCCCCATATAAACCTCATTAGAGACATTGTAGACAATTTGAAGGCATTAAAAAAGCGAAAACATTGTGCAATGGAGGCTGGCGGCGCGTTGACTTTAAGCATCAGCTGTCGATGCACCTTTGCAACTGTGCAGCCTCAATCATACCTTCCATAAGCCTCATGGAGGGGTGTCCTCCAATGACAGTGTATACTGAGCGGGTTCGTTAAATGAAGAGCCTCTTGGATGATGGCGTTCCATACCACCCTAGTAATAATAACAGCCACTGCCCAAAGTAGAAATAAGCTGCATATAGGAGAAGATAAGGAGCTAACCGCACGGTAGGGCTAGTGCTCCATATCCTCTCGTTTGTTGCGTTATTTACCACACAATTTTTGTGTACAATCATTTACTAGAAGGTATATACTCAAGATGTTGACAAGAGCGGCTTTTCTCGGAAAAGTGAGCTCGATTTTACCACTAGGTCGCAACGCGATTCTAATTTCCCTTTCGAGAAAGATACAAAGTTGTCCGTAAAGAGGTCTATCCGAGTAATCATAACAGGATATCGAACATTTCATATAAATAAAAGTATTCGTTCCGTGTGGGCGAACTTGGAAATGCCAATCAAGGAGTTCCTCGACAACACCCCTTCTATTAGAAAAGGGAGGGAAGTGCCAGTCGCCACTCAAGTCAAGTCACAGAGTGGGACAGCAGCAAATGCAAAGTATATTACACTTAACCCGTGAATCAACAACAAATCCTCGTCACATCTGATCACAAACATAAAAATGGCGCTCGTCGACTTTGAACTGTGGGGAAGCGCTAGGACGGTGGAACATCGGGACTCGAAATTGCCTCGATTGATTGCCTTGCTGCGACTTTCAGCCTCGTCATCCAGATAACCTTGCATCTTCCTGCATACGAATATCTGCGGTGGCCTTCCACACAAATTATATTGTACACATCGCCGCGTCCACACCGAGACCTACAAACTTCACCTGACGCCGTATTCTTCCTCTGAGCTCGACTAAGAACTATCCAGATAATTGACAGCTTATCTGGTCTCAATGCGACCCGGACAGCTGGGTCGCTGAATCGACGTTTACTGTCTTGTTACCTTTTACAGCTCAGAGATATACGACCAAAGGTTCTTAAGGGCTCTGCGCGAGGGTACGTCCCAATCAACACAGTTAAGATGATGTCCTCCACGAACGAAGAGGACCCTTTCCTCCAAGTGCAAGCGTGAGTCCATCCCCTATGCTCTCCATCACCCCCGGGACGGCCTTCTTCCCTCTGTCGCGAACCGCAAGCAAGCGCAGTCCCCTATCCCCTCCAAATCATCCATAAATCCTACTCACATCGTATAGCGACGTCCAAAACGCCCTAAACCACACCCTTCGCCCCCTCTTTACATCTCACCTCCGCATCCGCTCCCTCTCCCCTTCCCCTACAAACCCTGAACTCCTCGCCTCAACCAAAGACCTCACCTCGGCGCTGTCCTCCATAAGGGAAGACCTATCCGACCTGCTAGCCTCCATCCAAGCCATTCAATCCGACCCGTACAAATTCGGCCTCGATATCGACGAAGTCTCGCGCCGGCGACGCTTCGTCGATGAGGTAACGAGCGAGGTAGAGGATATGCAGGAGGAGCTCGCCAAAGGTTCTGCTGGGGGAAGTAATGGAAATGGGAAATCTCTAGTGGAAGAAAGAGGAGGGGGAAGGGAGGACTACACCGCGGAATTCGAACAACAGCAACAACTCCACATGATGGCTGAGCAAGACCAAACCCTCGACAGCGTCTTCCACACGGTAGGAAACTTGCGCCAACAAGCCGACGACATGGGTCGCGAACTCGAAGAGCAGGGGGAATTGCTCGATGATGTGGATACGCTTGCGGATCGCGTGGGTGGGAGACTGCAGACGGGACTGAGTAAGATGGGAACAGTGATCAAGAGGAACGAGGATGGGTTGAGTAGTTGTTGTATTGGAGTTCTTATCTTCGTGTTGATTATTCTTTTGATCTTGGTGCTGATTTTATAACCCTAGCAAGGTTTCATTGTGCTAGGGAACGGGATTTGGAAATGGTTTGGAGCATGGGAGGAGGCGTTTATACCACGGTGATTATGCATGTATACAGTAGATATAGCGAATTCCGGCGTTAGGAAGAGCCATGAGATATCACAATAAACCTACTTACCATACCGATCGTAAATATAGAATATGATTTCAACGTACGATGAAAATATCAAGTCCATAAGTTAATTCATCAAATTGCCATAAAGAAATTAAAACACCTTCGTATTCCAAACGCCAAGCAAAACCCAACTATTTTGCCCCTCCATATTCAACTCAAGTAGAGGGAGAGAGATGAATTTGAAAACAGTACAATGAAAGCATAGAAATCTATTATAAGAAGTGCAAGTGTGTCATACGTAGATTCCT
Source organism: Hymenoscyphus repandus (assembly GCA_001414415.1). Classification (NCBI taxonomy): domain Eukaryota; kingdom Fungi; phylum Ascomycota; class Leotiomycetes; order Helotiales; family Helotiaceae; genus Hymenoscyphus; species Hymenoscyphus repandus. The sequence goes on along the minus strand of LLCE01000084.1, from coordinate 115,850 downwards.
CCTCCACCAGGACAACTTAAGTTCATTGTGAAGAAAACAGATCGGTTGCAATTCAGTATGCTTAATTTTCATTCGTCATACATAAAACTCTCGACAGACACCCTATTCCCCAAAGTGTCTCTCTCGCTTTCTCGCTTCCTCTCAAAGTTGGTGAATGTGTAGTGTAGGTAGTATAATTAAGCATCTCTCTCTCAAGGTTCTGCCCATCCACCCAAGAAATATTCATCAATGTCCCATTCCCAGTCACTCCCATACGTCCCTATCCTGTAGAGAAAAAGATCCATGTGATTTATAGTCATAAAGCGGGAGGAGCCGTAAACTTTTGCGAACATCAAGAAAGCTGACTGGCGTATTCGTCTGTGAGCGTATGAACGAGTCGATAATCCCCACTAACATCCGAAGAGTCGAACGCCACGGCGGACGAAGAGCCGCCACTCCCGGATCGATCGCGAGACGTTCGCTGGCCATTATTGCTACCGCTCGGACTGGAGGTGTGCGTTTTCTGAGAAATCTTTCGTCAATTCCACTAATCAAATGGACGCAAGTTTCGCAAAACGCATACAGACAAGATTTTTTTTGCTAACGAAGGAAGGAGAGAGGAATAATGCGCGAGCCAACACCGTCTATCCATGACAAGACCTTTCATAGTTGGGCACCTCCAAGAACGCAGAAAGCAAGCGGCATAGTATTAAAAACAATCATCGCTGGCTTCTGGAGGACCCTACCGAGTTTTGCCGATCGTGAGTTGGTCTTCGATCTCTCCTGTCTGCATCTTGAAGCTTCAGCGAGTCTAGTCGCTTTTGGTTGTCCTCGGTCATTGGATCTACTTCGTCGATTCGTAAAGGGGTGGTAACTTTGGTTCGAGATGGTGATGACATAGCTCCAGGTCGAACAGCTCCGTTGTTAAGTCGGCTAGCTTGGTCCGCTAGAGCCTTCCATTTGTTCTCTCTGGCCTGTTCTCGAGCTTCAGCGTTATTCTGGTGTTCGGTGTAGTCATGGGAGCAATCATCAAATAATTGAGGATTTATTTCCATGAAAAGTTTCATCGCATTGTAAACCATGCCGTGAATAGTCCTATTTGTTATCGTCAGTGGGTGATTAAGACATTACAAGGAAAGATTACCGGTTCCAATGACCCTTGGAGTTCTCATATAGAGGGGCAAACATAATGGGAAGAATAATCTCAACATTGTCGCTGACAAGGTTGCAGAAGTATTCGTTATTCCAAAAATAAAGGGCTCGTTCGGCAACCTGGAAATGTGGACTGGCGACGGATTTGGCGAGCTGGTGGAATAGTGGTTCTTGAACCTTGGCAAATTCGGCAGGATCCATAACCTCGAAGATATCCTCGACCTCGTTCAGGAACATGACCTCTTTTGTGCTATTAACCTTTGGCCAGTAGCGTAATAAACCTAGGACAACCTGTGCAGAATTAGTGTCGAAGCTTTGATTTCCAAAATTGCACTTACCTCTTCTGTCAACACTGCATCTTTCTCCAAAAATTGGACAATGCAGTAAGCCAGTTGCGGATGGTACATGCTCAGGCTTTTAACTTTGTGCAGAGGTAGTAGGACCCTGGTCAAGAAAAGTTTATGTTCCTCCTTCAGAGGTAACGCGAAACCGTTGATAATTGATCCAAGAATTTCCAACAATTCAGCGATTCCATTGAAACGTTCCGTCTCGTAGACAAATTGAAAGAACACATTATTGATCGATCTTCGGATATAAGATCGGAGGTTCAAGAATTTACCGTAAATTCTGTGTAGGGTAGTTTTCAAAAAATCACGTTCTCGTGGATCTTCGGAGTCAAACAATTCCAGGAGTTGGAGTACAAAGCTGTGGTCTATGTACGCCTTGGCAATGTTCGTGTTGAAGTCTTGACTCTCAATAAAGCGAAGGAAGAACTCGTAAACGACCTGAATGTGGGGCCATGCCACCTCGAGAACTGGTTCATCTTCTTCCGGGTCGAAAGCTTCGCCTTGAGGGTTCATTGGTGGAGGGATAGGGCGGAAAAGATTCTTGCTGAACATGTCCACAACTCTTGGATACATTGCTTCCGTGATAACTTGTCGGTTATTTGCAACATAATCTAATAGCTCGTGCAGTGCCAATCTCTTGATCTCCTTGGATTTCATGTCCCCACTAGCATCGTTGAAATCGAAAATTACGTTACATTGGTCGATCTTTTGCATGAAAAGCTCTTGTCGGCGGTTGGGGGGGACCTCATGAAATCCGGGTAGCTTTTCGAGCTCTCGCTGGGGAGAGATATCGAATCTTGACGAGTGCTGCCTCTTTGGTGTTCTGAGACCTTCGGGGACATCCTTTGGTGTAGTTTGTAGCCCATGAAACATCAACGACTTTTGCCCTGCCTTTGGAGGCGCAAGGTCATGAGGCATAGTTTCCGCGGCTCCTGGTGGCGGAACGTGCTTGAAACAATTAATTAGACATTGCACTTGAAAGATCGGGCACTTGGACACTTACCGGCGCGCTTGGGCTGATAATCACACTGGGAGGGAGTTGGTTGTGGCGATTGGGGGTTCCAGGAGAGGAAGCATTGGCAGGGCTGACATTCATTGTGGAATTGAATCGATCTGGAGCAGCGTTATGACCCGGATTGAGAGAATTGATTGAGCCAGATTGTGGCTGTGGACCGGGGCTCGAATTCGCATTTGCGGCGCCACCGTCGTTTGGGGGTAAAGGTTTATTACGAGGATCGGTCAACGTTGTGGTGGATGAGGATGGTGTTGTAACGGGAGACTGGCTTGACGCGCCTGGCTGCGAGGGTGAGGAAGTGCCGCTGTCCTTCTCTCCTTTTTTGTTTTTCGATGATTTTGAGGCGTCTTTCGAACGTGAAAGCTGTTCATGCTTAAGGCGTAAGCGTGTGGTCAGTCTCGAGGGGTTCGCTTCCTTGATGACTTAGGTAAATCAAAGGAGCGACTTACAACCTTCTGCCTAAAGCGATTCATCGGGTTCGTTTGTGCAGACGCGATGTCTGCTTTTTACTCCTCCACTGGATTCCTCTTGCAGATTAAAGATATGAGGTAAAGGGGTTGCTGTTGGGAGCAAGCTGCGACAGCACACCAATGGCTGTGCAAGCTACACAATATTGCTCAAGTGCTCGATAGGCTCTGCGACACAAATGGGGGTTGAATCTGATTGCGGGCGGTAGCAACTTATGGAAAGTGTCACGTCCTGCGAGGTTATAGTAATTTGGATTGACGATGTGCTGTTTGCTCGTTATTCAGGGCCTTGTCGAGAACGTTGAGCTAGAAGAAGCTTGGCAGGGATTCTCGGGCAAGACTTTGGCACGGATTGTTGTGAATAACACTCGCAGGAGAGATCAGACAATTGCAAAGAAATGCGTTGAGATTTTTCGACGTGTGGTGGTTGGGCTTCGGTGATCTGCATTATGTGAATATCGTCAGCGCACAATTCCACGCCTCTAACGCAGGGACATTCAAGAGTACGCACAGCTTCCAGCACGAAAGAAACCAGAGATATCCAAGCTCTAGTTGATAGGTTCCAGTGTTGTGCTCAATTCTGACGTAGCGGGACGCTCTGCTTGACCGGTCAATAACCTCCTCTTGTCTTGTCGACCTGCGGTGGAGGGATGGAAGGAGTCGGGCACGAATGTCGCACCAACGTTCGGCGGGATGCTGCCGATAGATACTGCACAGCGGATCTCGAAACTTGGGAATGGGAGAGGGGGAAGCGATTCAATGGGCGACAACGCAACAGCTTGTGCTTGACATTATTCCAATTCCAAGTGAGGGCTGCGTCTTGGGCTGAGCTGGATCGGTTGTTCCCCTCCGCTATGGTGGTGCGCCTAGCAGTTTGGCGCGGGAGGGCGCTAAATTGATGCCTTGGTGCCTTAGTTTTACACCCGTAGAGCTCAAGGGTCGAAACCTCTGTTGCCCAAAGTGCCGTGCAAGGCCCACTTACTACGTACTCAAGGTACTCCTCCTCGTTCATTCATAAACTCCTTCAACCTCAAGGTGACTGATCTGCGGTCAATTTTATATCAAGCTTTCAAGGTTCACTTTATTTCTTCTTGACAATATTCACTTTCCTTCAATCTCACCTAGAAACATTCCTGCACCCAGAAGCAAGGACCCCATGAAGTTGCCACAGTTCAGATTCTGAACTCTCCCAAAGTTCGTCCAACACCATGCAGGGCAACATGGAACTCGAAGGTGCGGCTCCTGCATACAAAGTCGCGCCAAGAGAGGTATTTGCCGTCGAACATCCAATGATTGTCAAGAACCTCGATAAGGCACTCAAGACATTCGGTACCAACAAACCGTTCGAAGGAGTAAGCTTTCAATTTCTGTTTCTTCCCGTGAAGGTTTTCCTTGGTAGGGCTGAGGGACAATATCTATCCATACATTGATCTTTTTAAAGCACAGTCTCGTGATCCCTCCCGATCTCGTGACTTGACAATAGGAATAGGCCATATCGAAAAGGAGATCTGTGTTTCACATTCAATTTAGCTAACATGCTGTAGATCGTGCAAGCTCATAACGTGGAAGGATGTGTTCCCCTTTATCTCAAAGCAGACGATCCTATGTGCCCAGCGATATTATCTCACAACACCACAACTAATAACGTTCTACTCAAAGTCACGGTCCCGAAACGCACGGGAAGGAGAAGAAAGAGAGGGACCCAGGATCCATGGATCAATGCTCCGAGCCAGCCAAGCATGGCTGAGCAGAGTGATGCAGTCAACGTACCAATTGACGCCAATGTCGAAATTGAGAAAGGCCCTACTGATTTAGTCGATGGAAACCCCAGCAAAGTCTTAGAGGATTTACCATTAGCGGTTGGACCTTCACGGCTACTGAGAACACTCAGAGAGAATGCCGGAGATTATGAGATTGAGGCCGTGGGCCAAATCAAGCAGACACACAGATTTCGAGGTAGGCAAATCAACTGGCCTAAATGTGAATGATGCTCATATTCTCTTATACAGGCCTTGCAGATTATCAGCATTCGACAAGCAAAACCGATTTCTTGCCACGTTTTAAGGAGACAGTCCTTACAGGTGAACGTAAGTGTTCATATTGTTCTTTCTAATGACCTGGGAAACTAACATGTCGCCAGTGGACAAAATAAAAAAATTCCGCCTGAGACCAGATCGAGGCTGGAAGAAAAATGACGAATACATGCCACCCCCAACCTTGACGAGATATGCACTACCTTTTGGATGGCAATGGCAGCAAAATCCCTACACAACATCGTATGTCGACCCGGAGACAGGGAAGACTTTGGTAGGAAACAAGTCAAGACCATCGCGACTCAAAATGAAGTATCTAAAATGTTCTGTCGAGGCCCCTAGTGTATGCCCAACTCCTCCATCAGATCCTGATCTACAGAGTTTATTGAAAGATCTGAAAGAAGCATTGGACGAGCGCCCTCTTTGGACGAGAAGAGCATTAAGGAATCGAGTCTCCCATAACCAATATGTTGGAAACATGAGATATGCTCTTCAATACGTTGCATATCAATTCCGTGGAGGTCCGTGGCGTGATATTGTTATCAAGATAGGGATTGATCCTAGGAAAGATCCCAAATATCGAGTCTACCAGATCATGTTCTTCCACTTCGACAAAGATGCAATGGGAACAGCCGGAAGGTCTTGGCAAGACGAGGCAGAAAACTCGCTAGCCCAAAGCAATGCTGTAGATCAGATACCGTCGAAAAGTCACACCTTCGATGGTAGTTCTGTGGCACTGGATGGCAAGATCTGGCAGCTTTGTGACATAACTGACCCACTGCTGAAGCGACTCATCCATGACTCGCCATACAGGGAGACGTGTGATGAGAAGGTTGACGGTTGGTTCACCAATGGCTCCTGCGCAAAAATAAAGGCCATAATGCGGACGAAGCTGGATGCTATACAGCTTAAGAAGGAGCTTAATGATACAGACTTTGAGGTAGCGCTTGAGGTCCCAGATATTGTACCAGATAAAAGGAACCGTAAATCGATCCAAGTCCCAGTACCTGATGTTTGGCCATCACCTGCAGAGCTACAAATTTTACGTGCCAAGGGCATCAACATCGAAAGCATGAGAAAGGAACGTCATAGCAAGGAAAAGGCACGAAGCAACCGAATCCGACCATATGTTACTGACGGGGCATACAAACCACAACGAATGCGAAAAGCAACCGAGTTGTTTCCTGCTCCGTCAAAAAGCCTCCCAGACGCTCAACTTAACCGTCATCAAACAGCACCGCCAGCCAATTTAAAAGGCAATCAAGGTGGTTTCCGACCTTTAGTGCCAGCCCCATCAACAGTTCCGACAGCGCGGGACGGTAACCGGCAACGAGCATTAATGTCAGCACCACCAATCGATGTATCATCTATGCCTACGAGTTCACCAGCATCTTCGGAGCCTTATGTTCAACTTGCCAGCGACGGGAATCCTCAATCCATTTTTCCTACTCAATCTTCTGATAGTATTGTAGGAATTGGTGAAGGTGGCGATGCCATGGAGATAAGAGATGATGAGGGAATTGAGACCTCGGATGGAGAAGAGTCTGACAGTCCTTCAGATGGAGATGACGATTCAGACGATATGATGAATGAAGATCAGGACGACGACGACGACGAAGACGAAGATGAGCAGGATGAAGATGATGAACGGCAAGAGAACGACCAACAAGATACTGACATGGACGAGGACGCCACCGACATTGAAGTCGGCAGTGCATTTCAACCACGTACTGGATCTTTGGGCCATGCTACACGAGGTCCAATGGGCCTGCTGCAGCAAGGAGGTAAACTACCGACGAAAGGATTCTTCTAAAAACTTACCTCAATAGCCAAAGTTCTCCCACAATCTGTCGACTTTTTGTGTACTCATATTCACTAAACCTTATCCTAACCCCGTGATGCAAAGGGATAATATCAAGTTCTACTTCTTGCAACCCTACAAAAATATATTTCAGCATCCTTGTCAATAGCTCAAATGCCAAATTTGCTTCCAAGATTTCCTTGTGTGAATTTCTACTATCATTTATTCATTTTAACAACTCTCTCATCTCAAAGCCCTTGTCTCTTTCGGCTGTGTTCTTTTTACCCTATAACTCTAAGCATCACTTTCGTATTCTAAGCACTTATGCACTCGTATTTGATCCATCACATTAAATCACTAAACCCAACCTCCACCACACACCCCGCTTCACGGACGGACCTCGGCATCCACCACAAAAATTCCCTCCCTCCCACGTTTTGGAATATATTTATAAATTTTGCATTACCTGTCATCCAATCAGGAACATGGCTCTGTGGCCTAATGGTTAAGGCGTTGCATTTCGGTTTCAGAATAGCTTCACTGCAAAGATTGGGAGTTCGAATCTTCCCAGAGTCGTTGACGATTAATATTTTTGATTTTGTTTGGTCCTATCTTGGCGGGAAACGAGCCTTTTTTTTAAACGAGCTCACTTAGTAAAGGGAAGAGGGTTTTAGGGTAGACTGAGGAATAAGTCGGTTAGGGTAGGGGAGGGGTTTAATAGGTATGTTTATTTACTGAATTTTAACAACGAAGCTCATTTGAAATCGGTAACGAGACTTTATTTTCACTCTGATTGACTACTGGGGGTTATCAGTATTCCTTTATCATTCTTTAAAGATTTATCTTATTAGTGTTTATTACAGGAGATAAGATATCTCAAGTTTGTGACATTGAAAAGTGTACAATCTGTCGTGGTAAATTCTCACAGCTTGAAGGACTGAAGATAAGCAACCATAACCTGTATGTAGAAGATACAAGATTATAGTCTTATAGATTTAATATTCTGAAAGAGAGTGAAATGTCATTTGTTCTATAGTATAACTTAATTCTATTATATTTTTCCTCTTCCAGACTTATGTTTGGCTTTCTCAGCCCTGAAGAATTCTTAATTTTTCAAAATGAGAATTAGTGCTTAATGTTTACAGCCCAAGGGTCGAAACCTTCAGAGGAGGCTACGTAGAGGAGGTTGAGAAGTCGAACTCTAGAAGTATCGGTAGATGTTGGGAAAGTATAATTTACTTTCGCGCCTGTTGTCGGAGCATGAGATATAATATGAGTGGTAGGATTACAAGCTTATCGACTGTCGAGAGAGATAGCCTACATTCACGCATTCATTCTCTTTGCACATAACCATAGGTGGAAAATATACCCTTCCTATTCTCACCTCCAAAAGTATATTAACATCCAAACCAAGCAGCCAAAAGAAATTTCAAACAACAATAACTATATCCTACCTGCCTCTCAGAAATTATAGAAAGACGCATTAAAAATAATAAATCCAATCGTCACGAGCAGGATTTGAACCTACGCGGCCGAAACCATAAGATTTCAAGTCTTACCCATTAACCACTCTGGCATCGTGACAGTTTGTGAGCCTGGATCTTGGGCTCTGATTGGATAGAGCTTAGTGCTCTTATTTGGGTTTATGATGGAGTTTGCAAAAGTGGGATGAGTAAGAGGAGATTGGTGGGGCACGGGGAATAGCAATATGTATTCTTTATGGAAGAGGAAAGTAACTTACCGTCCTAGCTTCACAATCTTAATTTCTATATATTCTTTCGTACAATACTAGAAAGGAAATCACTCGCGGATAATCTACTGTTCTAGCCAAAACAATGAACTAGATTCTCCGAAAAATCACATTCCCTAGGATGTTCAATGTTTTCGAAAAGGATTAAGCTCGATTCTTCCTATACAAAGTTGGGAGGAATCGTTTTATTCCTTTACTGCTAAAACAAGCTATACCGGATTATGAGATGATAAAACGTGTTATCTGTGTCTACCAAGAGAGCAAGTGACTATTTAGAAGTTGTCAGATGTTGTTCCTTCTATTGATTCGATATGGAGACTTTTAAAAGTACTGAGTTCACATGGATTTCACATTTGAGAGTTTTCCCACTAAATATATGTTGCAGACAAAGTCGCTGTGTGCATCATCGGTAAGCGGGTTCTCGGAGCTTGTCTAAAAGATTCTGGTATTATCCATGCAAACTTCAAATGGCATGAGCGGAAATGAAGTATGTAAGAGACCTAATGTATTCTAATCATAATATCATCTAAGCATCAAACGGGATTTACTTGCTACCAAGAACACTTAAGAACGTGTCAAAGCTGAAACTTCCACAAGCAAAACACTCCACTAACTTTAATTAAGGTAAAAGCGCTCAGAAAACATCTAAGAGATCAGTAGCTGCCGTATATTTCGAAACTAGCTTCCGGATTTGCTGCATCATATCTTGTATTCGATATGGCTTCGTCGTAACATCATCCTAGTATTGCTGGTTAGTACTTGTTCAATATCAGCCAAATCTTGATAATGGCTCACCATTCCCGCGTCCATACATCTCAATATCTGATCAGGTCTCGCATTTGCAGTAACTGCAATCACAGGGACATGTCGTATGACCCTCCCTTCTTTCTGATGCTGTCTGATTTTCTTGACACATGTCAAGCCGTCCATCACTGGCATCTCGAGATCCATTAGAACGACATGGAGCAATTCCCTGCTTCCTGTGAGATCATTTTTAATAGAGACACCGTTAATCGAGTCTTGAGGAGTTGCCCAGTACTCTGATCTTTGGATGAAATCCATTGCTTCTTGACCATGGTTCGCTACTGACACCATGTGTCCAGCCTTGCGTAATTGTTTGGCGACAACTTTCTGATTCACCAAGTTATCTTCCACAACTAATATATGCAACTGCTTCTTTCGCATATCAACTCCATTTGGTGACGGCGAGGCTGACCTTGAGTAGTCTATTCGCAGCTTCGACAGCTTGGCACTATTTTGAGCTGCTGAAGTCTCGATACCACAAGCCTCTCTAAGTGCATCTTCACGTGCAAGAAGCTGGAGGTCATTGCGAGTTGGCAACTCGTCGGCAGCCTTTGGAGTAGTTGTGCGTCTTGTCTTGATGTAAAATTGGAAAGTAGATCCTTTCCCAGACTCCGCAGCAACCCCTATCTCGCCTCCCTGCATCTCGACCAGTTGCCGCGAGATGAAGAGGCCCAATCCACTTCCTCCGTATTGCACGTATGTTTTGGGGGAAGCTTGTTGGAAAAGGTTGAACAAATTCTTGATTTCCAGAGGATTCAAACCGCGGCCTGTATCTTGAACACGAACAACAAGGAAGATCATCTCACCATCACCCCACTCAGCTTTGGTTGTTTGGTCTTCGGAGTTGATATGTTTACAAACATACGCGATGTCGAGATTGCCGTGGTTCTCGTGAGGGTTTGTGAGAGATGCGCCCACGAAAACCTTGATGTGTCGTTCTGCTTCGGTACGTGTAAATTTTATTGCGTTTGTCAAGAGATTTATCAGCACCTGTGTTACCCTTGATGGATCTAACAAAGTCCACTGGATATTGAGGTCCTCCAGTGATGGTTGTTCGATCAATTCTAGTTTCGTGTCTGCTCGTCTAGTTTCTGTTTCGAACATCTTTAGAACAGAGCGTATGAGAGAGACGGGCTCAGAAGCTTCAGGTGAGACGCTTAAAAGCTTCGAGTCTAGTCGAGATAATGTTAGGATATCGTCAATGATACGCTTTTGGTGCATGGCACAGTATATAATCGTGTCTGCGGCTTCCAATGCTTCATCTAGTAACTCTATCTTCGGCGCGTTGCCATTTGAAAAGAGCCCAGATGTTGGACTTTCAGGTTGACGTAGAGCCGAAGTGTATTCCCGGAGAAGGCTGATTATCTCATCGGCACACCCTATAAGTGCTGAAAGTGGGTTTCGCATTTCGTGTCTAGTGTTCTTGTTAGGTTCGTTCTTTATAATGTAATCCAGTCTCAGACTCTCAAAGGAGCAATGATTTGAAATAAATCACCAGCCTCGCCAAACATTTATGAAGGCCATAGAAAACAGGACTGAAAACATGCACTTCAATCGGGGCTGTAACTCACGAAGTCATATCGATAAACCTTTCCTGTTGTTTTTTCATCTCGATAGCCTGGTCCATCTTTCTCCTCAATTGTTGCTCAGACCATTTGAGCTCGGAAATGTCCGTTATACAGGACATAATAGTGTCAATTTCTCCGTTCGCACCAACATCTGGATACACGGTAATCATTAAATGGGTGATATCATACTGTTCATTTCCATCAGCGTCAATATCTGGTGTTTTCCACTTTCTTTTGACTTTAGTAGTCATGGTAACTGGTGCACGTAACTGTATCATGCGTTCCCATGCCTCATAGACAGATTCTGCACATCCCGGCATAAGGACTGTCTCCCAGTCGCTTAAAGTTGCATGCCTATCTAACATTGTAAGGTCTTTCCAGAGCTCATTCACTGTTAAAGCTCGACCGTCGGCACTGAAAATGCCTAAACCAATGGGAGCTCTAGCCGCAAACTTAGCAAATTTGGTTTCGCTTTCAGACAGCTCTTTTGACAATCTTTCCCTATCAAGAGCTTCCCGCCTGGCAATATTCTGACGAGTTACGATTTCTTCGCTCAAGATCACTGCTTGTAGACGTGGTGTTGTAACTTGCTCTGTGAGTAGATGAATAAAGTTCTTATAGTCGTTATCGTAAGGCCTGCAAGGATTGAGAGCGATTGCTAGAAACGCGAGTACGCTATCCGTGCTCTTTGGTATGATCGGACAGATGACACCTAAAGCTGCTGGCCCGTAGCCACGCCAATCGTTTTCCTGCGATACCTCCGGGAAATGCACAACAATTGGAGTCATGGCTTCTCTCGCCCGTCGAAAATGACTTCCAAGATTCGTTTCGTTGGTGTTATTAAGGTTGACTGCTAGTGGAGCGAATTCGTGACCTGCTTCGATACCAATACAACCTTCCAGGTTACATTCTAGCAAACCTGTCGAACTCTCTGAGAGATCTGGAATTGACCGTGACCTCATTTCACTTCTCACCACCTGGGTAGAATAAAGAACCGCCAAAGGGATATCGTGTTCTATACCACTGATACCTTCGATAATGTTCTTCCACAAGCCCTTGATTGTCGTTGCCTCAGACAGCCGCGAAGCCAAAGTACGAACAGTGGATAGTCTCCGATCCCTGAGAACGTCACGGGTGACTTCAACTACTGTGGCATGGCTTCCGCAAACCTCCCCCTCTTCTCCTACAATCGGAACGAATTTCCAGGTAAAATACGTCTCTTCCATGAAGCCATGTCTGTTGAGCATTAACATAGCATCTGCCTCAACGACTGTCTCGCAGGTTTCTCTTTGCTTGGCTAAAAGCTTTTCGAAATGGTCCCATATCTCCTCAAATCCGATTTTTGGATCTTGTCCTTGGAGACTAGGATGTTTGTTGCCAATGAGTGCCGTGCTTTGTGGTGTAAGTATAAAAGGACTAATACTTCATATTTAACTTACTAGGCTTCATTATACACAATAGTAGCCTGCTCTCCCCAGTAAACCACAGCAGGCGTGCTGTCCTTTTCCACTAGCAACACCATTTGCTTGAGTTGAGTTGGCCATTGATCTATGGGGCCCAGGGGGGAATTCTTCCAATCTACATCGAGGGTAAACTTTTGGAACGGGGTCAAACTCTCGTTGGAAGACCGTTCTGCTAACCAATTAAATCTTTTGCGCCGAGTATTGGATTGGTCCCGACATGCAACGTCTGAATTCGGCATGGTTCCGTTGGAAAAGAGCTGCGCGGTTTACCATTAGAACTCATCCCATATCTTTTTGATAACCCAGCAATCCCATTTATCGTCCTCTTTTATCGATGCTGCGCCTAGATTTGTGTTGAAGAGTTGCCACACATTATTCCACCGCGATGGGTTTCACTGTCGTGCCAATGACCTCATAGGGGCCAATAAATGCTTGCGCTTAGAGAATCACCTCTACATTAGGCTGCGACATATGTCGGGTCTGAAACTCTTATTGTAATTATATAATGTTCTGATGGCCGAGAATTTCTTTCCTGTCAACAGCATAAACTTCTGTTAAAGCCTTCGAAAGGGGTGATGTTGAAGTAAAAAATCACTAGGTTAGTCGCCACTAATGCTCGGGATCTAGACGTAGGTGGCGAAAATTCGCCTCACTACGGAGACATCTAGGGGTATATATTATTCGCTAACATCAAGGAAACTAGAGCTCTAGCACAATAACGGATGAGGTTCCAGGCCGCCAAGAAATCAGAATATCCGCATTGGTAATGCCCTGTTGAAGCTCGCACCGTGGGGCAAACGGAACACTCTGGCCTTTGGATCGAGGTGTTATTAGATTTCGAAAAGCGTTTCTTTTAGTATAGATTTGTCTCTCGGAAGGGGGGCGTTAGGAATATATATCAGGAGATAGTAGAGTGGAGTGTCTACGCATAACACCTTTATGATTGTTAGTGTCTCGAAGGTCGATGAAAGAGAGAGACTTGATGATGCTCGAGCAGGGAAGTGGTCCTGGAAGGTGAATGTATTATCCGTCCCGCGACGCTCGAGACCACCTGATTTTCACAGCTTTTTTAAAAAAACAAGCAGATAGCTACCTTATAGAATAAAATTTCAGCTGTAGACTTTATAACGACTCGATCAAGCCTTTACACCGATAGAACTATTGCTACGATATGTCCAACATTTTCACACTCGGTACCTTGATCAATCCGAAAAATTCTGTCATGAAGTTTCAAAATGAGATTATAAATGCAACAAGATTTTGTACCTCATCCTTCTTGGATCTCTATGACAGATTATGTCTTTTTCATGTCCAACAAGCTTCTAAGCTTGTATTGACTTACAGAAACACTATCTCAATGCCTGGACACTGAAAATTCAACCTCTATTTAGCTTATTGGTTGTCCCAAATGTAGTATGAACGAAGTACTTGCAGCCGATGGACATATTGCCTCTTCTATCATAATGACAAGTTATCATCGAGAGCCATCATCTTGCATTTGTCGAGATCGAGATTCGGCGACATCCAAATGATCTATGGTCTTGGCAGAGACCCCGCAGGACTAACCCTCTGGCTCCGGACGAATGGTTATAACAAGAACAACGACAAGATAACAACCTAGAAACACTTGGATTTTTGGAACATTCTTTTCATTGTTAACCATTTCAAATTGAGTCTATCTAAAGAAAATTCCAGTTCCAGCCTTGCGAGAATGAATTACATAGGTGATCACCCTCTAAACCTTATTGGAAAAGGTAGAATCCAATATTTTTGTTTTCTACATTTCAGAGCTAATACTCTTCCTGAAAGTTGCAGTCGTCCTGTCTTCGGCATCTCCTATAGGTGCAGCAGTATGTCGTGAGCTGCTCAAAAGCAATGCTCTGGTTCTTGGGGTTGACCATGTTCCTGCTCATAACACCACAAGTGTGAGCGGCGGTTCCCATTTCCAATTTATGCATTACGATGAAAAGTTTACTTTGACGGGAGGTGATGTCTTTGGCGAAGCACAAAGAAAACACATGAGAGATAAAATCAGTTTCTTGATTAACGTTGTCGGTGAGCGAGAAGACGGAGACTCGTCGAGAATGAGAATGGCAAAAGAGATAGCAAACATCATGGTTGAGCAAGAAGAGGGGCTGATCTTGACCATCATGGCTGGGGGCTATGAACGAGTCGAAGAAGAAACTGTAAGTCCACGAGGTTTGGACTAAGCTTGACAAGAATTAATTACCTCCAGGTTTCGAAGGCTCAAACTGAGTCCGAACGTTTAAAGAAGACAGTTCTACGTTATAATATAATCAAATCTCACCGTTAGTCACTATTTCGACTAGAGAATTTCAGCTTATGGGAGACAGTTGCCGGGAAATCCTCAATGGAAAATTCAAACCTCTCTCTTGAAGTTTCAACAGCACTGCAAGACCATATACAAGCTCATGATACGAATAGGTAACACATCCCATCAGGGCTCCAATATATCGCCATCTACTCACACTATCTTTTACTACAGGCAAAAGGGTGGCTATGAAAGGGAACAAGAAAGAGAGATGGCAAATATAGCACTCTTCCTGTGCACTGACATTGGAAAAGGGATAACAAGCACGGTAATTGAAAGCAACGGCAATTGCTCCCGGCTCTAGCAAAATTTAATTCCAACATCAGTCGAAGCCTGAAGAATAAACTCACTCTCAATGTCTAAACATCGGGGTTTGCTAAATCCGGGACAATATGACACATTATCTTTCACTTAGCTCTACCATCATTATAAAAAATCTGGGCTCATGCAAAGGTTGATGTTATAAGAAATGAAGCTGCATCCTCATCCTAAACCCCGCGAGCATTCTACAACTAGATATTACAAGCATCACAAGCATTACGTGAGAGCCGTTTAACTTCAGTGAAAAGTTCATATTCAGACGACAAGTGTCTCCTTAGGCTGGAGCATTGCTCTCAGTCCGTCTTTCGTGCACGATACGACTCCTCAACACTACTAGCCCTGAACTGAAATGTATTAATGTGTCTCAAATCCCTCCATACGCGTTATTGTCACACGGATGGGAATCTGAAGAAGTAAATTTCCATGACATGCAGAGCCTACTACACCCCGTGAAGAAGGGATTCGCCAAGGTCAAATGAAGTTGTGACCCAGCTAAACGTGATGACTAGAAGTACATCTAGATCGATACATACTATAGAGATAAGGCGAGCAGTGCCGAATTTTCTGAAGCAGTTAACCGCATATATCGCTAGTACCGAGAGGCGGGGCATTGCTATGCGTAGCTGTCAGATGTCGGGAATCATGATCGAGGCCCTCAGGAGCTAGGGTCTGGTTTTCGCAACAGCAATTGGCTCTCGAGAGGCTGGACCTTACAAGACTCGTTAGCACTAGAACATGTCACGTTCTTTGTGGGGGACTGGAAAGTCATCGGAACGAAAATCGATCTTGGATGTTCTATCTCGCAGATTACCGGCATCGAAAATCCCATCAAATATGAGCGGAGCTCAGTTGTACAAAAAATGTCATAGTCTTCAAAAAAAGAGACAACAAGAGTCGAAGACATGGCTTATTGTTTACTAGGACT
Source organism: Hymenoscyphus repandus (assembly GCA_001414415.1). Taxonomy (NCBI): domain Eukaryota; kingdom Fungi; phylum Ascomycota; class Leotiomycetes; order Helotiales; family Helotiaceae; genus Hymenoscyphus; species Hymenoscyphus repandus. The sequence goes on along the minus strand of LLCE01000084.1, from coordinate 99,893 downwards.
ATTTGGAATCCATCTGCCTCCGCTGTTGGTGAAGGAGAAAATGCGTTTCAGATATTACAACTCCAAATTCTCGCACAGAGCGATGAGTCGATATTTGCCTGGATAGAGAGCGGCAGAATGAGTGGGCTGCTCGCATGGTCTCCTTTAGCGTCCCAGGATTCTGGGAAAATTAAAGAGCTGGGAGCAGATGGGATCAATAGACCGCCGTACACGATGACCAACAGAGGCCTCGGTTTAGAGATTCCGTACCTGCAAGAGGGAGAGTGGTTCTCACCAAGTAACTTAGGTCTTACGTCAGTGAATAATTATCTCATGTCATTAAATTGAATCGAACGAGTCGGCACAATAGGTTTTTTCATGCCAACACTTGTGCTTCACAGATTTGACGGGGACCAATTCTACAGACTGTCAGGGAGATGAATCAAAACCAATCTTTAAAACAACCAAGCAGCACATGAAGGAAAATAACCAGAAAAAACGCTACAAATAGTGTTTGTTCGTCAACTTCAAGGCGCATTTGCCTACTTTGCGGACGGGTATCCTGATCGGTACAATTTCTTGTTAAAACCCACGGATGACTATGAACTCGTGAGTGTTTTCAGTTCAGACTGGCAGCAGTTCCAGTGGTAACCCACCAGCTCAGATGTATTGGTCTCAATTGAGGCAGACAATGTGTATATGAAGACTTGGGGGGCTTGCATATATACATTCTTCAAATTTCAGTCGTGCATTGCGGTTATAGTATACGTTAACAAGCTCTCCCGAGCTAATATATATGTTTGCCATGTCCATGCGCTTCTTGCTGAGAGGATCTTGGTTACAGTATACGACGACGAGCAGGGTTCTTTCTACAAAGACAACACCCATACACCCATGTACGCCTTTGACGTTGTGTAGGAACGCCCGTCGCTAAGGAGAATAGTCAACCAGAAGTAAAATTAGATCTAACACGGAAGATTTGACACCCGAGAAGGCCCAAGCTTCTGGACACGCTTGAGGACGATGTTCAACAATTCGTTGCAAAAACCTTTCATAAAGAGAGCCCTATCAATATGAAACTCCCACGCAGATATCAGAGCTTTCCGCTGACTCCTCACATGGCAGTTATTAATCCACTGAGTTCGGACGCCTCCTCAAAAAGTAAAGCTTCAAATTCGAGCCTGGTATTCTTATGATGTGAGGTTTTCTGACTATAATATTACATGGCGAGACTCCTGTCACTGAACGTGCAACAGGAGACGGACCTCGTGGGGTGATATTTGTTATATTGTTCCTAATTCAGAGTTTTACAAGTAACTACCCATGATTCTCTAAATCATCCAGAACGACAAAACGTATTACTTGCACATAGTCTTCATTTCAGGTAACAAAAACTAGTTGTGTGTATACCGTACCAAATGTGGGACACCAGTCGCACAAGGTGGTGTATAGATCATAGAAGTATGTAATTTGTCAAAATTTGTGCTTAAATACGGTCTCTAAGATCGTATCACCGATTTTTGGGTGACAATAATTTGTGTAGCAATATATAGTGGTAGATTTCTCCGGTTCAATTCGCCACAACTATGCCGTCGATCAATCTTCAAGAAAAACATGTTATGCTAGCTTTACCACAATTAATATGCTGGTCCTTGCGTCGAATGAGCTAGTAGAAAGTACCCGAAGTTGTCAAATCGTCCACAAATGCTGTTCGATTGGGCATGTCCTTAATGTCAATCAACTTCATCTGAAAGTTGTAGAAGGGAAGATATTCTGTCACTCGTTCAGAGCCAAGGACAGCTGTTCGTCTGGACTTTCTCAGTCTCGAGTTTTGGAAGGAACTTCCATGAATTTTTTGATATGATCTTCCGTATAACGATAATCCCCGCATTTCAAAACAGGGAGCATCCCATGAACTTAGACTCAGACTTCAACATCTAGGCAAGCATTAAGTCCCTCGAAGTTCGGATAGAAGATATAATAGTGTGCTCAACTCGGAACCGCTTCTCAAATTACAATTGAGATGAAATATATTGGAAGGGAGAGAAGGTCGTCACTGGAGGTGGCTTCAGGAACTTGTTAGCTCATTTGATATTCCTTTAGTAAAGCAATGGAAATCTCGTTAATCTTTCCATTCGTAGACTTGACATGAAACATTTTGAAGTAAATGACCTTAATACAAAAACAGACATAAAGCAAACAAGGTCGCTAAGAATAGAAATAGCTTGTATCGGGGTGATCGGGAGGCAAAGCGGGAGGCCAAGACGAGCTAGCCTGACAGGGATATACCCTTGCACGGAGTATACCCGTCTCACCGCCCAGCCACCTAGCTGTAAAAAGACCTCAAGCTCTCGTGCCCTTCTTCCTGAGCTTCACTCTTTCTATACTTCATGGGAAGGTGGAAAGAAGCTGAACTTCAGTTGATCTGTGTCAGTCCAATTGAAACGGTCAATTCTTCTACTTTACAATGGCATATCCTACGCCTCCCCCCACTAGTTCTCCAAAGGACGATCTGAAGCACGACTACAGGACTGTCCATAACTATCGCACGTACGATACAACTACATCGATCCAACGCATTCCTGCTCAGGAGTCATATTTTCATGCTGTTTCTGCTCCCAATTCACCGAAACATGCCAATGTCGCAATCTACCAAAATCCTATTCATCCTGAGCAAAGACTCCATCGTTCAAATACCGACTCTCCAAAACACTTCTACGGTCCTCAGAACCAACAACATACCGGTATAGATCATGTCTACGATGCCAGGCCTCATCAGCCTGGTCATATCTCTCCTAACTATAACGACCCGATGATGCAACCATCAACACAGCAACGAAGGACCCCTCCACCACGGCCACTATACTTCTCACCATCCAACCCACCTCCATCTCCATACAGCATCGGCAGACCAAAACCACGCAAAGGGTTTGTGGCAAGAATGAAAGACAAACTGATACAATGGATTCGTGGGTTGATACGCTGGGCTAAGAGGAACCCCATAAAAGCAGGATTGGCATCTTTTATTCCAGTCATGCTTGGAGCTGGGGCTATTCGAGCCGCAAGTGGATTGAGTGGTGTTACTAAAAAGCTATTTAGTAAGTTGGAAATGGGCATGGGTGGTGGTCGACTTGGTCGAAAGCGAAAACCAGCAGAAAAGAAAAGTTGGGGTTGGGGTCTCGATCACTTCGTGGGCTTTGGGGGCTCGAAAGGAGGACCTCTAGATGGCATCATGAAGGTCTTCCAATTATTCTTGTGGGTACACCCCGGCTACAGAGCCGTGTTTCACTTGGAAGAAGACTGTGCTAACTGTTGCGTGCTTACAGGAATCACTATGCGAAATTGAGCCCAAGTCCTGTTCCCAGAGCAGGTATAATTCTCCTCGAACTGTATTTTTTAGACAAGCTCTGATGAAGGCTCTGGGATATGCTGTATAACGAAGTTATGACACTAGCGCTGGAGGAACGGAACGAAGTATGATACGATATAGATGATAAAAACGCATTGCGCATTCACAGAACATGGATGACAGAACACAAGCAACGAATGACAGTTGAAAAAAATGTATAAGGAGGTCAGGGTTACATACATAGACATATATATTCTTCCGGATATAATTCCGTCACCATCTCATATTTGGAGGGTTGAGGTTGTGAAGTTGGATACCTCTCATCATCAGTAGCGAGTCTCAGTCGAAAATGTAACAGTCTGGTTCAGCATTAGCAAGAAGCTTTTATTTACATGTGCTGGAGAATCTGACAAGGTTGCTTGGAATGGAGATCACTCGCTTTAGTCATTACGAGTCGGTATTCTTCCAGCCTCCCTGAAACTTGATCATAATAGGAAGCTCTATGACGGACAAATATATGGGAGAACAAATGATGTGGGCAGAGTTTTTATTTTCACAGAGCCAGTGGGCATTCTTACATCATCTAAGAGCGGATCACCGGGTAGGGCTTAGACTGCTGTGATCTAACCTCTAGTGCACCACCCCAGGACTTTCACACCCAGTCCAGAAGCTGAAAGTAGATACAACCCATCAACATCAACATGTATGGTAGTCTTCCTCTTGGAAAAAGTCCGTCATACTTGACAGTCTCTGAACAAAAATCGAAGAGAGCTCCCAACCTAAGAAGCAATTGTGTCACAGTCCTGCATTTTCGTAATTTCAAGACAAGCAACCGTATGCATAACGAAATCTTGAGACCAGCGACCGAGTGCTAGCTAGAATCCGTCGTTGTGAAGCGATGAAAATCAAGCGCATTCGCAGAAGTCCCACATGCCCAGAAGCTCGCTCCATAAGTCCATGGAATTTTCCGCATTGTATAATTCACCATGAAAGACTAGACTCTGGGGACCACATTGTCACCCGATAGTTTGGTTGTGCCGGACCGAAATATGTGTCCTATTGACATCATGGAATTGGATGTCCCTACCAAGTGTGTTACTTCTCCTGGTTATCTTAGCATGTCTACCTAGCGAGATACTTTGCACTGGTCGTCATCTCGAATTTGGCGCATGTCTTTTGGGCCACTAGCATACTAAAAAGTGTAATAGCTGACAAGAGTCAAATGATAGGCCACTATAGATACCATGACAATATTGATATTATGAACTCGTCATACAATCAATGTTTTAACTCGAGCCCCTTCAGCTACTTATAAGTCATGCTCTCATTCTGGATGATGTGTCCGTGTTGTTATTCATTCTCTTTCATTCCTGTCAAGACGAAGTGCTGAGCTTGTACTGCGGCTCTCATTCTCGATTGATATTCTGTGTACAATTAAAGGTAAAATATCACCATGAAGGCCACATCAATCCTCAGCGCCCTCGCGCTGCTATCCCCCTACCTGGTTTTTGCAGCTCCAACCTCTAGCAACGTTCGTGCCTCCCATCCCTATCTTCTCAACCTTCTACCCATCTTAACACCTTATGATAAAGTCTTACATCCTAACAACCATCTAGTCAGCCATTGAGAAACGCATCGATGACATCAACGTCATTATCGGCGGCGGCAACGCTGTTGAGAACGACGTTGACACAAGTCCAGACTCCAAAGGCGAAATCTTTGACTGGGATGGACTGATAAAGAAGTTTTCGTTGGCAAAAAGGGACGAGGGGGAGGGGGATTTGAGGAGTTATTGGGATCTGATTTGGGGTCAGATCAACGAGCATAAGGATGAAGTGGAAAGGGTTGTTGGTGATGGTGAGTTGCTCTGTGATGTCGTGAGAGAAGGTTAAATGAAGGAGGCCTAATATGTCATGTGTTTAGTTGACCACCATGATAAGGCCAAGAGGGATGAAGCGGAGGATGCGAAGCATTATTGGGATTGGTTCTGGGATAAGGTGGAGGAGCATAAGGATGAGACGGATGAGATTGCTGGTGATAGTAAGTGGCTCTGTGATGTCCGAGGAGAGAGGGGGGGGACGGAAAAGATAAAGGATGAGTGCTAATGTGTGTATGATGTGGTAGTTGAGTACCATGATAAGACCAAGAGGGAAAATGGCGAGGGGATTGACATTCCCAGTTTTTGGGATCGGGTCTGGGATGTGATAAATCACAAGGAAGATGGCGAGACAAACATCGATGGCGAGTGAAGATTATAGCGAGAAGTGATTTGGGCTAACATTGGGTTTTAGCTTCTACCATAATTAAATGAATCTGGTGCCAATAACTGGGAATTCATCACCTGTCTAAGGTTGGGGAAGGAGATTAAAAGCAAAATCTTGGCATGGGAGAGAGGACCTAGATAGATATGTTGTTTTCATGGTTTCAATGACAAGGATATCCAGTTCCTTACACCTTTATACGTGCAATATTACACCTTCTCCTTGCATCCCCCATCGTAGGTATCGTGAAGCCCAATGATCGTGAATTGATAGCTTGTAGGAATCTCGGTAGCATGAATATTGAGGAGCACGATGAAGATCTTGCAAAGGGAGTTCTAGCATGCTGTCATGCAGGAGCGCAGTGTGGTGCACTAATGACCAATACGGTGGAAGCAAAGTCAGATCTTAAGCTAAAAGCCCTGTCTCAGCTTGGGCCGCCGGACTCTAGAAGGCGGTCAATCTTCTCCATCAGATCTGGAATCTGAAATGGTTTCGGCACGATATCGTCCTAATGATCTTAGTCCTAAAACCCTGCAGGAACGCGGAAACGGCAGAGCAGGAATATACATACCATTCCAGCTTCCAATGCGACATTCATCTGCTCAGCCCTCGCATTCGCAGTCACGGCAATAATCGGAATATGCTTCAGTTTTCCCTCTGATTCAAAATCTCGAATCGCTCTCGAGGCAGCCAGGCCATCCATTACCGGCATCTCAAGATCCATCAGGATTATGGAAAGATTCATCGTCTGATTCTTATCCTCGGTGCCTTTCCAGAGCTTCGTTCGAGATAGGAAGTCTAGTGCTTCGCCGCCGTGGTTAGCGACATGGACGGTGCATCCGGCGTTGCGGAGCTGTTTGCTTAGGACTTTTTGGTTGATGAGGTTGTCCTCTACGAGGAGGATGTGGTAGTTTCGAGGGGTTTTCGGTCGTTGTGGTGCTGGGGAGAGTCTTTCGAGAGCGCAGATGTTGGGGGATGAGAGTACACTCCCTGAAGATTGGAATTGTTTGCTAAGGTCTTTTCGCAAACCTTCACCGGTTTGGGAACCAGACTCTGAACCAGATGCCCGTCTTGCTTTGATGTAGAACGCAAATGTGCCTAATTGGTATCAGTTCAAAGATTTCTTGTCACCGATGAAGGCTAACTCACTGCCAGCACTAGCCTTAGAAGCTACCCCGATCTCTCCTCCTTGAAGTTCTGTAAGTTCTCTCGAGATGAACAACCCCAATCCACTGCCTCCATATTGTACGTGCGTTTTTGGGTTTGCTTGGCTAAATCTGTTGAATAAACGAGTCATTTCGTCTTCTGCAAGTCCTCTACCGGTATCTTTGACAGAGAAGCTAAGGTATATCTGCTGGCCTGTGCCCCACTCCGGAGTAAGAGTAGGATCTTGCTTTGCATGTAGGTCGTTCGAGGGAAACCATTGGATCTCGGAAGTGGTGTCTGTTGGGGGCCTAGAAGTTGATGCTGAAAGAGTGATACTAATCTTGCGGATCTTCTCAGAACGAGTGAATTTGATCGCCTGTTTATATTAGCACCTTGTCAACAGAGTCTAGTTCGGACTACAATTTACATTTGTTAGAAGATTGATGAATACTTGCGATAAACGTGCTGGATCGCAACAAACCCAGTCGACCTGAGCGTTGTCGAAAGTTGCATCGGTCGAGAAACTCATCGATATGTTATGCGCTTGTAACTCACTGTCAAACATTTTTAAGGTACCGCGAACTGTTGACTCGACTTGAACTTGAACTGGTGATACTTGTAGCATAGAAGAATCTAACTTCGACAATGTTAGGATGTCGTCAATAATTCGCTTTTGATGCTGAGCACATAAAGTGATTGTTTGCGCGGCTTCAATATTGCCTTGCATGAGATCTTGAGGGATTACACTAGATGGTGTCGTTGAATCGCAACGGTGGGTTTTCAGTTCCATCAGTGAATTTGCGATACCATCAGCACAGAGCATAATGGCACTTAGAGGATTGCGCATCTCATGTATTTGAGAGAGTTAGTAGCTGCCATAAATCTCGATATATGGACTTACGATGTCATATCGATGAAAGCTTCCTGCTGTCTTTTTGCCTCTTCCGCTTGCAGTCGGCTAGTCAGCTGCACTGATTCTGCCCATTTGAAGTGACTTATATCAGTTGTGCAGCCAAAAATTTTGACTAGATTTCCATCATCATCGAGTTGCGGTAATGCCAGGAAGAGGATCCAGGTTGAATCTCTCACTGCTCCGCTTTTCTCTTGACGGATCCAAGGTTTCTTGAGTCTCAGCTCTGAGGTTATTTCTTCTTTCGATTCTATCAGTTTCTTCCAGTCCTGGTGAAATGCATCATGGTCCTCTCGTTCAACAGAATTTAAGAACGACATGCAGTAATGGTCCTCTTGGCATCTCGGATGTCCTGTCATCTCATACCCTGTTTGAGTCAGTCTGACGCTCTCGAATACACCAACCTATCTCAGTAAATCTTAGGAGTACGTGAATTTTTGTTGGAACCTCAATGTCGAGAGCGTCTAAGCTTTCACGGAACAATAGGCCCAAGATACTTACATTGAGAGTTCGCCCACGTAATTCTTCCTTCAAGGTCAAATGTAAACATGCCTGATCACAATTAGCAAAGTTCCAAGTTACTTGGGGACAGAAGACTCACCGCAAGGTGCAAGTTCTGCCATTTGCTGGAAATCTCTCGCATGCTGTGCAGCTTCTTCCGTCCGGAGAGCTAATTTCTCCACCAAATTTGCACGCTCAATGGCATCCTCCTCAACATGCTTCAACATGGAAATATCAGTTCTTAGGATGTTAGTAAGCATTCCGGTGTTAACCATCTTGCACTTACATGCAACCCATTATGCTTTTGAGATTACCGTCCTCGTCGAATTCTTGGTCACATGATGCCAGTATCTACACCCTGAATTAGTGCTTGGATTTGATAACTCTCTTGAGGTACAAGAGATGATTAGTACCCATTTCTGTTTTAACTTTCCGCTCTTCTCATCACACCATGGGTTTCGTAATCGGAGCTCAAACGTCCGTTTCCCACGCTGTGTCGTCAGTATCTCCCACTCCCTCCTCATGAGGTCGTGCTCCGACTCGGACAGTACGTTCATAAAACTCATTTCACCCTCTAACCCTCTCGGATGCCCCGTAATTTCATACCCTGTGAACCAAATTGAGCGAGAATTCAATATTATGCTTGGAGAATTGTAAAATAGCTACTCACACATGTCATTCGCGTAAAGAACGTTTCCATCTGGCGAAAGATAGTACATCCCAACTGGGTTCAACTCCGTGAGCACCCTGAACTTCGATTCGCTGTCGGCAAGCTGCCTCGAGAGCTCATCTTCCTGTAGCGTGCTTGTAGATTCTCCGCAGCTTCTAGCGGTTGATGTTGATCTTGATGTCGAGCGGCTGGACTTTGGGGTTCCATGACTTTGTTGTCGTTGATTTGGCACCTGCGATGCGCTGATGACTCTCCATCGACTTCTTAAAGTTGCACTTGTCCAGAACATACCTGGACGTCATATTAGGAAACTCTCTAACATGCATCTATAGAAAATTGCAATAATTGGCACATTTCGCATGAAGCCCTTCACTCCAAAATACGCGATAATTGCCGACGGAAACTACCAAGCATATCGCTTTTGGAAGACGGACGATTTTCTTTCCTTCAAAGGTATACAGGTCATGCTTCAATAAGTCTGAGCACGTGAGTATGATTGAAATAATACGAGGATGCTTGCTGGAAGATGCTCGCTAAGACCCCCCTGTTGCATCGACCAACGGAAAATTCATGACCTGATAGGACTGACCCCGAGCTCGTAACAATCATAACTCTAAAATATAAGATTACCATAAAGCTCGAGACTCACCACGAAAAGTATGACGGGGCATATAGCCATCAACTGAGCTACTAGAGTCGCTAAAGCTCGTTGCCCATTCCCGAAACTCAACAGCTCGCCCTGTTTGAATAGTCGGAGTGGTTGAGTCTGTCGAGACATCGAAAGGATAAAAGGTCTCTGCGTGAATAACATTTCTTAATTCGTCAAAGAACCGTAGTGATTTATTGCAGAAGATAACGTTCAATCGACCATCGGTGAAGCCATCCGTTGGCTGAAGATCGAGCACAAAAGTCGGTCGACTGTCCTGTTCGAGGAGCTCCGTGATCCCTATCTCCTCAAAGACCCATGGGATATGGGCCAGCTGGTCTGTAGACTTGTCTCTTGCGATACGTTCATCCTCTGGTTGGTGTTAGCGATTTGAATTTGTTGCATGCCTTGGGGCAAGTATAAATTACCCTCGGAACTCCTTTCGTCGACGTAGCTTTTAGGCGTGATGCGATCCCTGTGAGTCTTCTTTACCTTCTTTGCAGGCCGATGGTCCAATCCATCCTCGGTCATGCTGTTCTGGGCGACCACCGATACAATTGTGGGGAAATGCCCGATTCTTTGCGGGGAAGCAACTGAGCGTCTGATATACTTTGCACTTTTGACCAATAACAATGAGCTTTAAAGCTTATAGAAGACAGATGCTCGTTTCACTGCACAGGAAGCTCAGAACGGGTACCGTCGCGTATCGGATGGCGGGGTTGGCAGCCTGCAGGCACAGTCAAGCTACTGTCATCGTTGAGGGGGCCGCATGATATGCCTCAATCTATAGTACAAGTCAGACAACACTGTGTCGCGTTGTTGAGCGTCCAAAGGGCCAAGAAACAATAGCATAAGGATAGCATGAGGTTGAATCAAGCGTAAGTCAAGGCTTGTTGATCGGCGATGGCTGAGGTTTCACCGGTAGGCAGCCCGCACGTGATCTACCGGAAATGATCGACGATCTTCTTTCTTTCCTTTTCTCTCCCCTTTGCTTCAAAACCAGCTCCTATTTCATCAAATCATCGTCCTCGCCCGCGCTGTTTATCAGTTTGTCCCCGCAACTGCTTTAATCAATTTAACTTGTGATTACCTCTATATCTTTACGCTGAATGGCGCGCCTTGGGAATTACCTGCACGCAGGGAAAGTTTGCATCTGGTCCCTGCCTAGGCACTATTACACTGGCATGACAAATGTTGGGAAAGACTTTCGAAACCTGCAACACTACCGAATAGCCTCAATATAACTCATTGACTGTGGCCATTTCGATCGTGTCAGGTGTCAATATGGATCTAGCTGGTGCTAGGCCCGTCAGTTCTTATCTTCTAGTCGCCAAGTCCCTCATCAGTGGTCTAATGACACGGTGACAGCGTTGCAATAAATTGCAAAAGTGCTGTATAAAGTTATGACTTGTCCATATTTCTGCGTTGCTGTTCTTTACGGAATGCGGAATTGAACAAGTTATGTTGACAACAGCATCCTAATAGGTTCCCACCAGCCGCTGTCTCAAGCCACCGACCCCAATTCAGCTTTCCCTATTATTTTGGCGTGAGCCAGTGTTATCTGTTTATTTGATGTACGGTATCAAAGACTACTCCACTCAAATGAATCAATTCCAGCTTTGAGCTCTCTTCTCATCCATACATGTAACATTGTTTGTTGTTGGCAAATGCTTAAATACGAGGTATCCACGACCATCGTCTCTCGAAAAGGACATCAACACTTCTACTTCTCACTTAATCATATCGAGTGTACTCTTTCACATCGATATGATGCCGATCACATTCTCACTATTCTCCTCCCTGCCACCCGAGCTTCGATTTGACATATGGAAACAGTCGTTACCAGAGCCAAGATGGATCAACAAGCTTCACGCGTCCAGAGCACCCGTGGCCATGTCAATCTGTCACGAGTCTCGAATGATTGCACTTCAAAGTTTTTCTGCCATTTCCAACCATCCGTGCGGTTATATAGACTGGAAAACCGACATCATTGATGCGGATTTCTTAGGAGATTTCGAAAAAGTCTTTGCGTCTGAAGATATCTCTCGAATTCGCAATCTTGCCATCCGAAGATTCGACCCAGACGACGACAATCCAAGCACAATATGGCAGCGTAATCCAACCTATCGTGGCTGGCCATTGTGTGCATTTCGATTCAACTGCAACACTGCTCCATGGGGCTCGGCAGATCTTCGTGGTTGGGTTTTGGATGAGAAGAAGTTGGAGTCACTTACTTCGTGTTACTTAATTGTGCCTGCCAGAAACCAGATGATCTTTCTCGGTGGAAAGATTTTGGACTATAGCGATGTAGTATCAACTATGCAAGTTGATCTTCAGGCATCGAAGAAATTCTCCAAAGACAGCAGCTTGTGTAGTTGCGAATCTAAACTGCATCCGAAGATCAACCTGGTGCAAGAGATATCGGGACATGATGGGATGAGGCTAGTCGACCTGAGGTGGAAATCTGTGGCTGGATGAGTCGATCTCCGCCACCAGCTCAAACACGTGGAAGAACAAAGGAACGTACGAGTTTCATATGCAAGGTTGTGGTGGTACTTCACATTTTTTGTATGAAAATAGCGAACACAATCTTGATTCGATGTGACATGTCCGGCGGAGTCCATCTGAGACAAGATTGTTACTTTTCGGGATTTCCGGGCGCCATTTTCTGCGATTCAATAATTAAACGAGATTAGTTGATATCGATGTATTTAGATCCACATGAGGCTAGTTTGATGTTCTGCCTTTTGGGAGGCTAATCTATCAAATTCTGAGCAGCCCGTCGATCAGGTTAAGCACGTGAGAGTAATTGCACGTGATTTGCTTCCCCTCTGATACGTCCCCTCACTCTCTCCTTCCTCAGATATGACGATCCTGCCATGTAAAAAGGAAAATTATAGTTTTCATCATAAAAAAACAAATTTTCCAGGTGTGCTGCGTTGTGTAAAGCCGTAGTCCGACCCTTGTTTCCTCCAATGCTCATTATCACGTGATCAAATCGCCTGGCCGTGAGTCAAATAGCACTCTTTTTGCATGGCTAAATTCGAGAAGTGCTATCTCACTATTATATGATCTACCTAACCAAAACCACATTTTTGATCTATCAATGGAGGCTTTCAAACAACCATTCACTCAACCCTCGCTTAATTTTCTCCGCGGGACCTAAAATTCTAACCCAAACTCAGCCACTTTTCCTGCCATCACAATGAGATGAACATCCTCCGCTGCATCGCCCGGCCTATACATAATTTGGGACTTCGGTCATCATACAGCAGCATGGCACCTTCTAAGCCGATTCCATATCCAGACGACTTCACCACAGCAAATGAGTATGTCGATTCACTCTTAGAATTTTCTGCTGCATCAACCATTTTCCAAACTCTGTGTGGCGGTGTCCACATTCTTGATTTCTTCACCAGAACACCAAGTCTCTACTATAAAGTCATACCAGATGAATGGCGATCGTGGCTTCTCGTGCAAGATTCGATGAGATTGCTAGATATTCTCATGCGCGATGATTTGGCGAAATTTGAGAATAGAGGTGCAAGTGACACAGACCAACCTCCGGAGTCTTTACTTCGGTACATCAAAAACATCAGAAAACATTCTCTGTGCCGCAGTCTTCCTGCTGGAATGGAGAAAGATACAAAACTTCCCCGCCAGGTTGCTGTCGGTATGGTTCCCAAGAAAATCCACGAAGTGAGCAGGTTCGCGGATTACGTCGTCCGAGTTGCGGACGATGCTTCGACGACTTCTGGGAAGAAAATCACGCATTTTGTTGATTTTGGGAGTGGGCAGAATTATCTTGGTCGTACGCTTGCTTGTCCACCATATAATAAGCATATTGTGGCTGTTGAGAGCAAGGAGCTCAATATCAATGGTGCCAAGAGAATGGATGTTTTCGCTGGGGTTGGAGAAAGGGAGAAGGTTATGAGGAATAAGAAGGCGTATCGCCAGATTCGCGATGCTTCAACGCCATTTGATGAGATGAAGGATAAAGCGAAGAGGAGGATTGCGAAGTCAGAGCCATTGGTAGAGTTAGAAGGGGTAGATTTGAGGCCGATCAGGGATCTTGCTACGATTTATACACCAGCTGAAGGAAAGGGTTACATGCAATATGTTGAGCATATGATCCAGGACGGTGACCTATCAAATGTGGTTACTCAGATCGAAAGGCTTAAGCTAGAAGCACCCGATGGAAATTTACAGATTACAAACAGCGATGCCAAGGCGACGAGCTTACCTACTGTCCTTGACGAAATCGCTAAGGTTGAGGATGTGCGTCTCATGGCGATATCTATTCACTCGTGTGGGAATCTATCCCACCACGGAATACGATCCCTCATCCTCAACCCTTCAGTCCAGGCTATTGCAATAGTGGGCTGCTGTTACAATCTTCTCTCCTCTCGTCTCGGGCCTCCAACGCTCAAGCATCCTCGAATTCGTCGCGACATGAAAGCAATCAACGCACCACAAGGTGACATCAAGCTATTATTAGATTGCGATCCCCATGGCTTCCCTATGAGCCAGCGCTTCGGAGCTTATGGAGGAGATGGCGTTCGATTGAACATAACAGCTCGTATGATGGGAGTTCAAGCCCCTTTGAACTGGACGCCAAAAGAGAGCGATGCTTTCTTCACCCGACACTTTTATCGCGCGCTCTTACAGCGACTGTTTCTCGAGTATGGCGTCGTGTCAAAGTTCGAGGAGACAGAAGACAGCCCCGAGAGTACTGAGCCAGTCATCATCGGATCTTTACGAAAGAGCTGTTATGGGTCTTTTAGGAGCTATGTACGTGGCGCGCTCGAAAAGCTAAAGGTAGATCCAGAACGGTTTCTCAACTTGGACGACAAGATGGGAGACATCACTGATGAGCAGCTTGATGAGTATGGGACTAAGCATGATTATTTGAAGAAGGAGCTCAGTGTTACTTGGTCACTTATGGCTTTTAGTGCCGGAGTAGTGGAGAGTCTGATTGTGGTTGATAGATGGTTATTCTTGAAGGAGCATGGTGATATGGTAGGCGATTGCTGGGTTGAGCCTGTGTTTGAGTACAAGCAGAGCCCACGTAACCTTGTTGTTGTAGGTATCAAGCAGTAATCGAAGCATTTAAAAATACCAATACTTCACGTATCAGAATATTCATCAGACATGAAAAAAATTTCGTTCAAAAAGGGCTAAGCTAGCTTCACAAATTCGGAAACTTCATCACACTATCAGTAACCCAATTATTCCCCCCAAGATACCCAGCACTCATAATAAGCAAATAATTCGGATCATCCATAACTCTCAAATGCCTCGAGTATGCACCACTCTGCGGCGTACTATACATCACCCACGAACCCGCCGCCCCCAACTTCGTGTTCACAAAAATCTGTGTATGGCTATTCGCACTAACTGCAATCGTGCCATTGACACCGCCTGCTGGACTCCACACCACATATGGTGAGGATGTTGGTATAGTCCCTGACGCAGAGAGAAGAACACCAATCGCAGAATTGAAGGTGAGGGGCGAGGAAGAGATCTTGTAGTATACAGGAAACCCACTGGCGCCGGCACCACCACCGTACTCGTAGGTGAGGATCCATTTCCCGTTTGGAAGCGCGGCGATTGTGGACATGCCGGGGCGTTGGCTGTAAGTCGAGTACGCGACATCATCAACAATCGGTCCCCAATTGACACCATCGGATGAGACTTGATGCACGAGCTTCTGGCCATGTGCCGGGTCGCGTTGGTCGGAGTAGTAGGCTACAAGCTGGTTATTATAGACCATGAGGAAGGGCTCCCAGATTGGTGTTTGGCCATTTGTTGGATCGGCTCTTCCGCCAATTGCGATACTAGAGACAAAGGACCATGTTAGGCCACTATCTTTCGAAGCGTAGAGGTCGATTTTGGTCTTGCTGAGATCGGTAGGGATGGAGTTGCCTGCGCAGAGAATTGTGCCTGCGGGAAGGTTGCCGATTGCTTGTGGGAGGAGGTAGAGGTCTGGTTGGTAGCGGAGTCCCCAGCCGTTAACCGTGTCTTGGACGGTGGAAAATGAAGACCAGGTTGCTCCTTTATCTACACTTTTGTAGATTGGGAAGTATACCTTCGGAGGCTCTTTTGAGTAATTCTCCCTGTACAGCTCGATCAGCTAGAAATCTTTGGCTACGAGAGTAATATTCTTACCAGGTTGCTAGTAGGGTTCCATCTGCTAGTTGCACGGTCCGGCCATAGAGCGTCTTTGGAGTGTTGTATGTGGATGGAGGTGTATAAATTGTCTTGAAGGTGACAGGGACAACAGCTGCTCCAGCTCGCTCTTCAAGTACTGATGCACAGAAGGCAGATTTCAATAGTAATGCAAGTGCTAAGCACATGGCAAGAAAGTTGAGGCTAAACATGATGAATCGACAGTAGAGAACAAAATAATCAACAAAACTGTTAACAGAAGTTGGCAGGATGTTCAAACTGCCAATACTAATAGATAATTCTTTAAATTTGATTCGACTTCTACGGCGCCAAGAAATGACGGCCGAATCTCCTTTGGACAAGGCATTTGGCTGTATCTATATCCTCAATCATGAGAAAGTTCACGGGAGTTTCCGAACTCGCTTACCGCATATTCTCTTTAGCCAGGGTTGCCCCGGCTTCCCCAGATCCCCCGCAATGTCGAAGTATGTGCCGGACACGGCTGCTGATTTCTCCGTAAGTTATCTTTGATTCGTGCGCAAAGCTGATGCGAAAGATTTATTACTGATGCGTGACTCTGTCGATCATAACCGAGTGCTATGATTGGTGCGCTACTATATGTTCCTTGTAGCCCAAACCTAAACACCAGCCGAGGCTAGAGCTTACTTCAAACACAATTTTGACGATGGCAAAGCGAAGTATTTGATCTCAATAATGACACGAACGTGCGGATCTGTATGGATATTCTTTGTAGAACTGGTGTAGATTCACTCGTGATTGGAGGGAAAGACTTTGACAAGACGCAGCTTACATTTGTTGATCCTTCTACAAAAAGAACCTCTTTCCGTATGTAGAATTAGAAGTGGAGGCGAAATGGGGCATTCTTATTTTGATGGTCTAGTATATATATCAGTTGATTCCTGGTTTACCTACCGTAACCTGAACACGAAGGAGCTTGTATATACCTGTTTAAAATTCGTTCCTACAATTATACATGTTGAAAAAATGGCCTACTTTTTGAATATATTCTTATTTGTAGCTGCTCTGCAGTTCAGTGTTAGCAGCGCCTTCAAGAACCCCATTCGTAGCCCAGGGCCAGATCCTTCTATGGTCTATGCCGATGGGATGTATTATCACACTCATACAGATTACGACCACATCGCAATTATCCGATCACCAACTCTTGCAGGGCTGCTGAACGGAGTTCCTAAGATAATCTGGACAGATTCAGATCCAACCAAGAATGCCAACATGTGGGCGCCAGAAATGCACCAGATTGACGGTACCTGGTACATGTTCTACTCTTCTTGCAACTCCCAGCTTCCATGTTGTGACAGCTGTCATACACGAGTTCTGAAAGGCTGCTTTGGAGCGAATCCTTATGATTGCTCTTATAGCTACCTCGCTGAACTGGTTCCGCCTATTGGCTCTCAAGGAGGGCCAAATAAGGATTTCGCCTTTTCAATTGATGGAACCTACTTGGAAATCCCCAATCAAGGTCGCTATCATGTCCTCAGCGCAAATGATGCAAAGAATCAACAGGCTATCCAGATCACGAAACTCAACACCACTACATGGACGGTTGAAGGGTGGAACGTAATATCCATTCCTGATCAAACTTGGGAGAAGAGTGGCGTACCTGTGAACGAAGGGCCACATGTAAGCATTGCTGTACTAAAAAGGAAAGGGGGTGCTGACTAGCTAGCCACTTTACCATAATGGAGACATATGGCTATCATACTCAGGCTCCTATTGTTGGACACCAGATTATGCACTTGGTCTCCTCAAATACACGCCCGGCAGTGATCCTCTTCTTCACAGCTCATGGACCAAGACTGGTCCTATCCTTTCAACAGCGAATGGTAACTATGGTACTGGCCATAATTGCTTCTTTTCATCTCCTGATGGAACTCAAATTTGGGTGAGTATCTACACACCCATACACTTTACTACAATGCTAATAATGATTTCTAGAACGCGTTTCATGCGACGAGCAACTCAGCTGGCTCGTGCGGGACAGACAGATATACCATGGCGCAAGTTGTGAACTTTGATGAGTATAATGTACCAAGTCTAGGGACACCAATGGCTCTGTCCGCAATGATTACTGCTCCGAATGGAGAGTAAAAAGCCCTCATATTGAATAGCAGATGCAATATATATTCTTATGTTTCTCATGTCTTGTATATTGCGAATTTTCCGGCGAAAGTAAGAAACAGAACATTCGCCATAGTATACATTTAATGGACCCTGCTTGCGTAAGAGACCAAGATCGAAAAATAAGGAATGCTTGACAGCATACATGTATCGGAACTAGTTGATGATAAAACAACGACGTACCGACCGAGTTTGCCATCAATAGTGATTGGTCATCATGTTACAAATTTTTGGCTTAACGTGTGAAGCGTGACGCGAGATCACCTCCTTATTCTTGCCATCGTGACTAGAAACCTTCTGAGTGATGACTATGAGTATCATTACACTGTTATCCACTGATCTTTCTGACCATTATATAGCACTAGGAGTAACTAGGAATGACTTCGAGTCATGCCCTAGGCTCGCAATACTGTAACTCTGCCTCTTGAAGAACACCAAGAAGCAACTATTGCGAATGAGACGGAAGAGTTGCCACCTGCTCCCTCCTTCAAG
This sequence comes from Hymenoscyphus repandus, assembly GCA_001414415.1. Classification (NCBI taxonomy): domain Eukaryota; kingdom Fungi; phylum Ascomycota; class Leotiomycetes; order Helotiales; family Helotiaceae; genus Hymenoscyphus; species Hymenoscyphus repandus. Next base: position 81,614 of record LLCE01000084.1, on the reverse strand, counting down.
CTGAGAAGATTGTTCCAGCATCAGACCTGGCATAGATGGCAGTACAAGAGGCTTTGCAAGTTGCCGGTTGAGAATTCTGGGTTGCCAATTTTGGTCTTTGGTCGTCCAGTGGAATTCCGCAAACAATACAAACATCAGCCATACGATCGATAGAAGAAGACACCATATCATAAAGCTGGGCAACATCCATGGCATTACCACTGCGTAAGATGCTCCATACAGCTCGGTTGAGCTGATACACTGTTCGGTTTGGTGTCCCGCTACAAAATTGATTGTCGGGTATGCAGCTAGACCGAGTAACTTGCCAATAGCTGTGCCCATCACCACTGGAGACTGTACTAGCGTTGGAAAATGTACTAACTTGAGTGAGCAGCGGAGTACTATGGTGTTGCTTGGGTATGAGATGGATACAGAACATTTGGAAAGGACTTTCTGAATTTCCGCGAACTCTTAAAAGCACAGCACGAGCCTCTCCCATACCCAACTGATCATGTTGAGATGATCTGAATCCTGTTAAGGGGAAGCAAAGTTCATATCCGCCAGAACTAAGATGCTCTACAACATCCAAAAGAGAATGTGGTACGCTTATAGCTTTTTCTTCGAGAATCGCTGTAGTATGGGCGCCGATTCGTTTAAGAATGTCAGATATTCTGCTTTGATCTTGTTTCTGCAAATTTAGCCTCAATTTGTTCAGCCGTCGTGCCTCGCCCATGATGTGCATGTATCGCTGGTACAAAGGATCCACGGTACTGGGCACGCTTGCTTGCAACTCTAAGACACAGTCTTCATGCAATTCAGTGGGCAGTTCGTCCTTCTTTTGTTGCTCTCGTGAAGAGCTTTTTTGCGAACCTTGAGCATCTTCAACTTCCGCTGAAGCTCGCCACGTATATCGTACTCCAGACACATCGTGTAATGAGACTGACTCAGGTCTTGTTTCCTGGCTTTGTACGGAGTTATTATATGTTGATGAGTCTAATTTCGAAGGAGTCTCCTGAATCCTATCCTCACGTCTATACGCAAATCTCTTTGATCTTCTGGGCCGTGGTGGGTTTCTCGGCTGCTCCGCAATGATCTCCGCCTCAGTAGAGCACATGGGTGTCTCCACTGCTGTGATAGGTGTAGCGGAAGTTTGGATTTCCGATTGAGGACTATTTCCTGGTACGCTTATCCCTAGTATCTCTGCTGTAGATCTGAGTGCCTGTATGTCTATTGCGGTAAGACTGTCATCTGTAAGCCATTCAACGAGTGTTTCTTCTGCTACCGAGTTGTTGGAAATCTCTTGGGTGTCCACGATATTCACACACGCCTCTGCCCCCTTCGCGCTTGTGCGGCTCAATAACCCTAGCACGATCGAAACTCTCAGGCCATTGCTGCCATCTGGTTTCAACAAGGCTTGAATTGGACGCATTGCGCCATAACAACGAGCTGGCCCAGGAGAATTGAGAAAGTCTAGCAAAGGAATCAACTCGGCCGACTGTTCCCAAGAGTCGACAAGAATCCACCGTAAATCTTGAGACCGAGGCTCGGAACCAAATCCTAGTCGTCCTAAAGATTGCATATAACTTGTGCTTAAGTGACTGTTCCAAATATGCAGTGACCGGCGAAGGAGAACTGGTGTGTTGGGTTGGTCTCCACTGCCGTCATTAAAAATCATACCGACTTTTGTCAGCCACTGAAACCAAGCTTCAAGAGACTTGAAATGGCTCAATACTGACTCAACAATTGTGTCCTTGCGTTGCTCTATCATGTGCCAGAGTAATTCTTTCCAGCAATCGACCCCACCACCCGCCATCAAATGGCTAGTAGATAGTATATCTACAAAGTTGACACAGATGATATCGTTCACTTGCCTAATTATAGCACCGAAGCGAGCTATGAAACGCTCGTTCATAGCACAAAGTTGCCTCAAGCAACGACATTCCACCTCTTCCGGTAAACTCGACAAACTAGCAATAGCTAGGGCGAGGTCTCTTACTCCTGAGTCATTTGGCTGTATCCAAACATGAATTAGACCTTGCACTAGACTATCGGAGCGGTTGACTTGGCCGTGACCAATTAGCCACGCAGCTAGGGCAATATCGATTTTTTCATTTAGCGAACTTGTCGCCCTCATTTGACTGGATTGAGCTCGAGCTCGTATTTCGAGTAACTTGTACAATTCTTCGCTGGTTGGCCAATTCTGCAGCATGATTCTTAATCTACTATGAAGAACTGGCTCTAGCCATAGAGCATCTCGTAGCGCTTGCCCAAGCGAGTGTAACTTTCTCGCGACTCCAACTGGACCTTTTTTGTATAGAAGATGTTCATAGAGTATGTTCTGCAATCTCACCATATTTTCTTCGGCGATTTGTTTCATTCGATGCGAAAGCATTGGTCGGAGTGTCACGCTATCGGTTTTATTCAAACTCTCTACAAGCTTGGTCAAGTCTCCAACTTGAATATTCCTCCAAGCTGGAGTTAATACAGTACGAATAGCTGTTGCGTTCGAGAGATCGCCTGTGGCGGCAACGTATTCTAAGACTGCGAGAATATTCAAATCCACAAAGTTGTCTAAACAAATTGCTGCGAACAGAGGAACTGCCCTCATATTTCTCGCGATGAGTACGTCCAGTATTTCGAGTAAACGTACTAGAAGCGAATAAATTTCTTCCCCGTTTGCACTTCGGGCGAAAAAGCGATTATGCCGAACAGACCATCCATTTCTTTCATTAAAGACCGGCCGCAATTCTGCGGCTAAAGTGGGATATTGTGCTGATTCACTAGGGCTTTCGAGTGTGAGAATATCCTTCAGTGCTTCTCTCTGCTCAAGTGAAAGATGTCGCCATAATTCTAGTCTCCCAACATTGGGTGACCAAACAGACCAATACCTCCAGTCTGGAAAGTGTGTTGTCAACATACGCTCAAGGAAAGTATGATCGATCTCAGAGAAGTCCCAAAGCCATGAACAAACGCTTGCAGCATTACCCCACCGACCTTCTTCCTTCATCATTTGAAGCTCTTGGCTTAATTTTAGACAGGCCTGGCCTGGTATTTGACTGAGATGATTGCAAGAAAAAAGTTCCGAAGGAAGGTCTGCAGTATTCAGAATACTTTCGAGCTCCTTTAGCTGGTTTCCCACCATGATCATGTCCGGACTGGATAGTGAGAGCAACAGTTCAGCATGTCTCGTCTCGATTTTCTTCATAGCATCAATATGCACTCGGCCTAGAGTGATAACCGTCTTGAGATATTGTTGCACCCCAATGTTGTGACCCAAGTTGATCAAAAGCTCGTCTCTGATCACATCCCTCACTGTCTCTCTGGACAGAGCATGCGCACATGCTGTTATAGCGACCGTTTTATCCGGATACTGTCGAATGAGGGACAGTAGGCAAGCATCTCCCTGTCCTCCAGAGACGCGACGTTGTTTTTCGAGAAAAGAATTAGTTACTCTCTGCAGTCCCTCGAGTACCTGCCCATCAAGCTGTTTCTGACCCTCTCCGCTTATTCTCATGATATCTATGTGCCATTTTGCGACTGGATCCTTAAAGATTGTAGACGGAAGTCTATGCAGTCGCTCCATATGTGGTGCTGGACGGCCTCGTGGGCCTGTAAAAAACAGCTACTCTGGGGCGGGAGACTTCTGTCAATGCCCACAAGATGAGACTTGACCATGCTTGGACGTCGAGCAAGAGCAGAATGGGAGGGTGTCGAAAGGCAACAATTCTATCCTAAAAACACTCCTTCCAAAGTTTTGTGATTCTCGACAACCAATGCTACGAAAGTTTGAAGGACAACATTTGCTTGTGGGGTGGACTTAGAAGTTGTCTCCTTCTCGTGTTCCATTGACGCTCGCTTCGACCAACGAAATTGGTTCGCTATTCTCAAGGCTGATTTACACCAGAGGCCATCCAATGAAGAAAACCCTCAAGTCAGGCTCAGAGGAACCATTGCGACCAAATATTAAAAGCAGCGAGCACTAGGGCTGGGCATACTATCGGCGCAATACTCAGTTTGATATGGCATACATGCAGGCAGACCCTTGCCCGTCTAAATCGGTGACCGTCTTGGGATAACCTCGCTCCAGCTAGTCTTCTTGGTATTGGCGCAGAAACTGATTTCACGTATGTCTGTACTCAAATATCTTTTATATGATTTCTAAGATTATAATAGGAGATGCAGTCATTAGCTACTAAATTTACGACGGTTTCTTCAGATATGGTATCCATTTCAGTCGCCCTTCCTTGTGGCCACTACCTGTACTCCATTTGGATGAGTAATAATAGACTCCACATCCTTGGGTGTGAACATTCTCCAGCTTAGCGGATTCCTCATTTCCCCTCCATTGTTAGATAAAGCTTTTCCTAACTCAATCATATCCCATGCATAGCCATCTTCACTTCTCCAGAAATTCGCTCTGGGTATAGCAGCCACAGGGCGTTTATCCATGGTTTCCTTGTTTACATATCTTCTGCCTAGCTGCTCATGATCGAGATGCATACGAGCGATTGGTATATGCTTCTGCATTTCTCCTGGTAATAATACCTTGAATACCTGGATCCGTTTCTCTATCGCATCTTGTGGAGGAGAACTGTATGGCTCGGCCTGGGAAAGCCACCAGTGTGTTGTCATAACAAGATCATCCACAAGAATATCCAGAGCGTCGATTGGTTGAGCCACCATAGCACGGACTGAGATTCGTACACTGCAAGGTGGAACCACCGATATCACACAGCTGATGCGTCCATCCGCAAGATATTCGAGGTCTCTCACGGGATCTTTTCCTGGGGCTGCGTATCTCTTCAACCCAAGGTCACCCGCTCGCCTTGTCTGTTGAAGCAATTCCCTCGCTTGTTCCCGCAGAGTCTCAAACCCATCAATGAGCTCTATTTCCGCTTGATTTAGAGCGGCGGTGGATTGAGGACGATTTCCATTTTCGTCCTCATTGGTTGTTGCAGAGTCGCCGCTATAAGCTGAGCTCGCCTCTCTTGAGAGGGGTGGGGTGAAGACCGTGCTCAGGGCTGAATGCGAAGATCCTGACCGTCTTGGAGAACATTCCTGAAGAAAACCCAGAGCCTCGTTACTGAGAACATTTTGGAGCGTTTGTGAGTTGGACGATGGTGCGACCGATTGTGTTAATCGGTGCAAGGTCTGATTTCGTTCCAGTACCTCGAAGTCTATTCTCCTGCTATTGCTTTGCTTCCACATGGCTGGGTTTCCTAGGTACTGTCAGCGGATGGTTCTTTGTTGTGGGTGAAACTCAACATATACACAGACAAGTGTGTAAAATCTTTATTAAAGTTGTAATTGAGCGTGGCCTTAGTCTTGGTTCAGTCAATGTTCCATAGGGAGATATTAATAGCCCGCCTGGTGAATCCTTGCCATATGTGCTCGCAAGTAAGGTTATGACTGTGTCTCAGCTCCTTCCGCTTGGTAGAGCCCGATCATTCGGTGACGAAGAACTTTGTTGCAAATCGCAACTTACCCTAGATTCGGGATTATGCTAGTGTCGGCATCGAGCAATGTCGATTCCGGCAATTACCCATGTATCATAACATCCGACTGGGAATTTATGTGGAGCCTACGCATCAACGGAATTTAACAGAAGTTTGTAATTGGAGATCTCGACACACATTATCTTTCTTATTTTTTTTCTTCCGCAATAATGAGAACGAGCCGGTGGCAGAGCTGAAAGGAAGATCAATGTAGCATCTACCAGTAAGAGCGAACGCGTTGGAAAGAACGTTTGCTACTAGGTTGTTTTTCGCGCTCCATTTTAGTCGTTCAGTACTCTCGGCTCAGGTCCCTCTCTTCTAGTGCACCATGTCTGGCCTCTAATTGTTCAATGTACGTTTCCAACTGTCCCTCCAGCACCTTAGCCCTCTCATCGGCCTCCCCATCAAAATATCTCCTCGTATCTGGCTGCAACAAACTCAGAGGGTTGGCTCTCATGTCTCTCAATATAGGAGCCATACGAGGCGCGGCGCCATTACATCTTCTCTTGTGATCTTCTACTACGCGAATAATTTCTTTGCGCACGTCCTCTTTCATATCAGCGAGTAACGGGTTCTCTGCATCTGCGATCTCGGCATCATCGATCTCACGCCCCAGTGAAGAAGCAAGAGTGAGAAAGCCGAGCGTTGTAAGGCCGTAAATAAGGTCTCGAGCTGGCAGAGTTGATCGCGCGTATGAATGTCCGCCCAGGTGATACCTGGCTGTAATTACCAATTCGCTGACAGACCGGATGAATAGCAATAATGGTGCCAATATTGCGGTCAGAGGCTTCAGTTTTCCAACGATAGTCTAAACAACTTTATAGTCAGCTTGAAGTATCCTTGGGAGGCTATTAGGACAATAACTTACCGGCGCTTGAAACAAAGTGGGCCTATTTCTCCTGGTGAATTCGAACCCGAAGCATGCCGCAACAACTGTCAAAACAGTCAAAATGAACTGCAGAGCCATGAATGCCGTTTCTATCTTATTTTTCTTGTCCCCCAGGCTGATTATCCCCGACGCATCTGCAACTTGCAACAGCAAGACATCATAAGCTAGTAAAGTGCCGACGTAGTACCAGGTAATCCACGCAAGCATAATATATAAAAATTCGCCGGCAAGAAGCCATATAACCGGCTTTGGTTTTCGTGTTTGATGGTGGAGGTACAAGTGGCCTGCGATGAGGCGATGGGATCCTGCGAGTATGAAGACATCGGCGGGAAACTTGAGGCAGGCGAGAAAAAAATAATAGAGGATATACGTGTATGAGACTTTGACTTTGGATTCGTGGAGAAAAAGGTCGATTGTGTTCAAGATGTACCAGCTTTGTTGACCTGTAAGCACAACATATCCTCGACATTAAACGTCAACACTTACAGTAACAATAGCCCCGATCCCCATGAAATTGCCAACATCGTCTTTCCTCTATTCCATGCAAACAGGAATATATACACTAGCCATGGAATGAACACAATATTAAAGACAATCCTCGCGAGTGCAGGACTATCCGCAAAAGAGCTCCCATCCAGGTGCGTTGATAGCCTCCAAATTCCTTTCATTTTCGAGTGATTGCACACAATCGTTCACAGCACAAGAAGAGGCTTTGTTTGCTAGTACCCGTACAAGTAGAGAGCTTGAACTAGGCGGCTGCTGGGATGTAAGCTCAAAGGCTCCTCTCGGTAGAGCCTCACGACAATAGGCTTGAAAGAGCCCGACTAGCAGCATTGCTGGTATTAACCACTAAAGAGGCGCTGCCAAAACCTTCACACTGCTGCTTTAATAATTGTCCCGTTGTTGGAGTAAGATGTTATCTGTACCCATTTAGGTAGGGCTTGCTTGATGCCAACCGCATGGAAAGACACGGCTGCATTTCAGTCACGAGCTCACTTTCGGGCGCCCAGAGGAATGTAATACTTCTTGACGGCGCATATGTTAGGGAGCGGCATAAGCGAACAGCAAGGGGGGTGCACTGGGGTCGTAAGGCGGTGAGGCTGAAACCTGCAGCAGAATGTCACACAAGCTCTCTCGATTTAGAAATTTGACCCCAAGATCGATCTCAAATTGGGCCAACGGAACCTTCCGAAGACTTCAATAGTAAAGCTAGTACTTTGTAATTAGGGCCACGTCTTTATATACACAGCAGCTGGGCGCAGCACGGATGACTGTTCCAAAGAGCCCCCTTTACCATCGCCTGTTTTTTTCACCCCTGGCATGATAGCAAGCTGTACTATACCGCCGAGATCAGGCCTGTCATCATTCACACCCACTTTCTGGTACATTTCAGGAGTGGCGGCGGAAATTCTTTCACCAGAATATGATGTGAATAGTTGTAGTCTGGATCTCTGAATGCTGAAGTCAAGGGCAAGAGAACTCGCCTTGTCGACAAGGAGGTCGATGGTGGATGTTTGGACTGTCGTAGAGATTTTCGCAACAACTGCTGCGAGAAGATCTGCTGTGCTTTCTAGATGAGTCTCGTAGCTGTGCTGAATGTACTCATCACAGTGAGGACTTGCAAGCGCATTTCGTAAAGCTTCGCATGTGTTATACCTCCAAATTTCTGAAGAAGTGGTGGCTTTGGGCCAATTATACAATGGCTTTGTCTGCATCGATCCTGTGAATAATTATGGGTTAGCTACTCAGACTCTCGATGAAGGAAAAGGCTGGAGGTTTCCTAACCTGTGTCAAAAAGCTGCATCCACGTTAATGAAAGCAAATCGCCATGCTTCCCGAGCGTCTTGAACGGGTGATCGAATAGATTGTCCATCAATATACCCCACAGCACTCCTTCGAAAATGTATTTCCAATCGTGCCTCTGGCCATATTGGATAAGTGCTGTTTGTCCGAATAGCTCACCCAAGACCTCTGGGCTCGCATTGTCCGTTGAACTCCTGGCTATAGCGCGAAGCTCTTGTCTCAAGTCTTCCACTTTGTCTCGACACTCCGTGTCAGTCATCGGCTGGAAACTATCTGCAGGTCGAAGGAGCGCAATCTGAAGGCGAGCAATTGTTCCACTAAGATTTTCTTTCATGGTTTGATATTCGTGCTCCTTTTTGGCCATCTGTCCATTATGGTCCGTTTCGAGATCATTTATCTGGCCAGCGTGGACTACTATAGCCTCATCCCTTTCCTGATCGTGACTTTTGTTCAAAGTATCAACGTGCGCTTTATATTGGTCTATTTTCTGACTGTGGCGAGCATTGAGGCCCTGTATGTCTCTGCTAAACTCATTTTGCTGATTATTTAATGCCTCAGCGTGGGCCAGCTCCCGATTTCGAAGCTCCTCTGTATGAGTTTTTGCCAGCTCTTCAAATCTTCTCCGGTTCTCGCGATTGTCTCTTTCTCGCGCTTCTCGTTCTGCCCCGAGGTTTTGAATGAGTGTTTTGCAATCTTGAACTTTGACTTTTAATTGCTCTTCCGCACGCTCCAGCTTTTGCTCCGCACTTTTGTGGCCATGAAAGCTCGCAATAATGAATTGGAATAATCGTTCTTTGGTGAAATTGGTGCTAAGATCGTCAAAAACATGTGTAGGATATATGGTTCGTATCGATTCTAGAATTCTGTTGAATGTTTCTTCTAGCTCAGCATCTTTTGAGCTTCGACTACTATCGAGCGCTTGAATATATGAAGCGACCTCCGAGTAGTTGTCTTGGAAGGATTCTCTTGGTTCAATGCTTTCTTTATACAACTTCTCAAGAGAGTCTAGATCTTCACGTCGAGAACTCCTCCGCCGCGACTGGGTCCTATTTGGATTTGAAGTGTTTACGTGTTCAGTAGCCCACGAATGAGATTGTTGAGTGCGTGTGTGAGGATTATGTGACGGGGAGGTACGAAACCTTCCACCCTTTTGGAGACTTCGACCTGCTGTTGGAGTTCGATGACTTGGTTTCGAATTTCTGCTGTAGAGTACAACGTAAGCAGCATAACAGCTGAGACGTTCGATGATAGATTACCTACCCGAAGCAAAACAGGCGACCTGCAAGTCCATCCATCTTTCTATAGAAGTATTTAATCAAGTCAATTATCAAAGCATTTTGGAGCAGCGACTTCACTGGGCGAGAATGGGCTGTCTTCGGGAGTGTAATTCAATCATCGATTGACACAGATTGCAACATACAGCGAACTTGGCATGATCAGCGTTGAAAGGTAGATGGAATTGCAACTTACTCAGTAACTCAAGCCATTGGCAATCGTGACTGCCGACCAGGTGATATATTTGACTCTTGGGGGTAGGTTGGTCCACGAACCAGGATCTTGCAGGATGCAGTTCTCGTGCACTAGCCTTGCATATTGTGTTGCAACTAGACTTTTAAAATGAGGCTGTCCACATGGCTGCAGCCCCCTTCGCTTGATGCACTTGCTTAATACTGCGGGTGATAAGCCTGATGTGGGTGCATATCTCACCGAACATGTAGGTTTAAGAGAGCCAATGAGAGGTATAGCTATCCTGCTTCGGAGAGCCTCTCAATAATCTCTTGTCCTAGAACAATGTCGTATCTTGTACGCTCCTGATGACAGGCTTCACTACCTCGAGTTGATTTCTGGCAATCTCCAATGGCTTCGCGAGGTAACCGTCTGGTTTGTGCGATAGATTATGGAACCACTTTTACAGGTACGTATACCTAAATGGCCGATCAAACTGAGAGGACTAACGCAATACCAAGGAGTTGCGTTTGCTGTCGTATCTGGCGACGAAGTCATTGACAGAATCGAGTGGATCAGCGACTGGCCAAAAAGAGCAGCATCGGGAATGGCGTCCACGAGTTATGGTCAAACAGAGACCCGAGAATTCGAGGTGATTGCAGCGGAGCATAAGGTGGCGAGTGAAATCTCCTATGCCGCCGCTCCGAATCGAGAAAGGCAATGGGGATATGATATCAGCGAAAATGCACTCAAGTGGCAGTGGACAAAAATGGAGCTTGACCAACAAGAAAAGTCGGAGGAGCTCCGATTAATCCTGGAAGCGGTACGGGGAATGAAGACTTTGAACATCAGCCATATTGACCAGAGCAATGGGCAAGCTTTGGCATACAGCAAAAGGCCAGAGGATATAGTTGCCGACTACCTAGCATACGTACGAGAATATCTTGTCATAGCCTTGCGAGTTAAAACTAGCGATACATTGTCGACATTCGTGACAGATCTCGTTGTGACCGTTCCAGCAGTAAGTATTAGCCATTCTTAGAAAGAACCTATGATTAATGTCAAGGAAAGATTTGGTCAGATCGTGCGATAGATCGTACCTGTTATGCGATGAGAAAGGCTGGGTTTGACAGTATCAACTTTCCAGGTCTGCGAGACACAATTATCATGAGCGAGCCGGAAGCGGCCGCATTGTATTCCGCCAGATGGCTGGTCTTAAGAGAAGATGCAGAGTCTTTGCTGGTGAGAATCCTGAATCCTTTGGTATCTGAGGCAGCCTGACAGAATATAGCCTGGGGACTGCTTCGTACTTTGCGATGCGGGAGGAGGTACAGTGGTATGAACTCACTACTCTCATATCGAGTACACCGCCTAACATTCACACAGGACTTAATATCGTACCGAGTTAAGCAGGTAATCCCTTCTCTCGAGCTTGAAGAAGTCGCGATTGGAACAGGTGGGAAAATTGAACAAGTTTTGTAAAAACAAGGACAATTAATATAAGTAGGTGACAAATGCGGCGCAACTTTTATCAACCAAAGATTCGTGCAATGGACAAAAGATCGACTCGGCCAGGAAATTTCTGAACACATTTTCAAGACAACAGAAGAGAGCGCCATTGGTTCCAAACAGTCACTCCAACCAAAAGTAGGAAACTTCCTGATGGACTTTGAATCCGCGAAAAAGGCGTATGATGGGACTCCAATGGAACGGCGCCTAGTGTTACCAGACACCTTCGCACAAATAAACAACAATCCTCAGATAGGCCTGATGAATGGTGAGATACGTTTAACTAAGTAACATCCTCGCTACAATAATCTTCCGAAGCTAGCTGACATGGCACAGCGATGATCTTGAACACCTTTTTGAGCCATCAATAAGCCGGACGCTTCAATTAATTCGGGGTCAAGTTGGTCAAGTTAGAATGAAGGGATATATGCCTAGAGTAAGCAAGCATGAATCGAACATTGGCTTACCCACCTAACCAACGATAAAGTACATCATTCTTTCTGGTGGTTTCGGACAGTCACCGCGCCTGCAGAAGGAAGTTCATAATTATGCTCGCCAAAATGGCATTCATCTCAAAACGACCGACAATCCGTAAGTGATTCAAAACAGCAATTCGCAACCCAGCCTTTTCTAACTTTAGATCAGCTGGATGGCAGTCGCGCTTGGAGCCGTCACCAAAGGGTGCGAGGTAGAATCGCAACCGCACGTCCTACTACGGCAATGCCGGAAACATTATGGGATATCAAGTTCTCAGCCATTTTCTTCTTACAAGCACAAAGAACTTGATGCATACAATGATCCATTCACTGGAGAGAAGAGGGCCACGTTGCAAATGACATGGTTGATAAAAAAGGGTGATGCTCTTTTGTCCAACGCACCGAAACATGCCTCAATCGAGATTTGCAGAAGGTTTGGAGTGAGAGACAACAGGAAGTTCAAAACACGGATAGTATGTTGTGAAAATGAGCATGTCCCTCAGCGGCATCAAGACGTTCCTAATGGTATGTATCAATCCGCCGCCCAACCAACTTTCAAAAAATGACCATGATAGATACGAGTTCGTCATTCTGGCTTGTTTACGACCTTACCAATATCAGCGAGGCTAAATTTGAGCGAACACGAGCAGGAAGGAATGGCCAGCCATATTTTACTGCCAACATGACCATAGAGATCCGTATTGAGGCTGATATTCAATTTCGTGTGCTTCTCAAGGGTATATCTGCTGAGGACAACGAGGAAATCTGCGCGGTTACAAGAAGCTACAATTAATCATTGTCCTAAAAATGAAAAGCAATTTCAATGCTCACCAACCCTGCACTCATAAGGCTCAGTAGCACATTTTATAACCACGAGGGTGGTTTACACTTCGTCCCAGCCGAAATGAACAACAAAGCACAAATTAAATGCTTGAGAGCCTCTAGTAAGGTTAGAGGCTTGCACACAAATCTACCCCGGGCGCCACTGTCTGTGCTTGTGGTTTATTTCGCCTGAGACAAAGTAGCCGCTTTTTATCTACAAGTGGTAGTATTATGTGGAAAAACGATAGCCTCATTGTCTCGCAAGGCTCAAATATGCCATGCCTTCGAGACAAATCTTGGCGGGTCAATTGCAGGCCCATGTAGTAATTAGCAAGCACACTGGGCGCCATTTAGCGCCCAGCTGAAGTCTTGATGAACTCTGACCGCATGGCATTGGAAAGCCACATATTACCAAGCACGCTGCTATAGCAGTTGCAAAAGCACCAATGGATATGCTTGCCTTGGAAAATTCCCATGATTCGAGCCTGAACATGTGCCCTAGCCTCACGTAACGCTCTATTCACCATTTAGCGTCAATCCGGGACAAAGAGGATATTCAGAGAACAGCAGTTATGAAATATTCGATCAAATAACTACAAAACAAAGCGCAAATACTATGTCAACATCTATCCAAAACAGTTCCTTGAATCGAGCAGCAGTAGAAGTTGTCAATGCAAGCATTTGCGAATTGAAATTCGAACCACTACCATCGATCAACGTAACATTTATCAACGGGACTTTAACAAACGATACGATCATCAATGGAAAACGCTACAATGGCATTCATATCAATGGCACTACCATTGTTGAGAGACTGCAATCTAACATGATCGGCTCCGTGCCTCTGATCTCCTTTGTATACCTCATTATGTCCTTGATCATCATTGGAGTAATGGCATACAAGTCCATCGGATGGGTCATAGCCGTGGCAATTGGCCCCCCGAAATACGCCCCAGTTCTTCGACCTGGACTCGTCCCAGAACGGCAATTTCAGGAGCGTCTAGACGAGCACTATCCGCCTGATCCTACTAGCCCCCCATCTCATGCTTATGCGGAAACGATTGATAGGAATAAACACCATGAAAGCACGTCTCAAGATCTACGGGAATGCAGAGAGCTCATTCGTGCTAAGTTTGCTCTGGATGTCGAGGCATATAATCTTCAGGATGTGCCTCCTGCATATCGACACGTAGTAGAGGACAAGGAGCGTCGTTCGGCTGGCGCGTTGTTTGATATTCGGATGAAGGTTGATGGTTGGAGAACTGTGAGGAATCAGTGGTCAGCGGAAGAATGGGCAATGATTGAGCAGATACATACAATTATTAGCCAACCACCTTTCAGTCCTTCAAGTTGAAAGGGGCAAGCTTCAAACAGTTAGGATCTTGTTTGTGTTCTGGAGAGGAAGGTTGACTTGGAAGAAAGTCGCGGCGGGATTTGCTTAACTTGGCATGACGAAATATACCACTGTATCAGTATTTTGAAGCACACAGTACAGTATCTCGTCATTTTGATCAATTTTATTTTCAACACACTAATCACAACTAATTAAAGGACGTGAGGACTTAAGTTGAAGGTGAGAATTTTTAAAATCTTAACAGAAGCTCCGTCCTGAGAATCTAATATACTCACCAATCCTTAAAAAAGGTTACCAGCAATGTAGTGGAAATATAGAATAATTACAATCTACATAGAAGTGAGTTATAATCCCGTAGTATAATTTCCGAAATGGCAATAGATAAGATTTGAAGATCAAGTATTCAAAAAGCAAATAACTGAATGCCTTTTATACTTCCTCGAAAAATGATTTCTTTTCGCATTGTTTATCTGATCCCGATGACTAAGCCAAACGAATCAGGTAAGCTCGATCCCAAATCGGTGATTCTTGTCGCTCTTTGCTCGTCAAGAAACCTCTCAAAACATGGATAGATACTCACAAGCAAGTTTATCGGGAATTGTAGCTAACAATACTGTCTACGGTTGAAATATCGTAACTTTTCCTCTTGCATTTTCGTTACCTAGCGAAAATCGGAAGCATTATCAACTTTTCCACCGCCTTCCAAGGAAGCCCCGTCATTGATACCAGATAACCTCAAATTTTACTTGGTGGTAATCGTCCTAGATTGTGCCTATTATGTCATCGGTCTCAGTCTCAGAGCGACCAGCAAAGCGTGCACGACAAGCCTGTGAACCTTGCCGGTAATGTAAACCCCACCCTTCAAACTCTTTCTAGGAATACTTGGAAGACTAAAGCTCTATGTGTAGACGGAAAAAGGCACGATGTCCAGGCGAAAAGCCAATCTGTTCGTTGTGTTCGAGGTTGAATCAGCCATGCGTATTTGCAGACCAAGAAACTCAAAGGGGGATTAGGAGCGTTTCTCCACCGCCGCAGTCACCACTTCCGAGACAAACAAGACCTCTAACGACTGATAAAAGATTAGTAAGCTCAATCAAATTTTCTTGCTAAGGAGGCAATTAAATGGTATCAGGAAGACCGTCTGAAAAATGTCGAGTCGCAGCTTGCAGAAATGCTTGCAAACCAGGTATCTCATGCTCGCAGCCCATCTCACCAAATTTCGCCATCTCCAACTATCTTACACCATACAAGGCTAGGCGCCATTCAGACTCCGTTCGTTAAGTGGGAATCCTTGAGCCTCATATTTTATAAGGCAGTCTCCTAATCGTTGGATAGTCTTCTGCCTTCGTGGGACACCGTGGAAGCCATTGCGGAAACATACCTTTTGTACTGCGATTGCCAACCACTACCTCTATTTCATAGATCGTCCTTCAAAGTCAGATTACGTCAACGCGATCCTGAGGTCCTACTTGCAATTCTTGCACTAGCTTCGAGATTCTCAGACCTTGTAACGCTAGAAGGTGGACGAAAGGCAGAGCTTGCTACCGCTTGGGCTGAAGATGCGCGAGCTATTATTTCGAAAAGAGTTTTCGACGGCAATGTTGAGCTTTCGACAATACAATCGCTCTGCCTGTTGACTCTCGTTGATTTCACAGGTACGATGCAATCACCAGGAGGATAACCAATTCGCTAATTTTAATAGATGGTAATAAACGCCGTGCTAGCATGCATAGTAGTCTTGCAATGAGCCTAGCCCATAATGCTGGTCTAACATGCGAAACTTACGCTGCTATTCCATCGCAACAGAAAGAGGAACGAAGAAGATGTTTTTGGAGCCTTTTTCTACTCAAAAGACTACATGGCGCAGATTTCATGGTCCTTGACTTTTCGGCCGAAGATAACTTTCCTTGGTACCCAGAGACTACAGGAAAAGTACTTGGCCGTGATCATCACGCAGGTGGCCACAATTCATCCTCTGGGGCCGATTCGTCGACAGACAAAGGGATTGTTGCCTACGCTATCCAAATGAGCGAGGTTTGGTTCAAGATCACAAGATATGCCTGGAGAAGGGGGATTCCAAACGACTTGCCACCATGGTCCCCGCAATCAGAGTATTCTGCCGTTCTAGCTCAACAAATGGAATTTGAGACTCGGATGCCTTATATTCATCGCTTCAACCCCGCGAAATTCTCTCAAAGACCTCTCGAAGAGCTCAATGCAACTCGTGACTACTGGGGACCTTGGCTACTGATCCAGTTCCTCTATCATACCAATCTCTGTCTTCTTAATCACCCGCTTTTGATATCTTTGCGCCTCCGGAATTTCAAGGGCGTTATTCCAGAGATATTCTTGCAGAATACCGCGGATCTGATGGTGACACACACTTCCTGGATCATTAATTTCATCGATATGCTCGAAGCGAAAGAATTTGTGGTTACTGATCCCTTTCTTGCACATTGCGTCGCCATTGTAGCGACAATCTATCTGCAAGAAAGCTTCGTGGACGACCTGTCGAAACGAAGAGAGAAGAAAGAGAGTTTCGAGAAATGTCTGGAGTTTATCCGAGGATTCGGCAAAAGCTGGCCGCACGTGGGTCGGATTGTACGTCTTCCTTTCCCCCCAATTCTCTTCTTCTAACAACCCAGGCATCTAAGCTCTCCTCCTTGTCCGAGACTGTGTCCTCCACCCACGACGCAACTCTCGAACCTATACGCCAGAATCGCAAACTCCTCATTGACCTGGGTCAATTCTTTGAAATCTTGGAGTACTCATCCTCTTCGGAGCTTCCAGGCTCAGCACGACATCTCTTTGGCCCAAGTCTGCCGTCGATGCTCCGGGCAAGCAGAAATGAAATGGCACAAACTACCGTACTTCCCGAACCAACGAGACTCGAGAGACAAGAGTTTGGAACGAGTGCGAGCTCGACACCAATGAGTGTGAACTTGCAGGGCAATGACTACAATGGAGGGAGCATGGGCTTTAGTGTTGCGCCAGATGGAGCAAATGAAGCAGCATTTCAGTTCTCTGACGATGAGCTTGCTGTTTTGGCAGAGAACTTCTTCCAAGTCAGGCAAGATGGTGGGGATGGAGGTGGTGGGAATTGGTGGAATATGGGCAACCTTTGATATCTCATCTACTTGTGAGGATAGTAATCCGTTTCCAGAACTGCCCTTCAATGGACACCATAGGACACAACGACAGGAAAATTTAATATATCTTAAGGGAAAACCTTTTAATACTTAAAAAGCAATAGATCCGACTTACCATCCTAGCAGCAAAACAATAATTCTCATTACGAAAGCTTTCTACACCTTTTATGTTGACAAAACTCTAATATAGCCAACGCTTTGGAACAAATTATCACCGATGCAAAATATTCACCCCTGATTGACTTCAATAGCCTACCCTTTGCCGCGATCTTCGCAAGGATTACGCAAAAAATTCCGACTACTGCACCTGGGTTACTCAGCCAAAGCGTTGCTCAACATCACGAACTCATTATCAACGCAAACCTTCATACAACATTCTGACTATCATTCGGTGAGAAAACAATCTTGGCTTTCGACCAAAATTACAAAGCTCTACCAGTAGCTGTATTTATCAACCTAGCAACAAAACCTGATATCACGTGATATCGACGAACTGTAAGCTACTATCCTATCTTCTAGCAAGTTGGCCTGACTCGTTGAAGATCCAGCTATTCTACTTCTCGGGAATAAAATTCCCTCTTTACTTGGATAGATGCTCTTCTCGCCGCCTACATATTTGAATCAGAAACACTGACAAACCTCCCCTTCTCCCACACCACTCAATACTACCAAAAATGTCATCGACACGACGTCCACAATCCGACATGGAGAAAGCCATCCACCGTCCCCAAGGAAGCAGCAATGGCCACCTCTCTACCTCCCCCTCCCATCCCGTCGCCGCCTTCAAACACCGCTACAAAACCACCACCCAACCCTTCATTGGTCGATTAGGAGGAAATCAAGAGTTCGCACTTGACGGCACTGACTCGGAAAATGCCTCGAAAATCAAGTCCGTGCCTGATGCCGCGCCTTGCATGTCATTTCGTGATCAGATGGATCTAAACGGTTTTCGATGTCCCGGGTTGTGGAAGGCAGCGATTTTGGAGGGAATGGGTGAGTTTCTTTTTCTGGTATCTATGGAAGGGAAGAGGCTAACGGAAGATAGGAACGATGTTACTGAACTTCACGACGATATACATCAACATCTCTCCCGCTGAGCCCATTCCAGAACCTCCAAGTCCTCGCTTCGGTCCCTTCAACAACGCGAGCTTCATCGGACCACTGGTTGGCGGATTGACGAACTGGCTACTTGTAACACTCTTCACATACACCTTCGGCTCACTAACTGGCGCCCACCTAAACCCAGCTATTACAATGGCAACGTTCTTCGCTCGTCTCTGTACCCTACCTAGAATGATCCTCTATGTCTCTTTCCAGACCGCATCTTCGGCACTAGCTGGTCTGTTGATTCGCGCAGCGTATGGAACTCGTTCATTCAAAACAGGAGGATGTTGGCTCTTCACGTCTGAGGTGTCTGTATCCTCTGCCTTTGTTCTGGAGTTTATGAGCTGTACCACACTCCTGTTTTTGGCTTTTGGAGTGGGTTTAGATCCGAGACAGAAAGCTGTAATAGGACCGAGTTTGGGACCAATGCTTGTTGGCTTGACGATTGGGGCGCTGAGCTTTGGTGTTGGATTTGGAAGGTGGGGATATGGAGGCGCGAGTATGAATCCTGCAAGGTGTTTTGGAGCGTTTGTGGGAAGTAGGTTCCCAGGCTGGCACTGGATCAATTGGTAGTTATTCCCTTTTTGTCTTGGTGACTACAGTTGTAGATGAAGATGTGCTGATATTTAGTTACAGGATTGCGGACCTTGGGGCTTGTATGCTTCATGGGCTTTTCTACTTCGTCATTCCACCTTGGGAGGAATTGGAAACTCTACCACCGAGCACCAATAGCCATTTGAATGCTACCAACGAATAGACGAAATAGCGCAAATACCTTTAGATGAGTTGGACGACGTGTATAGCATCATGATACTGAACATTTGGAAAGAACTGGACGCGAAAAGAATCCTATTCAAGGGAATGCTAAAAGGGTCGCATGTACATTGAGCCTCCCATGAGACTTGCCTAGTAAGCCCGCGTATGACGAAATGTTTATTGTAATATTGTAGCGCAAAAACCGAGTCCAAAAGAAAACGTGGCAACTAGAGAAGGAATTTCTTACATATCATGCTACATACGCAGTTCAACTCAATGCGCTCTTTGTGATGAAAGGAATTAATTTGGGGGCACCTAGAGCTCACAAGCCCGACAAGATGCAACCAACAGACTTGACATCAAATCTCGTGGTGTTTGGTCTTGTCATCCACCAACCATACGCCAACCACCAAACCAAGAATGCCAGCATACTCCCAAAATTTGCTCAACAACATATCCGTACAATGGAATTCAGAGAAACTCCCCCCATGGTCCATTGGGCCTGATATATTATCCGAACGTATCCCACTAAGCCCATTCATAGTGCTAGAAAATGACCAACACTAATCAATAGCGACAGGAAGCCAAGGCGATAAGAACACTAGTACACTTCTTCGAAGCGACTTGCGCTTGTCGATCCGCCAGCGATCATTCTACCAACCATATTTTTAACACCAGTCTGAGCCTGGCGTTGAACCGCTCCAAACTGCATGAATCCACAACTCTCGCTTTCCACATGCTGGATCAAACCACTCAACACCTTGTATGTTCGTCCACAATCTCTCTTAGGGCATTTATACATGGCTTGCTCGTGTGCTGGGCTTTGCATGTGCTGGTTAAGAGCAGGCAGGCTGCAGAACTCGCGTGGGCAGATGTAGCATTCGTAGGCATTTCCGTTCCATGCTCGCTCACCGGCAGTATTGTTGTGTATGTTCTCGTAGCCAGGCATTGTGATCATGGGTCGTGTGATGACGTGGTTGCGATCTAAGCGACGGACGGTATCGTTAATTTCTTGAAGATTCATGCCAGATGAACAGCTGCCAGACTCCAAGTGAATAGTTACTCCTGATGCAGTAGAATATGACTGTTTGCACCATGGGCATTGCAATCGGGACCCCACATGGATTCTTGAGTGTTGATGCTGCAGGTTCACAGTTAGCAGAACAGGTAATAAAACTTTGAATCAGTATTTTATCTTAACCTGGTTTAAATTGTTGAAGTTCATGAACAATCTCCTGCATGGAATGCAGTATGGGTGTCCAGCTGCACTGCTCTGGTGTTGGTGGAGAGAGTGCGAGGATCCGAAGAAGCGATCACAACAATTACATTCGTACATATTGGGATAATAGTCAAGGCTTTCAAAAAGATAGAGTATCGCATCCAAGATATATTCGTGCTTCCACGGAATTATGATAGGAGTTGTTGTCGTAGTCGGAAAGTCTGGGGATTCAATAGGTTTCGCCCGTGCGATCCCAGCTATTTCCCGGTTGCCTGGAATTGTTACCGAACACCTAAACGTGACGGTCTATGCACTAGGCGCTATACTCCTGTATCAGTGCAGGAGTTTAAAGCGGAAAGAATATATGAGAGCTTCAATTGCGAAGCAGTTTAAAGGTGAAGAGAGCCCAGTGTGACGATAAGCAGAAAAATTAACCTAGAATCCCTAAGCTGACAGACCACATTGAAATGTGTTTGGCTATTAATTTATCCTAGTACTTGCATCGCTCGTTAGCTACCGTCCCAATCTATAAACAGGTTACAGTAGTGCCAACTATGTGCCGATATCACTGACTAACCATGATCTATATATTGGCAAGTCAGCGGCAATTTGCGAATAGTAAAATACTTTGTAATTAAGAGGACGTAGTACTCGTCAACATCGTCCGTCCTCACCCCTCCTAGAGGATGCTTAGTATCATACGACGAGCACCAAGGTAAAATTGGACGAATAATTGAACCCGAGTAGAAGTCATGTGGATGCTATGGAGGTCTATCGTCGGCCAGAATTAGTAACTTCCACCAGCCTTGAAGCTCTTTTATGTAAGTGGCATAGTCCGAGGGAATAGCCCGGATACACGTTTCTGAATCTCACGCGACTTCACATGGGGAGTGTACAAATAGTAAGCTTTATCTAACATTCTCGGTTCACGGTATAGCATGGTACCCGCCTCTGGTGTGTAAAACTCTCCCCATGGAGAGGCTGCACAACTACAACAAACGACACTAGACCATCCTCGATCCGAGCATCAATAGGCTTCGTGGAGATTTCATCAAAACATGCGTGTTATCCTTTCAAGACATCATCTCGAGCAAGGATATCGTTGAGCATTCCGCAAATCTCAAAAGCTCTGATGAATAGCTTCTCAAGATCATAGATAATCGCGTAGTCCCAGGGAGTACGACCCCAAATATCAGTTGCCTACAACATCCTCTCGATTGACGCGGAATGTCTGAGAACCAACAAGGCCTTTCTAGAAATATATTTCAAGAAAGATCTTATACTAGTGAATAGCGGGCCCCAAGAATCATCATCAGGATTAAATTAGGTCTCGAACACAAGATGTTAAACTATCCTTGAATATCCAGTTTTGATATTAACGTCGGCACCACATTTAATGAGAAGTGCCATTCTTTGTATTAACTTCATTTCATTATCGAATGCCCAGTACATTGTATGAGGTTCTTTACCGGGTTTCGGAGTAAAGTGGAGTTCACTTGCGTATCGGCAAGAAAGCTGCCCCAATTCCTGATCTCGTTGAAGTCATCTTCGTCAAGTGGACACTGGAACAGATCGTTATTGAGGGCAAAACATGGCGCAGCGTATTTCACATCGGAGTTTTCAGTGGAGGGACTTCCATATGCCTCTAACATGCGCGAACAGTACTCATTACTCCCGAGCCATTGATCACGCTGGATCTACCAATTCCCACGATATGCGCTTACTTTCCAGAGATGTTCAGGTGCATGATGATGTAGTCTATCAAGCGTGGTGAAGGATCCTCAACAACATCTACTGAGCAACTATTCCCGCGAGGCTATACATCACTAGCCGGTCTCTGGCTTCTGGGTTTGCTCTGTTATCGAGGAGAAACCCCACAAGCATCATTTCACCCATCACAGCAGCCGCCGAGAATGGTCAGCTCGTGGATGGAGTTTCAAAAACGTGCTGATCAGCAAGGCGACTTCTAACGTTGGACAGATTGATGATCTGAGAGCAAAGACCAAGGAGCTTACAGCAGGGGCAAAGTGCAACACGCTTTGAGGCCTCCGGTCAAGAGGAAGTGTCACAATTGCTCCAATCAGAATAACAAAGAGAAACGCTTCTTCTCTCTCAGCCTATTGCCTGGACAATATAACTGAATATCTAGGACTAGGAGGAGTCATCGGTAAGGCTTTGGTGGATTGTGACAATGAAAAAGAGAACAAGTACTTTGTTGCACTTACTTTAAAAGGCCCCCTCTAGTCGCTGTCCTAATCATAGATGGAGGCTTTGCCAGAACACGTCAGAGTTTTGACAAGATCAATGTTCCCTTATCTAATAGATGTAATACTGGAACACCATCTGGCTGTATATTGACAGTTTTCATGCTGCAGTGGACTGGGTAATATCATTTTCTTGCGAACCTCCTGGACCTGAAACATTATAATCTTTTTGTCTTTTAATGATCTGCACGCTGGATTAATTTTGATGGTAGCATTGAAAGCTAGTGTTGGCAAGTTGTCTTTGTTTGAATTTCTGTACTGAGATACTATGAAATTAAGGCGACCTATGGAGCTTTCGAGTGGCATACATTCCGCGCAATCGAGGTTGTACCAAAATATATCATTTGACTTGATGTTGCTATTCGAATGTTCAGTAGCAAATATACCATCTACTTCACTGAACACCAGTACACTTAAACCGTGACTAGGATCGTGTATTTACCTGATACATCTTCAAACGCCTGACTTCCTTTCTAAGTTCCCAGAAACGGCATCTTAATTTCACGAACCTCATCTAGCAGCCTTTCTTGACCCTCCGACTGATCACTAGTAAGTTGCCCGGTGAGGCTCTGCTGCAAGCTGCATACAATGATGAGGCATACGGACCTGAGTGTGGCATAGCCTTTGACAGTCGACCAATATTTTGCATTTATGTTATCTGGTATACAGGTCGTTCATAAAATATCGGTTTAAGGATGAAGAAACAGTGATCAAGAATAGCTCATTACATAAGCACAGAGACTAGTCATTTAACAATAGACTGGACTGTTGATCTTTCTTACGAATTCGCTAAGTCCTACGCAAAGCGGTCTCGCTGAGTGCTAGTAGAACTCACGTCTACATATTAGACTAGAGATTGCTTCTTCTTGATTCCCAATGCAGCTGCATGATCTTTCTTCTTCTTCACAACTCTCTTAAAGCTGGGTGGTGGCATTTCTAATGCAGCTTCCTTCGTAATAGGAGGACCAAAGTCTACTTCCATATCCTCGTCCTCGATGGCTTCTTCCATAGCCTCATGTCGCCGCATGAACGCCCTCCGAGCTGCCTCTTCATCCTCTTGATTTTGCCTCTTTCGTTCTTCGTCAACACTTTCTCTGGTCACGGTCACCTCCGCCCCATCCTTTCCCATTCTCTCGTTTCTCGCGTTCCGGGTTCTGATTTCATCTAAGGCATCTGCAACGGCCATTTCTCGCTTGGCGTCAAGTGTCTTCGTCTCTAGTTCCTGCATCGCATTCTTTTCTTCTTCCTCGCGTTCCAACCGATCAAGTCGCTCCTCGTCGCTCTCCTGCTTTCCCATGCCATTCATTCGCCATGGTTCAGTGTTCCTCTTCGCGCCTCTTTCGCATTCGTAGTCCATATTTTTGGGGTCAGTCTTGAAGGTTATTTCGGCGGAACATCTTGTGCATCTTATATAGAACCGGTATATCGGAATCGAATAGTACTTCTCCTCGGTAGTCTCTTTCCGCGCATTGAACTTTCGCCCCTTGTAGATGTATTCTCCACAAGCTGTACATTTCATTGGAAACGGCGCCATCAAACGCACAGTCTGAACTTTAGGGCCTGCTTGCTTCGGAGCGCGCGATCTCGTAATCTTCGACGGATCAAAGTCCGGGGGATAGTACTTGGTGAGGACCTTTCTTTCAGACATGGTGGGCTGCTATTGATGTAATTCAGTCAAATTTTGCCAGATATTTGTCTACTGTAGTTTGAGAAAACGCCTTGAATGTCAGAAAACAAGGAGCCCGATCTGTGGCAACTTTGTTCACCGTCTGTGGTGATGGCGGATGGTGGATGTGGGATGTTGATTGTAAGTACTTATTAGGGTTGTCGCGGGAAGGCTGTTGGTTACAAGGATATTCGCTCTGTTGCGCTAATCCTTAAGTACGTAAGCAAACCTTCACGTTCTCAGCCTCGCGTTGCCCCAAAACATTGCAACCTCTATGCAACGCGCCTCGGATCCACGAAATGTTGCCAACATGAAAAAGCTGGCTCAGCGCGGTATCCAGTTCAAGCTCTTCTAGATGTATGATCCATGAAATCACCACTGTTACGATTCCCCTATGGTAGAGAATGGAGAAGTTTTTGAGGGATTGGCGGCAGGATGCCTTGAATAAGCACCAGTACGATTCTGCTATATTCATTGGCGACAAGCTTCTAGCTTTGACAAGTAAATATGCGCCTTGGATCTGTCTGCTTTTGAAATCTGACTTTCGGCTGTAGAGAATGACAAAGATGCCTTCTGGCTCGCACAAGTCCACTTTTCAACTGGCAATTACACCAGAGCCCAGAGTTTTCTATCTAAACAAGACTTGATTGCCAGAAATCCCTCATGCCGGTATCTTGCTGGCCATTGCTTGATCAAACAATCACGATTTGAGGAGGCTTTGAGTGTACTTGGAGAGAAGAATCCTACACATCTCATTACAAGCTCAAGTAATAGCCGGCGGAAACTCCAACACACGAGTGGGCACAACAGGACAGGCTCTACACAGCATGGAAAGGGAGTAAGCAGGCTAGACCGCCATGATAGACGGGACGAGGTGGCACAAGAAGATGCAGCAAATATCCGATTCGAGGCAGCTATGTGTTTTCTACGGGGTCTTTGTTATGCCAAGCAGAATGCTTTCGATCGAGCAAAGGAGTGCTACAAAGATGCTGTGCGAATAGATGTGCAGTGTTTCGAAGCCTTTGAGCAGCTCATGAAAAATTGTCTGATGTCTCCGGATGAGGAATGGCAATTCTTGGAATCTCTCGATTTTGACGCGATTTCCATATCTGATGATCCAAACTCCTCACAGGAAGCCGCGGAGTTCACAAAGATGCTCTACACGACACGATTGTCAAAATACAAGAACCCTACAGCTTTCACGGCCGCCACTGAAACACTGTCTACCCATTACAATCTTGCCACAAACCCCGACTTACTTTTGGCCAAAGCAGACCTGCTCTTCACCCAGTGCAGATTCAAGGATGCATTGGCAATCACCAACTCCATCCTGCAAAACGACAAATACAACTTCAGCATATACCCTCTTCACTTGGCATGTCTATACGAGCTGGGATTGAAGAATGCATTGTTTCTTGTTTCCCATGACCTTGCAGATAACCATCCGGAGGAGCCATGCTCCTGGCTTGCTGTTGGGATATACTATCTCTGCATCAACAAAGTTGCAGAAGCTCGTCGATACTTCAGCAAAGCAAGCATGATGGACCCACATTTCGGACCAGCTTGGATAGGCTTTGCGCACACATTTGCAGCGGAAGGAGAACATGACCAGGCGATATCAGCGTATTCAACAGCCGCGAGGCTGTTCATGGGAACGCATCTACCACAACTTTTCTTGGGAATGCAGAATCACATGCTGAACAACATGACGCTTGCAGATGAATTCCTTAAGACTGCTTATGGGCTTTGCAAAACCGATCCCCTTTTGTTAAATGAAATGGGTGTTGTTTTTTACCACCAAGAACGACTCGAGGACGCCATAACGATGTTTACGAAAGCGCTTGAGATTGCAGATGAGATTGATAGTGACTCTCAAGCCTGGATCTCGACCCGTGCCAACCTAGGACATGCATATCGCAGACTACAACAGTGGGATATGGCTCTAGCTGAATTTGATGAAGTACTACGACAAGGTGGCAAAGACACTTCCGTTTTCTGTGCAAAGGGACTTGTGCTCATGGAACAAAGATTGCCATATGACGCAGTATTGGTCTTTCATGAAGCACTGGCGATATCACCGCAAGATGCTATAGCCACAGAACTTCTAAACAAAGCGCTCGAGGAAACAGCAACTGGAGGCGCGGCAGGTGAAGAAGAAATCGAGGTGGACGATGATTTCGAAAGAGGTTTGGCAATCAAGAAAGCAGAGGCAGCACAATTTGTTGCTTCAAGACGAGCAGGAAAGGGGAAAGAGAGACTTCGGATGAGTAACGGATTTGGGGTTAATGGAAACATACTTATGGACCTGGCCGATGAGGAATGACCACATTTATGAGCATTACATTATGGAGCGTTGGCGTTTTGGTCGGGGATGATGGAGTACAAAATCTGGGACGAGGCACATCAGATATCTGTCACCTAGCCTTGACACTCGGGTCTTGCCTAAGCAAAAAACGAATATAGATGTTGGGCAGGACGTCACCCTCTATAGGTTCTTTGCCAAGATTCAGATCCTTGAAACATCAGGCGCTAGTTGAGAAGTTTTGTGTTTAGCAAGCTTATTTCAAGATCTTCCGTGCGGACAAAGAGACTCACACCTTACCAGATCCTTCACCGGTAGTCTCGGTGACTAAAAGGTTATGCAAAATGAAGTTCACCTCCGTCATTGGTCAATGTCACATATCCCCACGTATATGCGTACAATGCCGGCAGATGTTGCGGCGCAGTCACACTTGTCAGGGAGGTCAAATGTACATCGTAAAATATGTCCTATCTCCTTCCAGAACCTTGTCCTTTTTCTAATTCTTTTTACGAGATATAATATGCTTATTTCCAGCAAGCTCTCAATCCAGCCGTCCATACATGTAACCCGATAAAGTGATTATTCCCAGCAGAGATGCGTCAGCGTAAAGCGACCCCACGGAGCACAACTGGTTGCTCTGTGTGCAGGTGTGTACTTTAATTCGAGCCCAAGTGTGGTGCTTAACTTAAAGCTTGCGTCTAATTTGTCTCCAAAGGTCTCGTCATCTAAAATGTGATGAGGGCAAACCTTCCTGCGAACAATGCGTTTCATCAAATCGAACCTGCGAGTATCTGATTCCTTCCCAAGGCTCAAAACCTCCCCGGAAGAGCAAACGGGTTCCGGGAGAAATAGTCTTCTCAGCAGCTCATGAAAACGATGCAGCTCTGGTCCCACGATCTCTATCAAAGCCTGTAGCTGTGGCTATTAAGAAAGGCCCAGTTCACTTCCATTTCTTTAGAGAGGTGGTAGTCAAGTCTCTCCTTTGGTTTCATGGTTCTAAATTGTGGAATCGAGATGTTCTTCAACTTTCAGAGTCCGAAGAATTCATTCAGCATGCAATTATTGGGACTGCCCGTGTTTATCGTTGTCAAAGTTTGCCAATCGCTGAGCGAGCTGCAGCGATGAGGCAAGCAAGCACGCA
The DNA here is from genome assembly GCA_001414415.1 of Hymenoscyphus repandus. Lineage (NCBI taxonomy): Eukaryota > Fungi > Ascomycota > Leotiomycetes > Helotiales > Helotiaceae > Hymenoscyphus > Hymenoscyphus repandus. Next base: position 54,240 of record LLCE01000084.1, on the reverse strand, counting down.
TTATCTTACTTCGATAAAGCAGCTCAATCGGAGGCTAGACAGCAGCCCGAGTGGTAAGAAGCTAGCACTTTATGGTTGTAACATATACATGGTGTTCGACAGCTTAATAGGTCAGAATAAGCGTGCTATCAATCATTTACGGAGTGGGTTGGCAATATTACGAGAGATAGTCCTAGAGGTTGGAGTACGAGACCCTTTTCAAATGGTTAATCTTTGTTATTGACTATTATATAGGCTCTTCCTACTGACCTAGAAGGGCTAGCTTTTCAATTGATTCGATCCAACACACTCGCAGCTTGCTATCCTTCCTACGGATACGGCTATTGCGAAGCACCCATCAGAATGCCCCCTTCCCCAGCGACCTTCGGTAACCACGTAGAAGCATACGATGGAATCTGTGAGATTATGGGATTTGTGCAATACCTGCGGAGATCTGGTTGTGAAAAAGACAGCCAGGCATGCACATTTAAGAAGTCACTGAATTCAAAACAGCTATCGACAGTAGCAGACAAGCTGGAGAAAGTCATGAATGACTGGCTATTGACTTATACCATATTCGAAACTTCTCAGCTCGCACTAGGTGAGCAGGATGTAAACAGCATCAATCCTGCTACGATCATGACGCTCTACCATGCGGCACGTGTACAATTTGCCACTGCGTTCAATTGCCACGAAGTCTGTTATGACAACTTTACTCGAGAATTTGGCACTATAGTCAAACTTGCCGCGGACAATATCAGAAGCTTCAAGGGTCACATCTCCGGGAATTTCGGCCTCGTGCAACCTCTCTGGCTCGTAGCAAGTAAGTGTCGAGATTGGAAAATAAGGAAGGCAGCAATAGATTGTTTGAGAGACTGTGGCGGGTGGGGAAGATGGACTGGGAAATCAATGGCTGCAGCTGGTTTATGGCTGTCTGAACAAGAGCGGATCGATGAAGATGGCAATGTGTTAGATTTCATACCCGAGGAGCGAAGGGTGCATAAACCAGAGGTGGTGACAGGGCGTCAGATGAAGGAGGTTGGAGTCATTGGAATGCTGCGGGGAAAAGAGGGGAAAGTAACATACGTGTCGGGTATGTTGAGTGTTAATCCTGAGAAGGCTTATAATGATCCACTGGAGTTGAAGTATCTTTTGTATCGACGGGATCTGTATACTGGAGCTGGCTCTACGAAGTGAGAACTTGGTAAATAACTTGAAGTTACATGGAAAGTCTCCGCCATGTTTTTTAGACCAGCATGTGATTCGAGGATCTCTTTAGAGCAAAATGCGGTCCAGATATCTTGTGGTTTGCAGACTTGAAGCCTCTATAACCAATAGACTCCACAGGAGCGGCGAGATCAGCTTAACGTGGAAATTAGAAGCATGTAGCTAAACAGCCATATTATAAATCATCAACCATCAGATTTCTAGCTTCCAATTTCTATTTGTATTATTACCCTCCGCGGCCCACGCTTTGAATAGGACGTGGATTTATCAACTCCCGTGTATTAGAAGAAAGGAAGATCATCTTGCTGATGCTTAAAGAGAGATTCCATTGGTGGCAAATCACTGTACGTAATTCCCAACCCGGATTCCAATGCCAAATATTGGCCATCGGCGTCTACTGGGAGGTACCTAAAATTGGCTTTCGTGGATCCGTATTACCAGTACCCAGAGATTTTCTCCATATGGTGGCCCATTCGATTATCTGTTCGATACCTAATTTGTCACACTATACATTTCCATCCATTCCTGCACAAACACCGTCTGGCCAAGCTGGAAAGGTCGATTATTCCTTGTCCTTGCCCCGAATTGAATATTCTCTCAACTTTAACTTCTACGCAGCCATGTCCTCCTAGCATTTCTTCAGAAGGCTCCTTATTATCCCCGTTGGGGTCTCTTATCAGCAGCTTGTCATCTCTTCCCTCGGGGCTTTCCAAATCGGCTACATATGGACCATTGATGAGGGCATCTCTGCGATCTCTCATGAAGTTTTCCAACCTGTCAAAGACCTCATATTTGTTCTTCTTTTTCTTTTCTGCTGCTGCTTCTGCTTCTTCTAAACCTTACACTTCTGCCAGCTTGCACTAAAATCGAACCCGTGTGCGTTCTAATGGATAGAAATGGTGCGTAGAAGTCTAGTTTACGGGTTTGCAGCCAAAATCTAGGCACACCTAGGCACTTTAGGCAAAGAATATGATTGTCCTGTTCAGGAGAAGAGAATAAAAATAATTTCTTATCCTATCTAGAACATTTAAGCTTATTCTCCTATAAATTCAAGGACATTCTAGCTGATTATCCTATAGTACCTAGGATAATTACTAAGTGGTGTACGCAGAGCTTTACTATGATGTCTTGCCAACGAGCGAAGAGCATTCGAAACGCTTCAATCTCAAGCGGTAAACCCCACCATTCTGTTAGCCATCTTAGCTTTTTGTGGATTTCGACACTAAGATAAAAGTAAATCTATTCCTACATTGTCGACAGTGAAGCAATTTCTAATAACTTAGCACCTGTGACAAAGGTGGGGAAATCAAACACATCACTTCACAAAAAAAGAGTAACCGGCAAATTTAGAGGAAATTCCATAGTCACTCAACGCCTAGAGAAAAGGATGAAATAGAAGTGAATATCAAATAAAGCGGTAGATAATAAAGTCTTGATCTACTCATATCCATCCAGGACACAGATCCAATGAGTAGGTTTAATTTTGTTGAAGAGACGGCCCAGGAAGTTCCCCTAGAAGCATCATTTATCTCCGTCGCTATAGAGGATGCATTGCCGGAAGCACGTATGAATGCTGGAGTGACTATCGCTTCTATATTAGTGGGGATTGGCATCGGGGTGTGGGATATGACACAGAGTGATATGTAGATCGAGTTTCGAGGCCAGGTGCTTAGGGACTGGAATAGGGATTTTGAGGCCCACAGACCAGTCGAGAGTGTCGTTGAATGTATGGTTATCGCACTAGCCGGCTACTTTCTTCGCGTCATACTTGGCGAACATCTTTAAGAGACTCGAAAATTTGGGTGCTGTGAGCTCCTAGATGTTTCTCACAGAGGTGGTATTGGGATCCTCACCACTCCCAATAGGGATGCAGCCTTTATGAAGGGTTCCGAGTGAAGTAGCAGAAATGACAAGAAGCTTTAAAGATTTACCCATGGCAAGTGCGGAACTTTAGTATGTTTCTATATCTATATCTAACTAGTCAGAGGTGAGATTAAGAGAGGGTTGTAATCGAATGACGCCTCCTTGCTGTTGGGGAACAGGGTATCGCAAGTCTTAACGAGACTGGTGGGTAGTAGTATGCGTTTACATTTATCTTCATTATCTTGGAGAGGAATTTTGCGTGTATAGTGGCAAATGGGCCATGCTTTTGGCGAAGTGACCATTGGAGCCGAAACACACTGGGGACTGCGCAGCATTCTAAGTTGACACTGCTTGGCCTAGAAGAAACTACGTAGTTAAAATAATAAAGGTAGGAAAGAAAGACAAACAGAGACAGACAGCCTCAAGATATTAAATTATAGAGGCACACCAGTTCAGTATTACAACTTCCACCTTTTCCTGCATATACACGACACTAGCAGTAAGCGAAAAATCCAGCTCGAACAGGTTACCACTTGACAATAACGAGGAAAGCTCTCGCCGCTAGCTGATTTGCAGAACAAGAGGAAGATATTGTATAATGCTTGACAGCTGTACCTCCGTAAAAGAGACAGCGACATGACAAGGATCTGAAGTTGTATAGGCGCCAATGCACAACCCAACTAGTTTTGTCGTGAGCCATGTAGAAGTTAACAACATAACCCGCTGCCCCCCTCACGACCGTTTCTGATAAATCCTTCCTCTAAGTTCTGCCACTACTCCGGGCTTGCTTCTAGAACAGCGTACCAATGGGCATAGCATAGTGACGACTTTTTGGCTTTCATACACCAAATCATCCTTGAAAATACAGTCTCCTATGCCACCAAGCACCATACGCCAAGAATTTAGCAGAGCTTAACAGAACATCTTACAGTTCGTGGAATAGACACAAATTACTCCCCACCAGGCCAAAATACCGCAAATGATTATCATAATATATTCCATTTCTCACACCTCTCTATCTTCTCAGTCCCTCGCAAAGCAAGCAAGCCACAGAGCAGCCAGCCCTCTTCCTAATCTATCTACACAAAATCACCCAAAAAGTCTCATTGCTAACTTTTCTTTTCATCAAGCAACTCTCCTTACAAAACATCCGCCCCCGAAAAACGCCACGCTAAACCCAAGCTAAGCAAGAAGAATTTCCCAAATTTCCCATTTCTTTCACCATCCCCCTTCTTCCCTTCTCCCCACCATAAATTTCCTCTCTACAAATACGGCATAAAAAGCGCTTCACACCCACTCAAATTAACTGGGTTGACTGCCTTTGCAATAAGATCAATAACCGTCTGATTCGCCGGAAGACTCCCACTCGGACTCTGCGCAAGACTGAGCGTCCTCTTAACGATAACCTCGCTATTAACCTGCACCGTCTCCCTCAACTGCCCCTCGCCCATCTGTCCACTGCGATGGTTGGAGGTGAACCAGAAGATCATCTCGTCCCTCACGAACAAACTAAGCTGTTGTTCGAGCTCGAATTCCGGCTCCGTGAGACAGCGAGCGATGGCCATTATAGCGCAGGAGAAGATGCCTTCGGTGGCAAGCGGCCCCATGAGTGTTTGCAGGTTGGGGGTTAGGCGGAAGGGGACGGGTTCTGGGTTGTGGAAGAAGGCTTTCCCGGCTGTCATGCAGGACATGAGTTCAGAGCCCCAGACGTTGCCGGTACCGCGGGCGATGTTGAGTTTCTGCGGGTAGCGGTTGTGCATGTGGAGGATATAAGTCATGAATGTGAGGGCGGCGAACTGATAGGAGAATTGGCGGCGGAAGAGCCAGAATTCAGAGTATGAGGGGTAGACTTTGGTGAAGTATTCTAAGGCGAGGGTATGCGGTACCCATTTCTCTTGGATTGCGGTGAATGTCTCAAGTCTTGCCGTTTGCGATTGATCGGGGTGTTTCTGATTTTATATTAGCTCAAATGTCTCACTCGATTTCATGGATACTAAACATACTTTGCTCTCCATCAATGCTCTCATTTTCTCCATAGTAAACAGTACTGGATCATCCTTACTCATACCACTCTTTCGACAATGATCCTCAAAGATCCCTTGCAAACTAACATACGTCGGATCATCCTGGACGATGCGAATATGCGGTGCAAGCGGAACCATGAGCGGCAAATGAAAGTTGAGATTTCGACGTCGGCTTTCCTTCCGTTTACTGAGACTTCCATTGAAGTGTCGGAAAAGCTGCAAGATCCTTTCCTCACGTCTACAATGACGAGCAGCTGGGTGTTGCACGGCGAATGGATGAATACCACCATCATGACCACGAATCTTAAGTCTGCGATGGCAAACCCCAATACCCCGGACGAGATCAACATTTGGCAGGAAGCGCTCCACACGAATGAAGTCTTGGTTCTTATCCTTGTGTTGCAGATACTGCCCAGGCACTTCCACTTCATCAAACTTCTGGAATCTGAATTCGCTCAGGTGATGGCTGTAACTCTCAAGATTGGCAGTCATCCGTCTCCGATCGAGCTTCGCCTCGAACTTGTCACGCCACTTTCGTAATTTGTGGATGTACTCATACATGGTGGGCTTCTTTTTCACAAAATCCGCCTCGAAAGAAGTACGAATATGAGCTGGCAGGATCGTCTCAGCAAATCTTGTGATATTTGCCTCGGTCGCGGGAGGAAGCTTGACGTCTTGCGCGAACGAAGTTGGCATGCGTCCAACATAGGAAAGAGCATCGTTAAGTAGAGCAGTGATAAGTCGATAAGCATCCTCATCCGGTGGACATTTGAAATGCTTTGAGATCTGATCAACCATAGCCTCCATCGAAAGAGCCAAGAGAGGGAACGAAGTCTTGAGGGCAAGAAGGATAGTCTCTGTGTGTTCCCATGGTGCTTGTGCTTTCTTCTCAGGTGATCCCGCATCGCCATTGATACCGTTGACACCGGCCTTAGAGTCACCTTCAGTCTTGACAATCGTGCCATCCGGATTTGCAGTACCCGGTCGCGACCCAGCAGAACTCTGTGGTCTAGTAGCAGGCGTCTCGGATCGTTGCACACTCGGCGAGCCATTCGGCTTCGGTGTCTCGCTGTTGGGATTTCGGCCTTGTGCTTGTGCTGCTTGCCTCGCCTTCATCTGTTCTCGGGCATTCTTGGTATCCATCGACTTTTTGATCGCAAGCATATCCTCACGACTAGTCCGCAACTGGAAGTAAAGAGCTTGAGGGTAAGACTTCGCAATCTTGGTAAGGATATCATGTGCTTTGCCAGCCTCCTTGTGTCCAAGTCCAGTCAGAAGCTGAGGAATGAACGTGATCCAATACCAAACAGGTGTCTCTCCCTTGTACTCATCGTACTGTTTCGAAAGAGTACCCTCTGCATCATCAAGACTTAGAAGCCAGAGTATCCGTGTAAGTAGTTTCCTTGACTTCGCATTCTTGAACAGACCGGCAGCTTCAAGATAGCAGCTCAGAGCATTCTTAGCGTAGACATAGTTGGTCGGATTCTCCTTGAAAAGACGATCGTTGTAGTATCCCCACTCGGCCCAAGCCTTTGGTAACTTGATATCAAAAAACAAAGCCATGCCATAAGCCTCAGCAGCCTCATCGCGTTGACCAAGCTTCTCCAAAAACATGCCCTTGAGTGTGTAGAATTCAGCCTTTTGGTTTGGACCAAAATAGTTGAGGTTGGTGTTATTGATAACATCAAGTCCATTGTTGAGCTCAGATGGGTTCTGATAATGACACTTGGCTTGTTCACGAAGCTTGAGGAAAGCCTCCTGGATCTCGATATTCGGCAGAGTATAAATACGACTGAGTTGGCTGATACACACTTCAGGAAGCTGATGCTTACGAGCAACATGTGCAAATCGATTGATGATCCAGGCAGTCTCATGATAACCTCTATAAGCAAACGAGGCACCATTTGCATTCTGACCTTGTGGTTGTTGTATAAGACCAAGATAAGTCGTGTTAATAAGCCCAAAGATATGCTGTCTCCAGGTGACCAGATCTTGCCAAGCAGTAATGTCATCCCAGACATTAGGAAGTCGATCTCGCCATGTCCCAAGCAACAACTTCAACTCCCCAGACTTTACATCAAGGTTCCCTTGATTCGTCTGTGCCAAGCTCTGACAAATGACACTCGCATCGTGCAGCTCAACAAGCTGTTGAAAGTTCTGCAATAACGGGATATGAGCATTTGTAATGCGTTGCGGAAGTTGATGCCATTTGCGAATCGAAAGCTGTATAGCTTCATCACAAACCTTACTGAACTCACTCGCAGTCTCAGTCTTATTATGCAGTTTCAGCAACGACATGAAAGCTTGGAAGAAAGTCCGTCTCGGTGTCGGTGCATCCATCACGCCCTTGATCAAGCTGTCTAGGGACTCGCGATTCTCCGGTGTCTGCCACATCTCCGTCTGCTTCCAAGCACATTCCAGAAGCAAGTCTTGGAAGTTCTCATGCTTGGCGAAATCCGACAAAATCTCCCATTGCTGGAGCTTCTGGGCGCAGAGTACCCAATGATCCTCCCAGAGCATGTACTCCCCTTGCGAGAATGGGATTGCACCAGTTCGTGCTTTGATTTGCGCCGTCTCATACATGTGTTGGGCCTTATCCCACATGCCATTCTGCTCATACGAGAGCGCAGCATTAGTCTCCACAAATTGACATCTCCTCCGCCACGTCCCATAGAACAAATCATCCTCCTGTAAACCAGCATACAATTCCACCAATGCATCCAAATTACTTTCTCGAACCAGCGCACTATCCACCTCAGGTTTGATCGCAGCATTCTCTAATTGTACCAATGCAGTGTACCACGCATCATAAGTCTTCGCTTCAAACTTGAGAACGTGCGGTGGAATCTTGCACTCAGGCCAAGACTTTGCAGCACCCTCAAGCAACGACTGAACAACATTAGGTCTCTTATCAACTTGTCGAGAGTGATGGTCCTTGGTAAGCAGAGTGACCATACCACGCTCAAGGTCACCTCGTTCATCCTTCGGAATAGCAGACCAGAACAACGGAAAAAGTGCAACCCAAATCTCATGCGCCATATCTGGCTCAAGATGTTGCAATTGGCTGATAGGATCAATAATATCACGAACCCTAACATCTCCGAGCTCGCTCACAAACCGTTTGTGGGAAACCATCAGAGCATCGTACTTCGGATCTGCTGGAATCGAAGGGTTTCTTGAATCATGGAAATAAGACGAAAAGACCGACGAAGCCGGCACGATACGGAAGTCCTCAGCGTGAAGTTGGACAGCAGAATTCGTGTCAACGGCCCCAAGCAGCAATTGGGACGCCTGTGTAAGCCAGTAGGAATCCGCCAAGGTATCCCAGTTCTGAGCTGCAATGACATAAGTCAGTCTCGCGCTAGCTGTCTTCGATTGACTCTTATCAAAGATCGCCATGAATCGATTACGCATATCAACATCTTGAGCTCTTGTCCCAATCAAGAACGCATGCTCCATACGAACTGTGAGTTCTGTACGAGCAATCTTAGGGTCCTCGTAGAGTCGTATAACAAGCTCCAAAAACTTTGTCAAAAGAGTTTGATCAGTGCGGTTTTCGAATGTCAACATCTTGTGCAAGACAGCAGTCTTTTCCTTTAGCGTGGGCCAAGATCCTTCAGACTTGAAGACCCATGTCTCCACCATATCAATGATCTTGAGACATAGTGGGTTACTCATGGATTTCTCAACCAAGGTCGCCAGAACGCTCAGGAACGGTCGTCGATTGTCACCAAGGATATCAATGCGCATCGCAATGATGTCAATTGCTTTCACCATTAGTCCAGTCTGTATTTCCAACTCATAAGGAGTCAACACTTTAGGTGGTTCAACCTCCCCTGGTCTTGGTGGCGCTGTCATACCGGTCTGTCCCTGTAGTGCAGTATAGTGTCCAACGTGAGATCGAGCAAGTTGAGTCTGGAGTGCTTTCATAACCTGAGGAATATGTTGATCCATTTCGTATGGTTTCCGCTGTGCGAGTGTCCAGAGGATGTTGATACTGGCAACGAGATTGTTATTTGACAATAGTTCGGTTGCCATGTTATTAAGGAACGTGATGAACTCAGAAGTTGATGCTTCCGCTTCACCCTCAGCGTCCGCATCCTCCATTGGAACATCATCAGGCACCGCGTCCAGGATACGCTTGACTAATGGCTTCAATTTACGACCATCGTCCATTTTCTCATCCGCAGCATGTAGACAATCTTGAATCTCAGGGTTATCCGACTTCAGCGACTTCTCTAAGATATGCTGAATCGTGGCCATATTCGCCAACACCCACTCATCAGGTTTGATATTGACAATGATGCGCACAATCTGAAGTGTATTGATCATGTTGGTGATGAACTTTTCATCCGGTTTATCCTTCTCAGAATGCTCGCTCGCAAGAGCAGCGACAGTCCTGTCACTTGCCAAGACCGTTTCCGTAACGTTAGGGAACAAATCAACTCCGGCATCCGCCCAATATTGTGGCTGGAGGAGATTATGAAGCAATGATATCGCTTTCTTGCACATCTCAACAGTCGCCGGAGGTTGCATCGGTGCATGAGCAGCTGGAACATCTTTGCTCTTCGCCGATGGCAGAGGATGTCTCTCACTAAGCGAAGCTATGAATTCAACGAGATACTTGATCATCTTTGTCTGGATCGGCAAGGGTATCTTGTACTCAGGCTTGTCAAGACCAGCAGATGACCCAGGCTTGGCTGGTGAGGGAGATGAGGTTTGCTCGTTCAATGCTTCAAGCTTTCTCTTTCTTGCATTCGGTGATTCAGAGAATGCCCGAGTAGGAGACGCGACCTTTCCTTCGACACGTCTTTGCTCCCATTTCCAGATCATGGTCATGAGGTTCAGGACTAACCGCTTACTCTCATTAGATGGATTTGGAGGCTGGGCCACTTTACGCAGTGAGCCAATGATCAAATTAATAAACTTGTCCCTCGAGTCGTAGAACAGATCAGGGTGTTTGACGAGGAAGTGGAAGATGCTTGTCATCTGCTGAACGTTTTGACCTTCCTCAGCCAGAATTCGTCGAGGTGCAGCGGCCCAGACTGGATTTCGATCATTGGGTGCAGCAGCACATCGCTTTGTAAGAACAGGTGCAATGAGCTCCAGCGCCTGAGCCACAAGCGTCCGACCTTCGTTTTGGTTTGTCTTCAGCAATGCAAAATAGCACTGCTGGACGATCTTCGCAGGTGTCTCATAGTGAGCGATGAAGTATCCAATGACCACATATGCCGCATGCTTGTTGATCACATCTTCAAGCCTAATATATGTCCAACCAAACTTGATAATGTCTTTTCTAGCGTCCTGCAAGATCGCGTAGTGGTACTTGACTAACATCGCTGTGAGCTGAAGAACCTCCATTCTTGTGTGATCAATGCCAGGTTGCATGATATCCTCATTTGAATCACCAAGGCTGACTTTCCAGATCTTCGTGTGTATCGACTCGATAACAGCCTTGTCCATAAGTCTCTGCGATCTTGGCGGGGAAGGAGTTCGAGAGTTGCGCATAACATCCATAGCGATAATTGGGTTGACGATGTAGTGTAGCAAGAAAGTCTTTGTTTTTTGTGAAGCTGTCTTACCAGCGTAAATCTCTAAGCTGCGCATGACAACAGTCTTCCAGTAATCGATCGAATCGCTACAGATGATATGTTGGTAGATGTGATCGAAAAGCGATTGGCTTGCTTTGAAGTCCTCAGCAGTAACCGAATCAATGAGACTGAACAACGCATCAAGGTCCTTTGGGTGATAGACCAAGAATTTCGTCAAGATGGTCATGAGCTGCTCACCAGCCTGCTCAGCAGCGAGCCGAAGACTTGGGGGCAAGCTGTTCGTGCGCAGGTGCAACTCTAGATTCTTCCCAACAAGCTTGAGCCACATGATATTCTCCTTCTTGTCCATCCACGATTTATTGTCTTCGAACTGGACCAGCGAATGCATGACATTGATGGCATTGACCACGGCCGCGTAGCGAGTCTCCTTGTTCTCAGCACCCATATCACCACATCGTTTGATGAGCTCCTGCACATCTTCCACAACTTTGTTGCGAAGAGGTCCGCTTTGAGGAGCTTCCAAAGCCTGAGCTAAGAAACGACCATACTTCTGATCCTCAATTTTGCCTAGAAGCAGGAGCCAGACTTTGTCCGCATACCGATTGAGATACTTGTAGAGCGGCTCTCGGAATGGGCTATCGCGTGTTCGGCGGAGCTTTTCTTCTAGATCCAAGACAGTATTGATGAGCCTCTCCTTGAATTGTTCAGCAGCTGGAGGAAGCAAGTGGAAGATATTGAACACTGCTGAAATGATCTTCATCTGCTCATTCTGCTCAATGAGAGCAAAAGAATACCGCTGTAGATCACTTGGTTGCGCAAGAGCCTTGACGTGATCGAGTAAACGGGCACCGATCTCAACTTTGAAGTAGGTAGTGAGAAGTTGCAATAAACGTGCCAGTCCATCCAAGCCGTGAACAGTGAGTCGGGAAGCATCTTGAAGATTCGCCAAGACTGGTCGGAGGCCATTCTGCAAAAGGTCTTTAGGTAATTTGGTGGTTTGAGAGAGCACAACTTTCAGCGCATCATTCGCTGCCTCAATTGTTTGCTTTGATTCCGAATACAACGACTTGAAGAATACGGACACGATCTTTGTCCGTGTTGGGTTGGCAGGGCCTTTCTGGAAGTCTTCAAAGCCCATGGCAGTGGTGAGCATCTTAATACACGCAACCCTCAAGTTGACGATAGATTCTTGAGTTCTCTGTTCTGCAGGCTTTTGCGCAAGTGACGAATCATTCGCATCGGCGAGAGCTAAACTCTCCATCAAAAGACGATTAAGCTGATCATCAAAGGCGACAAAATCACTCTTCAAGCCCATGTAATAATTGACTGCATCGATGAAACCAATCTGCACACCAAAGGGAAGTGCGCGTAGTGGTTTGTTATAGATAGGCGTAAGACAACGCTCTCGGGTGAACTCGAGCAGTTCATATACCTCTACGCTCAACTCCATGGCGATGATAGCAAGAGCTTGTTTTGAAGCTTCGCGGACGTGCTTATTCATATGACACACTTCTGTATTCAAAATACCACAAAGTTGCAAAAGCCTAGACGGTCTCGTTGGCGGGTGTCCGGGCTGGGGTGGACTAGGTGGTTTGAGATCTTCCTTGGAAGCTTTCTTCATACTTCGGCGGAGAAGCAGCTCAAGTGTATCCTGAGCTCCTCTCCGTGTCTTCGCTGGAAGATCCGGTGGCATATCTTTGATGACATAAAGAAGTGCTCGAACAAAGTCAATTTGCCGGTCTTGCACCCAGTTATCGCCCAGGTTGAACTTGGTGATCATGAGATTGATGCCCAAGCTACCTCCAGCCTTTGTGAACCATTCTTCCTCGTAACAAGCGTGGCAGAATGTGTTGCTAAGATGGGTGAAAAATGAAAGTCGGTGAATATCGGCGGCAGATCCAAACGTGATCGCAGTCGTATCATAGATTTCCTGGATTGATAGTTGTGCAGCTTCACGAACCTGTGGCATGTCCGAAGACAAGGACTCCACCAGAGCATCTGCGAGTATCCTACTATCGATGAAGAGTGGACCCTCACCCGCCTTGACATCGAACGGACGAGTTGCTTTCCTCATGTCGTGGAAAGACTTGCCCACTTCAATCAGAGTGAAATGTCTGGATAGATTAAGAATGAGTGCAGTTGCTTCGGCAGTAAATTCAGGTAGAGAAACAGCAAAGATGATAGCTTTGATGAGCTTTTTCAGCATTTCATCTTGCTCATCTTTCTTGAACACAGATCTCTCCCTATCCGAGGGTTCAATAGCTGGATCCTCATCGTGCGCCCGTCTAGCGAGTAAGTCCTGGGCCTGAAGGCGCACATATCGAGCAAAGTCCTCGGGAAGATTGTCTGTCCCGACGCGAAGCTTTAGTTGCGTCTTGATAAGCTGGAGCGCCTGCTTCTTGTAGTAGACATCCGTCTGCTTAGCTGAGCCTTTCGCTACCTCCATGAGCTTCCGGATGGCAAGATCAATACCAATCTCTGCCGGGAATGCTCTGTCCTTCTTTGAGCCGATGAGCTTCAAATCAAAGCTTGTTACATCGTCTGAGCATTGCTGGAATGTGAGACTTGGAGCGTTGGTCATGAACTTGCGATTCCGACCACCAAGCTTTCCAAGGATGCGCATGGTAGTGTGTGCAAAGAAGTGGCTATATGGAGTTGGTCTGAGGTGGTCAAAAAGAGCGGTCATCAACTCATCAATAACAGGTGCCATTATAGGGTCAAGATAGTCCGCCGTCAAATTGTCCACGCAAAGCTCAAGAGTTCTGAGCCCTTGGCCAACGAGGTCAGAACCAGGTCGCAATGCAACGACAAGAGGTCGCATCAAATAGCTCAAGTGAGGCAGAAGATTACTCAGACGTGCCGGGACCGTGAGACACAATTCGACATAGAGATCACGGTCCGCTGGCTTTCTCGCTGCCAGGAGAAGGTTGTTCAGCACTTCAAGAAGCATTTCTAGGAGTGGCAAAATTTGCTTATACAAGTGCTCGAACTTGCCTCCGCCAATGCTTCGGAACAATGATCTGAGCAACAGGAAGTAATTCATAGGCTCCTCTGCCGTGGTCGAAAGTTCAATCGACTTTGTGACGATGTCAAGAACGTGCGGTAGGAGCACCTGCTCATTCTGATTCGAGAACAAAGTGACCGCCATAAACGCCAACTTGAATAACCTCAGAAGAATTGAGGACTTTTTGACATCCGCCGTGCCAACCTGGTCGATACGGTCCATTAAAAATCGCAATAGCATGCCCGCGAAGCTCGGCGATGTGGCCTCACTGGCAAGGAAAAATTGTGGTACATGAAGAAGAGCTGTATGTTCAAAAATCATATCATAAAGCTTGGGTATCTCGGCGTGGAAAACTTCGTGGAACGTGGCAGGGTCGATGCAATGAAAAACGGTGGCAAAAGTCTCGAGCAAGTCTTTCTCCTCTTTGCTACTGGATACCATGTAGTGGTTGGCCATAAACTCGACAGGTGATGAGTATTGTGACTCCGAAGCTGGTTTTTCGATTTCGTAGTAGCGAAACACATAGGCACCTTCGCGGAAGAGTTTGATGATGACTTGTACCTCTTCGGCTGAGAACCCATACGAAACCTCTTGCCAATGTGCTGGAGCATTGGCAGGGTCAATAGGAGCACCAACGTTGCATGCTTTAAGCTGATAAAATGTGTTTTTCAGCCCATTCATCAAATTCTTGAACAGAAACTTATTGTCAGCAACAGGATCAAGTCCTCGGTCTCGTGGATTCGATGTCTTGATAGGCATAGCTGTGAAGATATCAATCTCGTCCCAGTCAGGAGGCTGATCCTTGTCCGCAAGATAATTGTCGGGAGTAGCATCAATCGAACTCTCCTTGCTCAATTTCGAAAGCTTAACAGCATTTGGATATTGTCGATTCATTGCAGCAAACTTGTCTCCAATCGCATTCAAAATCATGATTAGATAATGGCGAGCATCGGCCTTGTTTAGCATTTTCGCAATACACTCGGCCATATTGAGCAGTAATTTGGCACTCATTGTCTGGAAACTGGTACCTGGAAAGCTGTCCTGCAGGTTCTTGGTATAGACCTCAACCGTCTTCCGAATCTGCTCGGGTTCAAGGGCATCGCGAACATGGTGTATCAAATCAGCGAGCATACTGTAAGCTAGCGGTCGCATGGTTTCGTAGACAGTCAGGCCATCGCCAATGAGAGTCCTCTCATCCAGAAGCTCATCAATCTTGGAAACAAAGATCTTTCGAAAGTTGAAATTGATGATATGTCGAATAGCCACGAGAAGCTCTTTCCTCGCGCCGGACTTCTCTCGAGGACAGTCTTTCAACAGTCGGACGATAATGTCTGGAAGTGTTGGTAGAAAATCATTCAACTGCTGCGAGTAAACGCGCAGAAGATATGCAAGGAAACTCATGGTCTTGACTTGCGCGGTGATGAACTCCCCAAACGCAGCTCTATTCCGGATGTTTGGACTGACTCCTGTGAATATAGTACCCTTAGCCGCTGCCTCCTTATGTGCTCGTTCTTGTGGCTCTGCTTGGAGTAGCAGAACTGCTTTGATCAGGGGAACGAAAAGCTTGACATTTGGCCCCACTGTCGCTCGATAAACCTGGAAGATGGACACTACGATGATAGGACATTCCGCCAGGACTTTGAATGACTGCATACCCTTCAACAATGGCCGAGTCTGTTGTGCTGGATCCGCACCAAGTTCTGTCACCGCAGACGCCACAGGTGAACCGGGCCTCGGTGAGTTCTGGAAGTTCTGTGAGTTTCCCGGAGTGACTGGCAAACCAGTGGCTGAATTGTTGAGCTGGTCTCGAACCACAGTTTCCATTTGGTCAAACAGTTCCTGGATAAGGCTGAGGAAAGGCTGGACCTTCTCTTGAAGCACCTTTGTCTGATGCCGCATGATATCCATGATCGTCTTGACACATAATGAAGCATTTTCCTCGTTGTCAAATTTGACCATGAACATCAAATGATCCACCACTTGTACAGCATATGGCTCGAAGTGCTCGGGGGGGTTCGTGGGCAAACGATGCAGGATTTCGAGGACGGAGTATCGTAATTTCTAATTCATTTATTAACACACCTAGGGCACGATCCAGAGGAGCCACTTACCTGTTCCGGAGATGTGCTCACGAAAAGTGGTTGGGTATTGAGGATATTGATGAAAATGGGTATCAACTTCTCCAAGAATCGCGGATAGATCTGGGGCGTGATGTAATGCTCGAGATTATCCCTCAACTGCGCGGCCGCTTCGACTTTGATTTTTATGTCTATTCGATAAATACCAGTCAGTTCCAGGCCTTGCGTATTCCCTTCCGCGAGAGCAATTTCTAGGGGCTTGAAGGGATGGGGTTAGGCATACCAGCAGGATCCGCAGAACTCAACCGCTGCACAACGAGATCAATAGCACTAGCCGCCATCTTTGCGACATCCGCCAGAGGGCACCTCCTCTCAATTAAGCTCCTTCATGCGACAGTAGATTCGGATACGTTGTTGAGGTTGGATGTCGCGTGGGGTGGTGAGCGTGGGCGTGGGCGTGTTGCACGAGGCTTCGACAACTGTGTGGATTCGGAAGGCCTGCGCTCCTTCAATTAATTATCCTGTCCTAATGTCCTCGTATTTGCTCTTAGTCTCTCTTGAAATTTCCAAATCTCCTATTAAAGACAGTAAAAGAAGAATGGTCGGTTCGTATTAGGTAGTGTTGTGTAGTGAAATCGTAACTGTAGTCGGGCGTCGCAGCCTTCTATGCGAACTTCCCTCTGCCTCGCGATGTAGAAATTCTGGGGGACAAGTTTGACCTTGAAAAGCTCAAATCACGTGTTCTGGCCCGTGCTGGTCAATTTTGCTGGAACCAATGAGAAAGTGATTGATGGTAGGGATACGACGCCATGCCCCCACTTGCCGTTCTGGCGTTGTACGAGAAATGCTGCTAGCATGTTATAGCGTGGTCGCTCATAAGAAATGAGAAAGGGCTGTTCAGTTAGATTATTGCGATACTTTAGAAGATCTACCCAAAAGAAAAAAGCGTACTGCCTCGAAATCTGCCTTCACTGGATGGGGCGATAGATCTCAAAGACAGATATTTGTCAATCATGATTATTATGTATATCTCCGGCACATGTCCTCTTAGTTTCATCATGCATACACCATCCACCGTGCAGTTCTCTCTTCTTCGTAAAATCATGACAACGTCCTCTCGTTGATTCCTCCCCGCCATGCAAATGCAGTAAAGAGATCCCAAAATGCCATCATGCTCCGAACTCCTTTGAGATAGCAAAAGCTCTACTCAGATCACACACCGAGATATGCAAGCCCATCCCTCGCCTGCCAATTTGGATATCTGGTCGATTCGCTTGTAGCCAACAATAACCTGAACTACCTTTGAAATGCTTTTTGTTTTCAACTCCAGTTTTTTTGGCTGCTCTCGTCCTGTTATCCCGGCCATAATCTCTCCGATGCTTCGTGCTCGATGTAAATTGTGTCCAGTGACAGATTCGGGGGCTGTCGATCACGCCAACCAGCTCTCCTCTCTCCTCGCTGGTGTATTTTCACCGCCCGTGCCCCCTCCCATGACTAGGCCATCGTCATCGTCATCGCTATCCTCGTTCTCCTCTTCTCCACCGACGAGCTCGCCGTCAATTCTATCAGTCTCCTCGTTATCCGTTCCCTCATGCATCCATGTTAATCCATTTGCCGCTTCTTCGAGAGAAAATACCTCTCGCGCATATTCCTCAAGTCCTCGAGGACCTTCCCATAGGGCAAGTGCTTGGTCTGGCACTCGCCCCTCCAGTTCTTGCGTCGCGAAATATGGAGGTTGCTTGCTTGCATCGTCCTTGCCCAAGGCGTACATAGCTTCCAGCGCGAGAAGCTGCTCTCGATATCCAGATGGTATCTTAACCTTGACTTCAATCCTGCTTCTCCTTCTATACTTGACCTTTCTCCCTATCCCTCTTGCGAAAGCCTCACATGCTTCCACCGGAGAAAGCATCTCGTAGGCTAAAGGTATCGACTGCCCACCCCATTTCTTAACGCCGTCCTTGAAGATCTGTAGCACTGCAGGTCCAACATCGTGTTCCGCATCAAGCCAAGGTAGCCTTACATGTGGATGGAATGGTGCTTCCCAGGTAAAACCGCCATCAGATTGCAATTCCATGCAGAAGAGGGGGTATGGTAATGAGGTGAAATTATTGTTGTAGATTCCGGTGTGAAGATGAGTCGTCTTGGATGCTAATGAAGGGATGGATTCAATGTATGAGGAAATGGTGGCTTTCGAGCTCCATAATGGAAGTGATGGCCATGGCTTGCTGGAATTTCGTGGGGTATGTAAAGAGTGGTCAGGCATCGAGGAGAATATATAGTGCTGGATATTAGCTTTGGCCGCGGCATCAGCTAATGCCTTCCCAATTGCTACCTCATCTCCCCAGAATGTCGTATTGATGAAGGCAAGCTGGGCACCGCGAAAGAGGTCTGAGATGAGAGCATGGTTGACTCCAGTGTTGCCGTGCCCACCACCGAGAGGGGGAGAGGTCGAGGAAGTCTTCTTACTGTAAAGATCACCCACGACCACCTTCACATTAGGTAAAGAGGAAATCTCATTGGCAACTAGTCCATCGAGGTTCCTCAATTGGGCTCGAACATGGTACCCAACAGCAGAAGCAACGCGGATGAATGAGGCGGCTTGTCGACCTGACGAGTTGATAACCACGATAGTTTGAGTTGGGGATGGCATGGGGCGCTTGGCTGGACGAGCTTCGTAGGATGAGGGGACGTGTTGCTGAACGGGATGAAATGATAAGCCCTGAAGATACGAGTCGTCGCTCTCAGGATAGGAGGTACACGGCCTATGCTTGAGTCGTCGATTGGTCTGGGGCTCGTGAGCTGCTGGTATCTCGACAGGTGCTCGTCGAGGATGTGGCCTGATAGCGAGGGCAGCTCGGGCTGTTGCGGAGGGCATGGGATAGATCGATTGTTGAGATGCAGGTTAATATTTCATCCCCGGGACGCGACTAGGTGTTTCGACGTCTAGTCTTTTGTTCTCCAGCACAGACTCGCCTATGCACCTTTCCAGTGATCGTATCTCGACTTTTACTACCACAACTGAGACGGCTAACTGAGCTTTGATATATGAAATAAAGTTCTCTGATGCGCGGGGGTTAGGGCTGAATTTGTGGACGGTGTTTTACTATTGGAGGAAGATGATTGCGGAGGAATCCCCGAACTCTCTAGGTTCTGAATGGCTTGCGAATAGCTTCGCCGATCAATGCGCCAACCCAAAATGGAAGTCTCAAGAGTTTGTGCAGATTTCCAGATCGTCGGTAGATTTCCGGGTAATCGCAATTAAAAGTGTAATCGGGGGACTCCGAACGTTTCCTGTCCAGAGAGAAACACCTATTTAATTAGGACACACTTCGTAGTCTTCCAGTCCCGATGGTGTCCCAAAATGGCGTGAAAATGAATCCCAGGTAAATTGATGCGAGATACTTCAAGATGGTCGACTGGGCGAATCGGAATGATCAGGACGCAGGAGCCGAATAACTGCAGATGTCTGGGGTTGAGGTTGCTTTGCAGGCGGTGAGAAGGTGCAAGTGTCCGAAGCCGGTGATAATCAGGAACACCTTGCTCGTTTGGGTATTTGCGGCCAGGAATGCTGTCCCGTCTGAGATCGGAATGTGCAAAATCTGATAAGCAATGGTGTTGTGAGTCGTTCGCGATTTTGGGAGTTGGAGGACGTCGGCGATGAGTGAAAAATTTCCTTTCTTCAATCGTTATTTCAAATGCGCGCTCGCCTCATCGGTTGGGTTGTGCTTGTACGAGCCAGATGCGGTGTGGATGAATGACGTGAGGAGACTGTTATGTAACAGAGTCGACTGGTGGAAAGAGCTTGTCTTCGGCAGTGTGCAGTGCACCCACAGTGGA
Organism: Hymenoscyphus repandus; assembly: GCA_001414415.1. Taxonomy (NCBI): domain Eukaryota; kingdom Fungi; phylum Ascomycota; class Leotiomycetes; order Helotiales; family Helotiaceae; genus Hymenoscyphus; species Hymenoscyphus repandus. The sequence goes on along the minus strand of LLCE01000084.1, from coordinate 34,676 downwards.
AGGATGGTGACTAGAGAATGGTCCGGCAAGCTTCTGTCATATATCGGAAGACACAGGGAAGACTGATGATAGATGAGACGAGATTCTGGGAAGCTCGGCTGGCAGTTGGGAGAAGTATAAAAGGTCGAGAAAGGTCGAGAAGAGAGGATCGATGAGGAGCGAGTGATGTGATATTGTTATAAAAAGACGAGGACTACCCGGGCAGCGACACCCCTGGCTTTTTCAAGGACTCAAAGAGAGATAGGAGGGAAGGAAGGAGGGGGTGTTCCGGTTCATCCACCGCAACTCTGAGTCGAACCACGTGTGATGATGCAGAGGGCGCAAAGATAGCGAGGGGGAGGGGAAGGGAAAAGGGAAATTCCCAAAGCGCGAGACGATGGTTGGGCGTTAAGTGTTGATGATGTTATGGTTGTGAGAAGAGAAGGCCTTTGATGGGCTGAGAGCAGACGCATTCGGCATCGGGACAGGTACGGGTAGAAAGGATAGGGAGCAGGGAAGGGAACGTATTGATGGGTATTAATACGTATTAGTACCGGTCGCATGGCGCTAGCATTCTGGGCGCCCAGTAGTTGAGTAGAGACATTGTGGCTAGGTAGGAAAGTAGTTACCTAGGTACCTGGAAGCTCCTAGAGCACCTGGAGGGGTATTTTCTCTCTCTTTCCTGCTCATATATTACTCGTGAACAAAGAGAAGAGTTGGCTTAGAGTATCCAAGCCAGGAAAATATATGCGGGCGTGCATTAGCCGACCCCATATCAGAGATGCAGCAGCAGCTTTGTTACAAGGCTTTCCACCAGCCCTAAGAGCGCAAGCTGACAAGCAATAGTGGACAAAGGGCACAACCCTGCTCTTGCCTACATTTCTCATATCTTCTTCTTCTTGCGCAAGCGGTTTGAAGGGCTGGGACGTAAGAGATCATGAGTTGAAGACTAGCTGTTGGTGCGTTGGTAATAATAGCTTGTCAAGGTGGTTATCAAAGGCTTATGAGAGGTGGCTCAAGAGGTGGCTCGAGAGGTGGTACGCCCGGGTAGCTCGAAACTACTACGAAGTACTCTCAGCAGAGTCCGTTTCTAGATTGCACGTCAACTAAGAGTTTCCAGGGTTTCAGTCTCCGGAATGCGGGATGCTTGCATATGGCATTGCAGTAGGGGTCCAATGTCAAAATCTGCTGAAGCCATTTCCTCGTCATGATGTCCACGTGCAGATATCGAAGGCCAACGGGGCTCTGATTGTGGGTTTCAGTGGAACACTGGAGATGAATGCCGAACCATGAAGGGCTGCCGGCGTGGTGTTGCTGTAGCTGTACAGTAGTTGTAGCTGTACTCCGTACGTGGACTCCGTGGAGAGCGTATAAGTGGATGTATACGGGCATCGCCTCAAAGATGTCATTGAGTAAGGGAAACATCCTTTTGGAAAGGCGTCGTCGATTTGGGTTGGTGTGGAAATCTCTGCACGGCGAAGAGACTCACGAGTCCGGAGAGTGGCTCCTGTTACCAAATCGCCCGTCCTGTAGACGCTATGGATGCGCGCTTAGCCGGAAAATGGGAGTAGGGAGTCCGTAAGAGTGGTTCAAAGATACACGTTGCAATCTCAACGTAAATTTGCGTTGCTGGACGTCTAAGAGGTCGTCGGCTAGAGAGAGATAATTTTGACTTTTACTAGGACATAAGACGCAATTCCTTATCTTTTTGCGGCTCCCTGCAGATCGGCATCGACGACTGCTCGGGCCACTCAGCGCACTCGCACCATCGGCATTGAAGCACCGAGATCCCGATAGAGCCAGCAACGTTGCAGCCACCCTATGCATCAATATATACCGCGATTCGCATATCAGTCCTGCTTGAAACTGCGATATCAATTGCAGGATATTGCCTGTACGTCGTGAAGTTCTTGATGCGACTTGACTCCACTTACGGGAAAATTCCAGAAACAAAATTGCTCGTTCTTGACGCTCTCCCCGACAAGGTTACCGTACAAATAGTGGGAATAGTGCAGGCACCTTCCTTTTCCCCACAGTCATGCCAACCATTTTCCCCAGCAAACCTTACGTAACCTGAATTCTTTAGTGGCCTTCAATACGTCTCTCGTTTGTAAGTCTAACTACATCTCCGGATTCCCATACAAAATACCATCTGCTTCTCCGTCACATCAGCACATCATTATACATCCCGATCGTGTTATCCAATATCGTGTCGTTGACAAAGCCGTCTATGCACTGCTCTACACGGCGCAATGCTCCTTGACATATTGTCGAGTCTCGCAGATGTTGCCCGACGGCCAATTCGCATACTCCATACTCCAGATTTCAACCATTGTCCCAGACCCCGAGATTGACAAAGCATCAGCAACTCGAGGCTCATCATACGCTATTCAGCCAAGCCGGTCCATGTCGCCATTTGAACAACTCTCCGACCTTAGCCTTTGCAATAGATAGCGCTTTGTGGGGTGCCTCATCCATCATCTACTAAGCCATGGGACTCAGAATTTTCGGGACGTCGGTCCCAAACATTGGCCAGGCACAGATCGAGATCATGAATGTCAGTGCTGCATATATGCTCTCTCACAATTCCAATGCAAGATGATTCATTTTCATGCAGTTGAGATCGAAATGCACCTTCTCGAGCATCGGTTTCTTTCCAACGTCCGCCCTGCCAGTAAGCGCTCAGCATCCTCGCCCCATTACATGATTGCATCACTGTACACTCCACTGATGATCAACGCAGCTGTAAGCCACGAAGAGGATGAACTAGATTTCGCCCAATAGCAAGTACCACATAAACACCGTCATGTCATAGAAATCTGGGGTGCATATCAGGGTCAACGAAGCGGCTCCATCCCCCTGAACCCGTTCCAAAGCCTCGGGCTAAGATGATCCAATATTACACTTGGAATGCATCATTTCCAAGGAATATCTTGGGGTACACCAAAACTTCTCCGCGGATCCAACATTGCCAAGTGTTGGAGTGTACAGCTTCAGCGCTTTGCTAGACTTCACAATCGAATTCAACAGGACAAGCACACCCATGCTGACTTTGCCTTGAGCCATGTTTAAGCCTTCCCTCGTAGAGACGATCAACATGATCGAACGACCAGATATCCAGAGATATATGTTGAACTTCTTCGCGAACGCTGCATCATCAGATATATAACCCGTTCAGTCTAGACATACCATCAGCATTCATGGTCTAACCACAAATCTACCCCGCGTTCTCCGCCAGCCGCCCTTAGGTCGCACTACCCAAAGTCAGCCAAAGTTTCCATACAGCAGGGTGTGGTTTATTTCAAGTTTGGGTCAGATTTGTTACGTGCATTATGGTCTTTGGGTTTGGGACTCTTTGGGACTCTTTAGGCTTGTCATTTCCTTGACTTTATCTCTATCACGTTGACCCTGTGATCGCCACGATAGAACAGGTATGCGATACTACCCCGCTTTTTGCTCACCTGGGCTACGCCACTTTGAACTCACGACTCGCTACCTCACCAGGTAGAACTCATCTTCAATTCGTAGACTTTGGTTTGCGATAACCAATTTCAGGATCAAGTCGGCTGCTGCCGAGGAACAAGAAGACCGGGCATTGCACTTTACGACTTGCGGTATGGTTGCCGATGGTGGCTGAATTAGACTCCTGCCAATCAGGAAACTACACGAAATCTGATAAGCTTTGTCTTCTTGCAAAATCATTACAGTACTAGATCTCAGCTCTTGGCAAAAGTCGAACATGTATAAGAAGATTGGTTGGAATATTCTACAAAGTGAAACGAAGAAGTCTCCGTACTTCACAATCGAGAATTGATCGACAGAAGATGAGGCGCAGAGAGTTTATCCAAGTCGTTCACAACTTGTCGCAGATCACCATATTGTACCTGTCCTGCATTCAGTCTTATCTTAAAGCATGGCACGTGAACCTCATGGTTGCCTGTATTTGGTTAGCTGAATACCCATAAACTTCATCTCGATCTCTTGCCTTGCCGAGAAGCTGGATGTGAGCAGTAGTCCTGCTCAAATAAATTTTAGTCGCGGATGTCTCTTGTGACACTCTTATCCCTTATCGATTTGATGTGCACTTTCAGTAGAGCTTATCCTCCACTTCTGCCCTCGGAGTGTTGGCATCAAAAGCTTATTTCATCAATATGTGCACCCTCCATAGTCACCGAAGCAGAGTCGAAGCGATGAAGCTTTGATGACTTGGGTCCATGAAGCATTTAAGAACCTTTTTTTAGGACAGAGACAAAGTTTCCAAGCGGAACGACTGAGTGAGATAGCAGATTTGTGATAGATCTGACGATAGATATATTGGAGCTATCCTAGGCCGAAAGACAGGAGAAGGTGTTCTGATTATCAATTCCTTGCTGGAATTGCCTCCAGACAGCAGGAAACCCTACGTGTGGTTGGTTCGATGGTCAAACCAAAATATTTCACATAGGCAGAAAGGTAGGCTATGAGCTCGATATGTCTTTCTGTGATTGGATTTGCTTTATATACAGCTCTATCGCACTTTCAATCTCGCATCATTCACATTATAACTTGTTATTCTCAAGATCAACTAAAAGATGACATCAGTCTTCCGTAGGACATCTTGCACTTGCTTCCGGAAGGATGATTTCTCTTTCAAAGTCCCGAAAGTATGTTCGGTTGCCTGATCAGTCATGCGGACGTTGCCCTTAAGGCTAGGGCTCTTAAGGTTAGGGCCCTCAAGCGCTTAAAAGGGAAATTTCCAATGCCTGCCTCCTGGAGCAGGACCTGGGGTCATCATCACGCCTTGGACAATTTAGCTACCACATGCTCGAATGACCTTACAAAAGTTTCAGGCTCTTATCTTGCACTTCATATCGCGTTCTGCTAGTCATTCTATGTCATCTGAATTTCAGCCCTCTCCATTGGCGTATGGTCAATGATATTTACCCCCACTGGTTGGGCATCGGGTGAAAGTGGAGATCGAAAACACCTTGATGGATATGTCAACTGCACGTCCAAAATTTTCTGCTTGCTGTCACCACGCTTGGCTGTGGGATTCGAAGGCATCCACACCTAATAAGAAGTCTATCTAGTTCAAAAGAAAGGGAATACTCTTGTTCTCTCGAATTCGTTGTTAGAACGCTTTTGCCTTGGCCCTTCATCAACAAGTTATGCGCTTCTCGCTGCATGTGACCTCTTGCATATGGCCTCTTTCAACATGGGAAAATATCACATTGCAAGCGCTACAATGGACCTGGAAACGCACAAGAACAGATCAAATCTGCATGTTATGCAGGGTGCAAGGATTGAGTGGGGGAGATGTTCGTGGGATTGTGTACTTGCTTGTATGGCTTTTATTCTCCATCACCCCACATCTGATATTCCATACGCGGTGTTATTCTTGAATTACCCCTCACCTTCTTGCCCATCATGAACTTCTCTCGCTCAGAATTATTCACTTCTCATTCATCTTTATATGGCTCTAGATTTCTGTCGCCACCCTTGACCTTGATTCACGAGCTTCTACGTTCATGATTCACAAAGCTTTTTACTACAAAGACCACATGGTTGTTCTGTTTTGGTATATGTGCCTACTTTTTACCCTTTGAAGCATTATCAAACACTTCGTTTTGGAGTCCGAGACAGAGAGTGTGAGGTTGGACATGAGCGCGAACAATAGCTATTTTACTCTAACGCCAGCACAGAGTATTCTCACGTCAAGACCTACAATCGTAATCCCCTCACTACTTCACTTAGTACATCGCAGCCATCTTCAAATCAACCGATAGACATCATCATCATGTTGTCGACCTATCCTACTCGCCCACCCAAGGCGCCAGCTTCAACTTTCGCCTGCTCACGTTCCCCAAGTCCTTCCGATGACGCCTTCTCCGTCTCCTCATGCGACATCGAGCCATCATCACCCATACCCAAACCTGCATACAAGACCATAGTGGACAAAATAATCTCAATCTATCTTCGTCTTGCCGCCCAAAAAAACCTTCGTCCAGGCCCCGTAGTCAATGGTCTCTTCGGCGAATTAATGGCCATCTGTCTCATACCATGTCCGGACCAGGATGCCAATCTCATTCTCAATGACTCTAGAGTGCAAGATGTCCTCCCACATCTCCACACACTATGTTCCAAATCCGAGTTCGAGATGGAGAAATACTGGGCTGAAAGAATCACGGAAGCGCAAGATCCAGTGCAGGAGTTGAAGCAGTTCACATACTACGAGAACTACGTGGATCTTACGAGGTTGGAACTCGCGGCATTGAGCGCGGTGGACACCAGGGAGATTAGGAGTGTGGCTTTTATTGGGAGTGGACCATTGCCGTTGACGAGTTTATGTTTGCTTGAGCAACTTGGTAGGAAGTCTAGATCTGCTTCGTCATCTGCGAGAGGGAAGGGGAACTGGACGAACTGGGTTAAATCTCTCTGTGGCTGTGAGGAAAAGGAAGAAGAGGGATACGGTATCAGTGTCCTGAATATCGACCATGATGCCAAGGCAATCGACATCTCGACCACCCTCTGCCGCTCCCTCTCCCATATCGCACATGGCATGGAGTTCCAACTCGGTGAAGCATCCTCTTCCTCCTCCAATACAAAAGATAGGGGGGTGGGAACGGACCTCACGCCCTTCGACGTCGTCTTCCTTGCTGCACTTGTAGGATCCACACAAAATGAAAAGGAAAAGGTACTCAAAGATGTGGTGGCAAGGATGAGGAGGGGGTCGCTGTTAGTCGTGAGGAGTGTGCATGGGCTGAGAGGGTTGTGTTATCAGGGTTTCGATGCTAGTTGTGAGGGTGTTGGGGGACTGGGAAGGGATGGGGAGGGGGGGTGTTTGGAGTTAGCGGTACAGGTTCGGCCGTTTGGGGTGGTGGTTAATAGTGTAGTTGTGGGGAGGGTGAGGTGATGTGCTGGGGGCTTGAACCCTTTTTTTCTGGGATGGGGTGTTTATAAAAAATAGATAGATGTTGGTTTATTAGGGAGGGATGGTGAAGACTTTTCTTGAAGGTTGGAGTTGGATTTGTATGAATAATTCGATACATACCTAGAGAAGACATCCTTAAGTATTTTGGATACAACCTACCTCGTGCTTCACCCTCTCGTTGTGATAGAGGGATCTCCAGGCAGGATGGAGATTAGTGTGATATCTATCCGTATTGAAGTGAACATCCCCATTTCTCTTCTACTAGCAAAGGTAAAAGGCTACAGTAATAGCTTCTTTTTTTAAAGAGGGGTTTTAATATATTTTATAGCACGCGGTTTAACGGGATCTGGAGCAATAGCGCTTTGCTGGTATTGAGCTATTTATTGGTTTAGCATATGTTCGCGTAAAAAACGTAAAATTGACGACGGATTACTTATCTTAACTCGGATTATAATACCATAGCTAGTAGATGTGCAGAGTGATTGTATCACCCTGCTTGGGTGGTGTAGACAGCAGTAATATAGAGCATAGATTAGAAATATTTAGCTATTCAAGCGATCCTTTTCCGTCACATCAAGAGTTATGACGTCGTACAATTAGAAGTCATTGTAAATATTTATTCCATAGTATAATGAAATCAACTTCAAGTGCCTTAGTTTCCATCCAGTTGTTCTAACCCTTCCTAAAATCTCTTCCAATTGTGAAAACCCCTAGAGTAAAGTTTAAGGTCCTCCGCGAATTACGCACCGCTGGCGGATGAAATACGAGAAGGCGATGTAGTGATTTGCGGCTAAAGGTAAGAGTATATATGCGGCTTCGAAGGATTTATATAAGAGACCTAAGGGGGTGTGTAAAGGAAACAGTGATTATAGTTGATAGCATTCCGGGTGACCTAGTACCCCGTCTCATTTGTTGAGATGCATATATTCTCTTTTCAATCTTATTTAGAAGGGAGAGTAAGGGATGGGCATAAGGGTCGACTCCCTGGAATCTTATCCTATCTATTTGGACCAGAAGGTTCTATCTCTTTTAGCCTGAGCCGTAAAATGCTTCATATATATATGATGCCTACATAACAACCTTACGTACTGAAACTCCCCACTTCTTTGCATGGGGGAAAGTTAAATTCTATGGTAATGAAGTTAATTTTTACATGAAATGTTTGTACGTTACACTCTATTATTCACCTATCATGGCCATTAGGAATATTTGTGAATTTGAATTTGATCATATACATAAAATTTCTGACGGAGGCAAAAAGAGCAAAATATATGCTCTCCGGGTGCTTATAGTTTAAGCAAACTATTTTCTGTAAAATTTAAAGTAGGAAGCTTGCGAATATTCCTGGGAAGTAGAAGCGTATTTGTTTATTTTGTTCTTATAGTTAGCAGGTTTTGCTCTAAGATTACACATGACATTGGCAGTGATCTACGTAAGAAATGTATGAAATTAAGTTCAGTTGACATAAGTTAAGTTAGATCAAGTTAGATACCTAACTTAAACCGACCTCAGTCTCTAATCCCTTCATTTAAATTTAACTTTGGCAAACTTACTTCAGCTCAACTCCGCTCACCTTCAATTAAATAAACAAACCGAATAATACGCGATTACATTTGCAGTATTCCCTACATCATATTAAGTGAGATTTGTCTCGTCCCAAGCACACAACAGGCTACCAAATGTTACGAGAGCGCCCACTCTCTCCAGAAAAGATGATCTACTCTCTCAGGGCACATAATTTCCTTCGATTTAGAATTTCAATATATTTCAAAGATCCACATAAACAGACATAGAAATCTAGGAGCAGGATCAAAGTCTAAGTGAGTCTGCCACACAGTGACAAAACAGCATGAGGGGTAGGCGAGACGAAATAGACGATGGGGAAGACATTGTTTTACAGAAAGGCTGGGCTAATTTAGAGGTGTTCAAGACCAGATCTAAACATAAAAAGTCAAATATAGCGCTTGAGCAATTCTACCAACCGGTAGAATAGCACAAGAATGCAGAATCAAATAACACAAGGATATTGTAAGTAGTTACTAAGTAGTGGCAATAAGAGAGTTATAACTGTGTAGCCGTTCACGTCCTTAATGGCTTCACATCACTTGGTCTGTAGGTGCGAGGCACGTTGCTACTTACGAACAGCCCAGCTATCTTGAGAAGCGTATTATTAGCTGGTACATCACAACCGTCAAAGTGCTGCTCTCAGACTGTGGAACCTGAATCTCCACATGCCACCTCCAACATCCTATTCCATATCTGCAATTATTCCCCAAACCCCCAAGCGCCTCCAAACCTCGTCCCCTCAACTCTGAATCTCCACATCCTACGTCTAATACTCCATCCCCGTCCATCGCAATTCCTAAATCCCATCTAACAACCCTCCGCGACACAGATCCCCCCTCCCTCACGGCCAAGCCCACACCTTGCCCGCTCGCCCGCACCCACGGTACTACAAACCACGATCCTACGCTCAATCTCAAGTATGACAACATACCTATTCCTCGCCTCCGAATCTCGTTCTGTTGTGTTACCTGGTTAACTAATCTCCCATTCTTGTTTGCCTCTTTCGCATACTCTTGCCTGCACCAGGACAATGGGGGCAACAAAAACACAGGGCTCGCAGGGTAAGAGAACAAATGCAAAGCTCAATGACCCCGGAGAAGACGTGCAGAAAAGGCAGCAAGTGCCACGGGAGGAGCTTTAAGCCTGAGGGTTCGCGCCAGCTGGTACAACAGCGCAAGTACACTGCAAAGTACCAGGTACTTCGAACCCCAAGAAATACTCTTGCGCAACAGAAGCTACCCCCTTCCGGCAAAATAGGTACACACACGCATGCATCACCCACGTGCCCACCCTCGATCCTTCTCGGCACAGAGGAACGGCTGTTTCCCAAGCCCATCCTGTAAGTGCCTCCCCATCCAATGTACATTACAACACATACCACCTGCCAAAGCTTGAACGCCATTTATCCAAAGCAGAAGATCAATGTACAGCCTTATGAGCCTCGATTTGATCGATGCATAAAGGAAGATCGGGAGATTCAGGCAGATTTGCGACACGTGGACGAGGGGCTATATGCCGGAGATGAATAAGAATCAATGGGAAGAAACGGAATGTTCCATATTGAGCATCTAGAAAGAACTTTGCTTCCTGAAGGAAGAACGAGAAACACGACAAGCGTGAGTAAAACGTGTTGGCTGTGGGAACCGAGATCCTGAGAGGATCATGCGACGCTACGAACAGAAGGAAGAACAACGACAAGACCTTGCACCTCACCGAGTGAGATCCAAAAAGGTCTATCTCGCTGCACCGAAAGCAATCCCACGACGCGTGCTTTCCATGTTCATGGTTCCACCTAGAGCTACATAGGTACCTCGGAAGGACCCAGATGCATGTACCTCTTTTGGACAGATTCGGTGCCTCAAAATTGGTGCAGACCCTTCCTCATCCCCCGCTCGAACCATGGTAAACAACGGATAGTCACAAACATACATAAAATCGCCCGTCAACGTCATACTTAGGCCGGCTGGTAACGAGAACGCAAGAGCTAGGCAGTTCATAATCGGGATCCCTGAAGAATAAAGCTGAAGATGCGGCTTACGCATTAAATAGGAAAGATGATACGAAGGAACAATTTATCCACGAGTGAGATGAGCATAATGCAGTGAGACTGGAAAACTTCCCCAGATCCAGTTCCGCGATGGTGGCTGAATGAACCGCACAATTTCGTGTAACAAAATTCATCCTCTAGCACAACCAGACATCGAAACACAATAACACGATAATTAATCGAGAACAATGAAAGGAGCATTTCGCTTCTCGCATTTAGAACAACCCTGAGAAGGAACTTTTAACGAAAGACAACCACCTCGCCCCCTTCGCCGTTCTCTCGCATGCTGAAAATATAATTTAGGAATGAGTGGAGGTTGTCGCGTGGCAGGAGGGAACATGGAGCTCTATTTACCCCATGCAAACCCCTGCCACCAACAGCCCACACAAGGTGTAAAGCGTTACATTACCAAGCTTCCCCTCAATCCGGTAGAAGTGAGCAAGGAGGTATGGCACTCGGCACTCCCACCAACTGGAAACATGAAAAATATGAAAGGGAGCACACGCACAGATCCCCGAGGGTTAGGAGCATTGTTGCCATGCGATGTTCGGGATGTCTTGGACCATTTGTATGCATGTTATAACCTGGAGTTATCACCGGCAATTGAAAGACTCTTCCCGGTGATCGTACCGTAAGTTAACTAATCAATCGTCGTGAGCCGGAATGGGGATTGCGAATTTTAATGTTTGGATGATCTCTGTAGGTGGAGCCAGATTGTAAAACAGAACTTTCGTTTCGACCTCCACGAGATTTGAAAAGAGCGACGAGACTTAGAAAGAACCAACTAGGATTTGCTCACCCGGCAAGTTCCCCTTTTGTGATATAGACATGAGCATGAAGTATAGGTTATGGGCTCCAGCGGTCCGGTTGATTGGTTGAGGAATCTCCGCTTCATCCCCGTTATGAGTTACAATGCATCGTTCTTGATGCAAGTTTATTCCCATCTCACACCACTCGGTATCAAAAGGAAACAAAGTTTCATATCCATTCCCGTTGCATGTTGATCTGTTCCCTGGAAAAAGTGGCCAGAGCTCAACAGTATACCATGTCGTGCAGGCGATATATTCCGTCACATATAATTTGAGCGGCTCGGCAGTGTCCTTCCAAAGCAAGCCACCAACCATCACAATTTATCCCCTCCGCAATCAATAGAAAAGCAAACTTGAGAACCGTTTTCAACGGGAAAGTTATTTCGCACATCTGTAATGTATCGGGAATTGACCACGTGGGAAAATGCAGCTAGTTTGTTGTAGGGTCTCCTTAGGCATTGAATGCGGTTCGATACGCATATGTAATGGTAGCCCAGCCGTCCGACCGAGCACTTCTTCCACCACAGATGGCTTTTCCGGTGACGGATCAGTCCGATCCCAGAAAGCGGGAAGCCACTTTAACCAGCCGCGTTGAGTTTCAGAGCTTATTTAACCGGTGGGAATGTCCAACAACCCATTCGTACAGAGGACCAATTCATTGATAGATGGTACGAGAGCCATTTTGGTGACGATCTGCATGTGTCGGTCTGCAGAAAATAATGCAGCTTCTCGTCAATTCGTGCCAGAGAGGGCAAAATTCTAGTGATCCCCACCTTCGTGCATCCAGGAATAACTTCACAAAGTGGTCCAAACAGGGCATCACCAGGAATCAGCACCACAAGGGAGACAGTCGGCAGATGGTCTTTGAATCCCCTTGTCTCAGTCTCGCGTTTGCCGCTATCAGTGACAGGACAGCAGCGTGCTATCGGAGCGCTAAAATATCGATATGCACCTGATAGCTTCAGCTCGAGTTGCAGTGCGTGAGAATTTGTGACGATTTCTTACGCAAGAACCCGTTCTCACAACTCAATTCGACGGCTCAGTATGCTCCGGCTATATCTCAGACCCAAGGACGCGGCAAGGAGGCTCTGTTTCGCTGGATAAATTGCCGAAGGATTTAAAGTCCGGTTTTTTGAGACATGATTGCAGTCCAGGCGTCTATGTCTTATCGACATGTTGACGCCTTTTTGGTGGTGAAATCTGGCTGAGCTGAAAACACTGGCTGAAAATCGCCATACAGTAGCAATTGATAATCAGAACCCTACCGAGGTTCCTGTGATCGTCTCGTGGCCATCGTCGCCAATCTCTTTGTCGGCTTTCTAAGTGAAGGGTTGCCATCGCAAGACTTAGCTGCACGCCTTCGGACGAGGTATCTATACCCCACACGGTGTTTTGTAAGAACCTAATCGAGCCGCTCAGGAACAGCTACGATACCATTTTACTGACCACCTCTGCAATGCGACACAACTGTCCATTGACGTCTTTCAGAATTGCTCAGGTATTTTCGTCACCGAACCCCGAACGAAAACCAGGCAGGTGGTCAGCGTCATTCACCCGTGTGGAAGACCATGATTCGTCGCTAGGTCTAAAAGTTGTCTTCAACACGCCGGATCTACCAAATATAGCAAATGCCTCACCTCCAGCTCGCACACCATAGCGAAACTATCGGGAAACAGGTCTGATGCGTGAAGGAGGTTCTAACTCCGTGTTCAGTCAACAAAGAAGTGTTGTCGTTGTTGGTTTTGAGAGGTAAAAAATGCTGGTCCTCGGATGTCGATATGTGGCGAGGTCGAAAAAGGATCTGTTTGGACATCGAGGTACGCACCGGGCCGCGAAGAACGGGCCGAATTCCTTCCAAATAAACCCTCTGTGATACCTCGTTATGGCAAATGCAAAGCTTGAGCAGACTTTGAAGACTGAAGGATTCGCTGGCATGACCCAAAACAAAATCTCGACGAATCATTGTAATTCATTCCAGAGTGGTAGTCAGCTCGCCCCCAACTGCCATATATGTGTGGCACCACGATGCATGGCACCCCGATCTTAGTACGCTAGCACACTAAATAGGACTCTTGTCCGGGGAGATGAGCTATAGGAGGCTCTCCCGTGATGGAGATATCGGCACAACCTATGCTTGTTGTCGGCATATGGTATGCTCCCAAGCATCATGAGTTTGGGGTATCCGCGGTGAACCAGAATCTGGTTTCACTCGATTCAAGTCACCTTCCATAGACCTTCTACTGCGCCAAAGCAAGATCTGTGGTCATACGTCTCGCCAGGTGGGCAAATCATGGTCGTACCCGCACAATCGAAACCACGGAGAATAGAAAGCTGGTCGTCGGATATCGAGATGCAGTAACGAAACTTCCATAAAACAGGGTCCTGATATGCATTCCTCACGACATTTGTCCTTCCTCCTGCAAAAGAAATTTTCAAATCGAGTATTTGCTGCCGTATTCAAACTCAAAGAGTGCGATGAAGGGTCGTGATCCGTCAATGTTTCCGTAAGGAGAACCGAAAGATTCATGCTTTCGTCATGCTGTACCAAATACAGTGACCAATCCATCAGTTCCTCCGCAACACCACTGATTGCCTCTTCCTTCCTCTTTCCACGCAACACAGGAAATCACATTTTGCCTTTCCTTGAATTTTCCATCCTTACCAATTTTCTTTTTCCCTTCGACCTTAGACCCTTCTATTCTGACCTTTTCGACCACGCTTCCACTAAGTGTCTCCCAGACAACCACTTCTCCGTTTTCTCCATTGACGTTTTCATTCCCACATAGAACCCAGGTCTCGTTGCCACCAAAACAACTTCGCAATCTGAACTCGTCATTCTTGAACGAATCGGCCCTGTAAGACTTGAGGAGCGTACCGCTGTCTCGATCCATTAAGCGCATCGAACAATCAAGTCCACCAACCAGATATCCCTTTCCGTCTCTTGTTCGTGATAAACTCGTGACACTTGTCCCAATGACATCAGTTTCAAGTTTGCCCATCCTAATATCGTAACACCTTGTTCTCCCGTCGACACTACCACTGAGAATTTCGTACTCTCCTCCCTTGCCGTCGCCCTGCCCATTACCGGCAACGACACAGCTGATACTATCTCCAGCTCCTTCAAGGACCATGATTGGTTTTGCATTGTTGGACTTCACATCCCAGATCCTAACACTAGTATCAAACCCTCCAGAAACCAGCAAGGAATCGCCCATGCCAGCGAAAGTAACGGTATTTATCCTGGAACTATGGCCCCAACTCCCACCGAACCTCCTGATCGTTTGTGCTGTACTAACATCCCAGAAAAATACACTCCGGTCTCCACCTACCGATCCAAAAGTCGCATTGTCACGGGAAACTGCGATATCAAGAACCTCATAGCCATGGGCAGAGTAAGTCTGAATAAGCTGCGTCGCTTTTGGAGGTTCGAGTGGATTTGGGTTCAGTGGCGGGGCAGGCCGCGAGGGATTGTAGAGACGGATGGAACGATCTGCTGAGCCTGTGAGGATATAGGTTGATGGTGACGAGGAGTATGCGAGGGCATGAACAGGCCCTAATTCTCATACTATCAGAAATGGTCCTCAAAGATGCTGGAAGATTGCAAGTGTTGGTAATAATAAATCTACACAAGAGGAGGAACATACCAATAGACCCATAAAGTTGAGTCGCGACCTTCTTTGGAAAGATCATGGTCGAAGCAGCTCTTACAATTCACCCGTAAGGCATCCTATTGATCTTTTTCGATTCCTTTTTCCTTCGCCGTCTTCTCCTCTGTCATCGTTATTGTTGACGTCCCACATGCATCGACCCAAAATTTTGGTCGTCACAAAAGCCCCACAATAGCTTCCAAGCTCCTGTCCAAAAGAAGCTTAGCTCGCTATAAATAGCTTACCTAAGTCCCACGTGCTTACCTTTTCGCGGTGCAGCCTTGCCTTCCAGGCTCCAACCTTTCTTTCAACCTCAACTCACCCATCGATCTAACATCGCTTCCCCTGACTCGACATCCCACTTTCTCCTCTAAGTCCCCATACCTCCGTACTTGAACACCTCGAAAGTTTCGCCTCTCTTAGGCATAGTGTAGCCGCTTTCAGGGCAAGCACTATCTCTCTAAAGTATGCCGTCCACTACACTACCGACGAAAGCTAAGGAATCTAGATGGCGCAAGGTGTGGCTTTGCAGACTGATAATCCCAAGAACTACTTTAGAACTCCGCGCCGCTCCTCCACACCTAGGCGCCTACTCAAGAGCCGTCCTTGGTGCAAATCAAGAGCCACTGAGTCAGCCTTAGAATGTCACAGGAGTTTAAATGGCGCCATGATTCAGACTCACGAGCAATGGCCGATTCCAAATGACTGGCAACTAAAGAAAGACGATTATAGTGCCCCGCCTCCACCTCAAGCCCGCGCCGTGCCTCTGCTTTTCGAAAGCGCTTATGAAAGAGCCGTCAGATTCACATGCATCAAACGACAAAACCAGTAAATGCCCCGATAACTTTCGGAAGCTAGTTTGGAATCTCTCTAGACTGATGACCTGGAAGAACTTGCAATTGGCTACAGTATCAATGTATCAGATCGCGCAACTCCAAAGTAGCTAGAAGAGGGTTACAGACTTTACGTGCGTAGCGTAGTCCTTCCACCCCCTTTTTGTTTTAACACCTGGATATGCTTCCACACTAAATTCATGGTGGCTCGTGGCCATCTCCACGGCAAAACAAAACTTCAGAATGTGTGTCGGCAAGAGTGCTAACCTTACCTGAACAGGAAGCATACGAAGTAGTCTTCACGGCTTTCACCTCCTTGGGTCGGTACCCGGGAGTCGCCCCTTCTTGTCCTTTTGCTACTCGACCCCGCTTCCCTCACTGTTGTGGGGTTGTGAAATTGGGATCATCAAAGGAATGAACTCAAGGCCTTCTAAATTGTACTTGACATCATGCTTGCGTAAGAAGAGCGTTACAAGTGAATCCCCGGAGTCAACATCAACTATTTTGCCCTCGCTGAGAAGCGCCCATTACTATTCATTCTAAGTCACGACATGATCGACAGCAAATTCTCCGGCTCGCAAACTGTTCACGAGCTTACAGTACCGGAGAAGACCGTCTTAGTGGCGGTGAGTTCACGCTTGTCAAAGTAGGACGACTACGACGGCACATTAACATAGAGAGCGAGACCTCCACATCCATTGTTATCTTCCCTGGGTCGGCACCTCGAGAATGCCCGGTACTTGCTGTCCGCTTTTACTCACTTGCCCGGGACTATATTCAGGCTACCGAGCCCATTAATCGAGTAGATTCTGGTCTCCAGGCTACCACCTCCCTACGCTTTCATATCAAGTCATGGTGCATATGAAGCAACGAGCCCTCGGTCAGGATGGTCCGTATGTGCTCATTTCTCAACCACTACAAGCCGCGTGTATCGTAAGAAAGTTCAACTACACAAGCTTGACTACTATTCCGCTGACGCCATTCCCAAGATGGGAGTTTACGATGATAGACTAACGGCTGTTGATTTCCATGCGTCGGCACCCGGTACTTACTCCGTCTCCTCCAGTCTTCGTCTCATGGCTCGATGCTGGACAGGTGAACCTCGTCCTAATCGGAGCCCCGAAAATTCCGAAGCCCAAGAGGCTAGAAGCTCGAGAAGAACAACCTGCGCAGGCCGTCGAAGCTAAAAGTCTTGAAGTCAAAAAGCTCATCTCAAGTAGAGATCTCGAGGCAAAGTTTGGATAAAACACGGCAGTTGATCACTTCTTGCCCTTGTTGTCGCACCCAGTACCGATACGTGTAGATGATCTCCTTCCCCAGAATTCAAAACCCAACAAAGTTTCAACTCGCATCCTTCTTTCCCATGACCATGTTCCTTGTACCCATGTGGATGACCATCAATCGACAAACTCAATCTTGAAATTCCTAGTAAATGTGAACATGCATGTCTTGGGGCATTTTAAACTCTAAAGATTCCTTGGCTCTGACACAAAGTTGAGTCGTCCGAAGCTGTCCCTAAAATTGGACATTGGCATGCGTGACTAGAGATGAAACACAGTTTGCATGCTATCTTTCATACTGGTTCGGAAGAACTTAGATTTGAGTTTGTATGTAGGTCGCTTTTTGAGCGCCTGTGTGCATACGAGTACGGCTGCAAACAAGACTTGGCTCAAGTGAGCAGGAGTATCAGTAGTTTTTATAAACAACAGTCTCAAGGAAACATAAATAAAGAAAAGCGATCGGGAGTTATTTCATGGTCGTTTTTCCAGCAACCTTTTTGCTAGTTCTACTTTCGCGCAAACAGAAGCTGGAAGTTAAACATCTACCCGATAGGCGAACTCAATCGAAAGGTGCAAATCTCGAAACTACAGGCATTAAGCCAGCAAAACTCGGGAAAAGTACCTTATATATCACGTAAATTACACTCCACAATTTTCTAAGACGCAGTGCGAGGCAATCCGATAATAATTCGCTTGATGATACTCAAAGGAGTCCAGTAAGCCTAGCCAGATCGCAAGCCAAGACTCACAACGACGACTTTTACGCAAAAGCATACACAAGATCTCGAAACTAAAATCCCTCGAGAAGTATTAGCAAGCTCTAGAAAATAGGCCTCGTCTATGGAAATTACAGGAACAAAGTCTTGAAAGTTTACGTCAATGCAAGTACACTGTAGGTCTTTTCAAGCATAAACTGCAAGGCGTAGGCACTCAGTTCCAGAAATAACCAGAACGTAGCCAGTCAAAAGCACTGGTCTCACAACCGACTTCGACGTAAAGCATTGATTTGTATCAATTATAAAGACCAGATTTCTCGAGCGCATGCTGCATGGTAAAGCCGGCAATCGCAGGAAGAAAAATCTAACGCCGACAGATGAATCTGCTCACTAAATTTGTGCCAGGAGATGCAAGATTGCTTTTCTAAATAGCTCAGAATGTCACAGAGGACCTAATCCACTGCACTAGGAATCAAAGCCGGGTGAGAGACAGCCAAGAGTGCGATAAAAGCAAAATCAAAAAGAGGCTGCCGGCACTCATACCAGCACAATATCCTAGCATCACCACGAGATCTTGCAAAGCAACAACACGAAGTTGCTTAGCTCCTTCATATATTTTAATAAACAGACCTACTAAAAAATTCATTGCTGGCTCTCCCATGCGTGTAATGGATCTGTCTGACATCTTGCGTTATTTAACCAGTAGACCTAGTCAAGGTTAACATCTCAAACATTCCATCACGCATACATCCAGCATTCGGACCAAAGTAACCTAGAAACAAGGGAAACCACTGCTTCCTTCAAAAGCCACCGCATCAACTCTTGCCTCCTGGAAGTTTCGCATAATTGATTGATCGATCACTTGTCCGCCAACCGCTGAGGGGCAGAGGCTTCGTGAGTCTTAGAATACTCACCTGCTCTTCCTCCCAATACTCGCCACCACACGAACAACCTTATTCGGCCCTTCATTCCGTTCCTTCTCATCTTCCGTCTACATGCCACCCTAGTATCTAAGGCCACACATATTACTCGATACTCATGGACAAGTAGCTAGGAAAAAGAAAACCTTGGAGTTACATGTCCTGTAATTTAATATGTTCCTCTGCATGCATGGTCTTGCTTACACGCCACTTCCACCCTATTGCCCCTCTCACTCACTATCCTCTCTCCACTCACTCCAGACACATATTTTCTCCCCCTCCCCAGCACTGTGCCACTATCCCATTCCCCTCTGAAACCCAAATCCTCTTCCCAACCTCCAACCTGATCCATAGGTGTGACTACGGCCGTACCTCCCAGCCAACCCCAACCACAAGACTAGCAATGAACAACCAACCCACATCCTCTGCGATCTCGTAAATCTCAAAACCTCAAAGGATCACGTTGCTAGCATGCGTCATTACCTCACGCGGGGCAAAATGTGATCGTGGCTTAATTTACACCCACAATCATTGCCGTTGAATTGATGTTCTCAACACACGTAATTCATCACATCATCTTCACCCGTATCTTCACCTGCCTTCTCCGGTCTTCTTTGTGACCCCACATTCTCGTCTTTTCAAACACTGTCTGTCTTTGCAAAAGTAACCTATAGTTGTTTTGAAATACGAGTTTTGCATTTTCGGGGACTTCTTTCTTGGAGTGGTATCATTGTTCGCTTTCAATTCAGATTTTTGTTCTTCAATCTCTCATCTCCTCATCTAAAACACTATCCCGTCTTTCCTGATATCAAATTGATATGTGCAACCTTGAGCCACCCAGAGCTTGCCTTCAAATATGTCCAGAAGAATCCACCCCCAAGAAAACCAAGAAAATACTTCATGGTATACAACATATACAAAAAAAGAGTTTGCCCCAACGCCATGCTATGAAGTGCCGCCAAAAATGCCCGTCATCAATCAAAAAGCCGTGATATCTCTCCTCCTTTCCTCTCAAGGATAGGTATGTAAGTACTGTGAACCCTCACTCATCCGTAAATACAATCAAACTCCCTGCGAAACGTCTTCTCAATCGCTCCTCTCATGACATAAACTCCATTGCCCTTCCCCTTCTCCCCACCACCACTCCTCTCCATCACACTCCCCATCCTCAAACCCCTCTCCACACCACCCTCGTTCATCAGCTCCGTCATCTCCCTCACTCGCTCGCTAACCAACGCCTGCTGATTTTTCGCGCTCTGCCAGAACGTCGCTAACTCAGCAAGCACCGCCTTCGCATTGCTGAAACTTGCGAGTCGCACTGAGATGGAGGAAAGTGAAAATTGGGAGGATAAGATGTCGACCGCGGAGACGATGGCATAGGCGACGAAGGGAGAGGTGAGCGTTGTTGGACTGGTGGTGGTTTTGATGGCGGTGTAGGAGATAGGGGAAGATGGTGCGGAGGTGCGCCGTGCGGCAATGAGAGCATCAGTGATGGAGAGGAGGGATTCGGCGTGGTGGTGTGCGGCCCCAACGTGATGGACGAGCTGGGCGTGTGTGAGGGTGCTTTGCTGAATGTAGCGGTTGAGCTTCATGAGCGTGGTGTGGTACACGGTGTGCATCGTGACTAGTGTGTTCATCTTTCCGTCCTCAAAAGACTTTCTAACATTGTCGGTTGAGAAGGTGTAGGACTTCGGGAGCGAGGAGTTCCACACTTGGAGTCGTCGAGAGGTGGCTTCGTAGAATGCACCAAATGCGGAGCTGTTTGATGGTGCTTGACGTTGTGAGCTGCGGTAGATGTTGGCCATCACGTCGCCCCAAATAGTGGCAATGTTTATGAGGTAACCCATGGGACCAATCGTCCAGTTCAAGTTCTGGATGGGTGGAGTGGTCAGATCAAAGAATGGGTTCTGAGCATCGATTTGTGATTCGAAACTGGAGTCATCGCAGGGCAGTCGTAAAAACACATCTTCTGGATGTAGCATGCTGAAGTGACCAGAGCAGAATCCATTGAAACGGTCCATGAGGTAACAACTCCAGAAGGTTCGTCGCCTGCATTCAGCATACCCGTGTCGATTGAGCCCATAAGGAAATGTTTGAAGGTAGTTGTCATCGCTCTTCTCGAGCTCCACGTTCAGTCTCAGCCCACTGGCTGCTCTGATGGCTCCTCCACAGAAATCCCAGGCATCATTGGGATTGTTGATGGCGAAGTAATACAGCGAAAGAAGCAGTCTAGATTGCACAAGTTGAATGCTGAATCGTCGGTTCTCGCATGCGAATCTTGCAATAGACGCATACTGAGTACTAAGCGCTCGATGGTCTTGGTTCTGCGAGAAGACAGTGCTTATTGCGAGTACTGTGTAAATGAGCATGAGATCATCCAATGACTTGACACTTCCGGAGAGGGCCCAAGTTTTAAATGCCCCTTCAGGGAACATAGATGTGGCTGTCTCAGGTACGTTTTTGAAGAACACATCGATAAGCTCGCTGACAACTGTCGGACGTGTGGTGTTTGGGTTGACATGCCATTCTCGGACCAACTCGTGATCGATTGGACTTGGAGCATCATTCTCACGCCAAGTCGTGGGCGGTGAAGCTGCTTCGCGAACAGAGGGCTGGGGTGACCCCTCTGATGGCACTGGAGTGAAATTGTTATAGCCCGTGCGCTGCCTTTTAGACTGATGTGTTTCCGATTCTGGGGTCGCTTGACGCATTGCGTGCCGTGGGGAGACGGGCTCACTATTCTCGCGACCGACAACTTGAAATGATTCTCCATCAGCTCTTGATGAAGATGGCCTTGACACAATATCCTCGGGATCAGCTGGCGGTGTATCGGGCGATCCTTGACCACCTCGAGGTCTAAAGTGTGTTAGTATGTAATTTGTTGCGGTCACGATTCTGTTCCGTCACAAAACTCGCTCTAGAACTGATTGGAGACTTACGCATTCTTGAACTTGCAGATCCGTCCAAACTTCTCGCACTGAACGCAGCGTGGGTAGTCTGGATCGCACTTGATCTTCTTTTCTCTACAAGTAATGCAGGCGATTGCCAGCCTCTTTCTGGGCTTGCCAGCCTTCGTTACGCCCCAATGAGCATTGACAATCTCGCCATCTATAACGGTCTTGCAGTGAGTTCCGTCATCGTAGAAATAGCACATCCCCTCTCCTGGGACTTCTGCTTGGCGCACAAATCGAGGTAAAAATTGCGTCCCAGTCCATATTTTTGGTCCAAGGCCGTCTTTCGTGGTCGTTACGTCGCCAACAACAGTGCTTGCTGGTGTAGGAGGGAAGCTGGGGGTGACTGGAACACTGTGTGATCCGTCACGATAATGATTCTCTTGTCTGTGGCCTACAGATGGGTGGTCTGCGTGGTGCGCAAATGATGATGATGTATCTCGAGAGAAATGTTCTGGTCTGCTAGATTGGGAGTGAGGCGACCACGAGTTGGTTGGGGGACCTTGTATTCTTGAAGTGTTAATAGGAGCAAAGGGAGTACGTCCTTCATAGCGAGGCGATTCTGGCTTGATGGGCGCCTGAGATGTGTGCGGATTGGGCGGAAATCCAAGCCTTTCTACATTTTCTGGCCTCGAATGTAGAGGATGGTGTTGGGCGGGTCGCTGAAAGTATGAATTGTGATCGAAAGGTCTGTCTGCATGAATAGGTGTCGCGGGGTGACGAGCTTCAAGTGGAGATGGAGTCGGAAATACTGGGCTCTGGCGATCGGAAAATGGTGATTGAGCTGGCCTTGGTTGATGTGGTGTAGATCCAAACAAACTACTTAACGAAGGCAGTTGCTCTCGAGGAGCCTTTGGTTCTTGACGGTTTTGATACATCTCTACTGACTCTCGAGGTCGTTTATTACTCTCTGAGACTGGGGATCGTGGTGGGCTCCAAGGTCTATCGGTCTTCCTTTCCGAATAGGACGAATATCTTTCTGTATTATGGGAATCTCTTGGGTAATATGGTGGTTGCTGAGATTCGTAGGCAGATGGGCGTTCGTGTAGAGACGCAATGAATGGTCGAGTGTAGATCTGGGTCATGTTCGAATTTGAAGGTGTAATGTGAGGAAGTTCACGAACTCTCTTCTAACCTCAGAGAAGGGACATACAGTCGGGTGAAGGTATGTATGTGGCACAGGTACGTGTTTGGTCGATTACTCAAGAAAGGCTGATGGGATCAGGCCCGGATGAAATCAGCTCCACGTTTCCAACAGTTATCCCTTCTTGTTGACAATGATTTCCAGCGCGGCTCTCGTGTCCCAAACCTGTCGGCCGTCAGATATTATGGTGTATGGCGAATTAGTATATTTTCGTTATCGACTTTTGAAATTCTTCTTTCTTTCTTCAAGCCCGTGACGAAGAATGAATGCTGACGAGAACGTGGGAATGTGACAAGTTTTGTCAGTTGGGTTGAACGAGTAAGAGTCGAGTGATGCCCCGAATGGAATTGGTATGTATGTCTACGGAGTCGCACTAGCTAGAACTAGTACTAGGGCGGGCGGACTAGGTCGAGGACTTCGGTAGTGAGCAGACGGGAAAAGTGGCTCATGCGTTGCCCGGTCATAACCTAGTTCTAACCACTGATCTGGAAGCGGAAGCTCTGGCACGACAAATTTCTTAGCACACGGCTGGTAAGTAGAAAGTACATAATCCGGACAGGGCAGGGCCTGGAGGCGTCACCACGGATGGCTACTGGGATGGGCAAGGGATGGACAAGGGATCGACTGGGGGGTAAAATGGAGGGGTTGAGCAAGGGGGCAAGACAAGGGAAGCCACCCTAGCCGGTGCATCGCAGGAGGGTGTTGAAGGACGAGTTGGTGGGATTAAGAAGGGCCAGGGCCAGGGGGATGTTTTGGAAAGCTGCTTGCGTCCAGTTCCAGCCAGCAGGGCTCCGGGTGTTGTGGACGGTGTCTGCAGCAAAACAGTTGGGAGGAGAAAAAGCAGAAGTGACGCCGGAGATGTACGGGTAGCCGGCCTGCCAGGTTATGTGACAATGATAATTGACCGATTGCGACTTTGTCTAGGACTTGCTGGCCCTTCTCCGTTCTATTGCCCGGTCTTCTGACCGAGAGCTGACTGACAGAGCTCATAGTGATCAGTGATGTTCCGTGTGTGAGTCTCTCCACACAAACCCGAACTTCTGAACGGAACGCAACCGATGATGATGATGATTGATGAGCTGCAAATCATCCCCCATCCTCATCAAACGAAGAGCCTCAGCGTTCGCAAGTTTTCCAGTTTAGGGCCTGCGATCCACCATAGCCGCGCTCCTCTAGACAAGCCTGTTGTTGCTGATTTTATCCTGGCTTGTCAGTCTCCCCTACCATCGGAGCCGAGAAAGATCTAGCTGAGCGATTCTGCTAATGCTTAAAAAGGCAATTTAGATGAAAGTGGAGCCATCAGTAGTGCCGGCCGTACTAACAGTGGATTCAGAGGAAGCGACAAAACTAAAACTTAGTGTTTCGTGGACTCGACTTTAGCAGGGCAATGCTGGGACACTGCGCCGGGTCCAGGTGGGAAACTTGGTGATGAGAACTTGTGGGGTAGGCTGGTGAAGTTCGTAGCGGTGGCGTGGAGAGATGATCGGGATTCCATGCGTAGCGATCCAAAAGGGAGTAGTGAAACCTCTTTAGCGAAAAGCCCCTCTCCTATCCACATGTCTCCACCTGGGAACCACGCCGAGCGGCTCTTGACGAAAATCTCAGACCGGCACAGGGCAAAATTTACACCAAGCTCTTTAGAGCAAGGCATCGTGTACAATTACGAAGCCATGGGTCGATTATCTCCTTAGCCGCCGCTCTGCAAGCCGGCAACCATCGCAGCGGATTCGAGAGTACTCTGCATCTGAGAGGTCAGCTCGTGGTCGCAGATATCAAACTCGGGTACAGATTAGCAGATGTCTTCCATAATCCAGATGTCCTAGTAGGGTGCCCTGATAAATTAACCAGAGATCCGCATTCAAAACCCATAATATCCTCATCGAGAATATGTGAGGAGAAGTCTCTCCTTTGCAAACGGTAATCACGATGCGCATCGATCATCTGGTTAGTCTTTCTTGATTTCCACGTTGCCAATACCACCCAATTGATTAGCCGAACAATAGGTGTGCGCAGAGAGCTGCTGTGCCACAACTTTGCAAGAATCTTGGAAGCCGCCAGAGGCGAGTCTGACGGTGTATCGACCTGAAAGAGGAGGTGAGCTCCAACGATGTCTTTGTCCTCCTATTTCCCATCATAATTCCAGAAACCCGGCGAGGTGTTTCCAGCTGCGGATGTGGTCTGTCATGACCATGATTATATCCCATCTCAGAGCCCTATAGTACCGAACTTTCGCCCTCGTCCTCACCCTGTGATGGCTTTGCACGGTCCACGAGTAACGTGCCCTTTCAAATTGCAACGGGAAAAGACAAGAATAGAGTTCGATGTAAGCCGTTGACGGGCACAGAGCAATGGGGCCCATGGGTTTGGAGAAGCCCGAAATGCGTGGCGTTTATTGGCACTTGATTTCCTGGGTTCCCTGAAGGTTTTCGCCAGTCCCCAGAACCCCGTTTTCCCGTCTCGCACAACGGGAGTCTGTGTCATCCTATATTTCGCGGCTGTTATCACATCGCACAGGCTCGTAAATTTCTCTTTTAGGCGTAGCCTAGGAAGGAAGAACGTTGTTCCAGCAATGTCTAAGATCGATGACCGACTGGCGTCATAGCTTGGGGCAGATCGTCGCGCCAGTGGGAGGCCAAAGTTCTTTTTCGTAAAAGTGGTATCGGAATATGTTAAACGAGTTGGTGGACGACACGGTACCCGATAATCCACGAATTACAGCAAGGTGTACCTACTTGAAACCACTTTGGTGGGAGGGAGATCTGGTGCTATCTATCTGTCGATCAAATGGATACCTTTCTGCTCGGAGGGATTTGCAATATCTGCTTCATTCTTCCGCACCTAGCCGATCCGTTAATCCTTATCATCTTTTCTACCTAGGTAAGTTCTGCCAACAGGTTGAGCAGAGTAATACACCGACTTTAGATTTTCTTGCTCGTTGGAACACTTCTCATTGGAAATACGATAGATCTTCATCTCGAGGCGACAGAGATGCCGCAAAATTGATTGACCGTCACAATGGGGAGGGTTATTTACTGCTTTCTTTTGAAGGAGAGGAGGTCCACCATGGGGTGCAGGTTCGAAAAACTCCTCTTCAAAATGAAGATGTTGCAAATGTTCTGCCTCGCTGTGTTTTCACATCCTCTCACAAGATTTACGGATAGGGGTCCCGAACCTTGTGATTGGTATAATAAAGCTTGAGACATGGCTGCTGAACGGTTTCGAAGCCAGAACATATTGCGACCCTTGCAAAGTTAACATCTATTCGTCGAGCTTGTAAAAGCCGAGGGCTAGTGTGATCAAGTGTGGAAGACCCAGCGGACAGGACTGGTAACTGTAAATGCCCGTCTCGTGTGACGAGCCATTGTGCCGGAAATATGTAAGATTCTACTTTCTAATGTATTGCGAGGGGACTTTGGCAAGGTATAGTTGCAGCAGCCGAATACAACAGCAGGACAGAAGTCTTGTCGGTAGGACGTTTGAGGAGTGGCAAGGACTAGTCGCTGGAAGATATCGAGACATGTTTGAACGTGTGGAAGCCTCATTGGTGCGCCAGCTTGACTTTCCAAGGAAGTACCTCGAAGTGTTTCTGCAGAAATGTACATTCGGATTTCAATTGCCTGTTACAGAACATCTTAGAACGCCTTCATACCTACAGCTCCATACACTTGTAGAGGGCGGGTAGGGTGGATTCTCATTGAAGGAGGGGTGAGTATGTAGCTGACCGTAGTAATCCCGAAGAATCCTCTGAGTGACTGAATAATCGTGAGATGCTTATCTGATTCCCTACAAAACGAGGGAGCCGTGTCGATGCGAGGGCAATGGCTGAGGTGTCAGATTCCCACATGGAGCGACGACAGAATCCGAGGTGAAGGTGATATTTTTCATTGGCAACATTACCCGCCCGTCCAAATGATGTGCTGGAGCCTCGAGGACTCTTGACGTAATGACGCTCTGCTGCACAAGATTGGTTTGGTTGATCTGATCTGAGACTTTAGAAGAGTAGACTAGAAATGGACACCGCATCTGCAGCCTCATCACGTTGTACTTCTGGAGTGTGGAAGTTGTCCTACACGAGGCCGCGGCTGCAAGCTGCAATTGGAGATCATGGCAGAGCTGTATTGCTGCAAATAGCACGAGGTGCGGCTTGTACGAGTAGTTGCAGAGCGGAGGCGTGAGATGTGGAGTTTGTCCCAAGAGAGGCAACAAGATTGAACCTTATCGCTTTGTTGGTGGCTGGTGGCTGGTTGTTGGTGATTATTCCCAGTAGAGAGGTGTGGAGTGGAGGGAGGAGACAGTCCTTCCAGTAACCCATGCATGGATAGGAGTTGGGGATGCGGCGATGTTCTTGTGAGGCGTTGCTCGAGCTCCTAATGGATGGCAGGGGGTGGCGATGGCCATAGTGAAAGGTGATGGCGATGCTCCGTCTAGAGGATGTTGGTTCAAAAATGCGGTCCTCCACGATGTTGTATTTAGAAATTGTGGAAGCGTCTCAGAGCGCTCGTTGGTGCTTGGAGCGCTTGTGGTCTCTGGGGACGCCCGTGGCTGGGTGTGGCTGGGTGTGGCTTCGCTTAAAACGGGAAGACTTCCTCCAATCCGGTCACAGTTCTCGTGTCGAAGGGAAAGCTGTCTCGCCTGAGATAGCCTCTTGATTTCTTCAATGTCCTTTCTTTCTTCATAACACAACTCAAGACAACACAACACAACACAGCTTATCCAACGCTAGTAAAGCTAGTAACACTAGTAACGCAAATCGCTTCAACACTAATTCCTGGAATATTCAAATTTAGCTGCTCGTGCATTGTCCAACAGTGCCACAAGCGGGCAGCAGCTTTGCAACGATCCAGGGACTAGGTACTCCGAAGAGATGAAGGGTCTTGGATAATGGATGATTTTCCCTTGCGGCGAGCACGGTAGAACTCACCTTACATCAGAGCCGCTCCCAAGGCGGAAGTTGCGAAGGTCTTTGGTCTTCGAAATGGGCACCCCTTGCACTTCTGAGTTATACCTCGTGCCTACCTGTCTTTGCCCGTCTGATATGGAGAACCGCGGCATATCGATTTCGCTCTTACGCCATCATCACCAATTCAGATATGCCCCTCCAAAGGCCTCAGTTCATGCTCAAAGCAGATAAAGCTGCGAATGATCAAGAACCCCACAGCTCCAAAAAAAATCGCGCTCGCTACTCGTACTCCATTGGAAGTCTCCGAGTTCTCCGAGCTCTGTCCTCCGTGCTCACGAACACATCGGAGAAGATCACGATGGATCATGGAGCAATCTTAATGATTTCGCAATCACTCCGCTAAGGTTATCTGTCGCCAACCGTCGTCCGATTCCATGTGCCGTAGATGAGGAGAAATATACCGGGCAAGGGTAGCCCTGACAATATCTTTCTCTGGATTCCGACTGTGCCACCTGTCTGCAGGAACAAACGCTGTGAGCATGGCCCCCCAAGAATTGGGAATTGGGAACCCCATCAACATGGCAGGGACAAGGCGTGCGATGGCACCATGGAATTTGTGAACAACTCGAAAAGGCAGTAGAGGAGGAAGGAGAGCTTGGCTGACCAGGCTGCTTGGCTGTTAGACGAGGAAAACGACCACCGAGCATGCTCAAGCTCATGCTAGGTTTGCCAGCCCATGCCTCAGCATACCTCGCCGTGAGGAGAGGTAGAGAGGGTGTGCTTCTTGTGGCCGCCTCGCCGCCAAGGGTGCCACGACAATTCCACGACATTATCGAGGCATGTCGACGACACACCCAAGAATGCTTCAAGCCTACCAAACTTTATCAAGAACGATGCCGGCGGAGCAGCCTGCCGAACGCGCCGTGAAACCGACGAGTACCGTGACACAATACTCCAATGCCGTTGTGCTAGCCCGACTCGACCTGCCCTTGGAATAATGCACTTACAAAGTACATACAAATTACATAACTCTATATCGTGACAAGACAGCAAGTGGAAGCAGAAGCATTTGGACGAGAAACGTTGACTTCAAAAGGGGATTTTAGACGGCTTGTCAGATCGGACCACAATTTCTGTCATACTCACGCTGTCAATAACACTTGTGTGGAGGTATCATCCTCAAACAAATCTCCTTTCGAGTCGTGTGTCATTTGCTCGCCATCTGATATCGGTCATGAGCAAATTGGTCTCACGGCACCGGCTATGCGATTTTGCACAACCCTTTCATAAGGTTCTTCCAGTCTACGATTATTGCTCCGTTTTGGGCGGCAGATCAGATTGAATGACGAGCAAACAGGGGCATTCAGTATCCTCGATGCATGGACCAGCATGTATACCCTACCCGTCCGTCTTTCTCACTGGGCCCTTGTGCCACTTCACACGTTGGAAGGCTGGGAGTACATCTGCCATGTACCGACTGCCCGTCACCTTACACCTGAAGCGACGGATTGCTATTCGTGCAATTACGACACTGACGTCTCCCCAAGCAGGTCTACCTGCAGAAAGTCCTAAGAATAGACAGCCCACGACAAGAAAGTGAATACAATATCGGGGTTTCGGTTAATGGCTAAATTGGAGGTTGAAAGGGTTTGCATATCTACGAACATAATCAACCACGTTTTATGCAGCCGACTATCAACCTGGATCGTAGGCTATCAATTCCTGAGTCATGATTGGCTACAGGACGTCTTCCTGGAGATGGTTTTGATTGACCTAAGGGATGATCAAGGTATTAAAGTTCTGACCTCTGGTTTAGCGACAAATCGAAGCACGGGAGAAGAAGCTTCGAAATTCAAACAAGTCTCGAGCTCTCGTCTAATATTCCTTCAAACAGCAGGAAGAGGGGCCGGAAGAGGGTTGGTCCTGAGTCGTGTCGAGAGAGAAGCCACAATACAGGGAGGGGTTGCTCAAGACCCCCCATAGATGGCTCGGAAGGGTACACTTGCACTGTGGCATTGTAGCCCCCTGATATTTGCACGGTAGCAGTGAGCACTACCGTACCGAGAGGAGCCTAGCGGAATTGCCGTGATTCGTTACCCTCGCTGAACCACGATTACCAAGCAGCAATACGACGATACCACGTGAAATATACAACTTCCTATCCGAGGAGTGTTCACTGCCAAGTTCCAACATACCGTCGATATTCACAGAAGCAAGGCGAGTTGCAAGGGAAATACCGCACATCCTGTGGCCCTTCGGGAGACTGGGCGTATCTCCATGGTTCTGGAGCAACCATCATCGAATGCACTCCGCGACCATCATGGAGCCGCCGGGTGAAAGAGAAAACTCTATGGTAGTTGGCGATACTCGAGTACATACACACTGCGTACTGTATTGCCTCATTCGTCTGCCGGCGCAAATACTTTTCTAACGCGCATTACCCACGTAGAGATTTCTGCAAAGGGCCGATCAGGATTCCGACCTATATGAAGGTCTGCATACACGAACTCTACACACCCAAAAGTCATCTTCTGCCTGCACTGGGGAT
Organism: Hymenoscyphus repandus; assembly: GCA_001414415.1. Classification (NCBI taxonomy): domain Eukaryota; kingdom Fungi; phylum Ascomycota; class Leotiomycetes; order Helotiales; family Helotiaceae; genus Hymenoscyphus; species Hymenoscyphus repandus. The sequence goes on along the minus strand of LLCE01000084.1, from coordinate 4,426 downwards.
CAACAATTCCCCGCGTTGGGAAACGGTTCGTGTAATACATCAATACATGAATTCAGACTGCACGCAGTCCCGAGATGTCGGTTTAGTTTATCCGTCCATACAGGTCATCCCATCTTCCACGCTCCTCGCATCCTTTCGGAGGTGTGGCGCTTGTTGACACTCGTCTTGGAGTGTGCAACCTTGAAAATGTTCCGCCTCAACATTGCCTTCGAATCCTAATACCTGACGCATCGCGGTTGTGCTTTTTGTTCAGCCATCTCCAAATTCTAAGATGAGACACCCATGCCCAAAGCGCTGTCCTTCCGCTTTCCCTTCCCACGGTCAAACCTCGCACAGACATGGACACGGAGCGCTCCTCCAAACCCCATTTCACAAGGCAACGTGAGCTCAGGCGGCAGATGTGGAGAGCGCTCTGGGCAGCACGGGAAGACATGCCGATTCAAACCTTGCACCCGAAGCTGAGAACTTAAGATGCACCAGTCAGTGGACCTTGACCCTATGTCCGGCCCGCGATGCCACGTTTTTGATCGAGGATCTGTAGCGGCACAGGATTGTCACGATCGAAAATGGCAGCGGTGGCACAGCTTCTTTTTGTATCAGTTATCCGACTAGGATATGGTTCTGGCAGATCATACGATGATTCACCAGGTGGGCTTGCGGGCAACTGGACAAGCTCAAGACTCAAGTTCGCAAGCTCTCCCCAATTCAGCGCGGGTGGATCGATATAAAATCGGGCGCTGGGAAAACGGTGTTCATCCACGCCGCATTATCTGCCATATTGCTCCTCAGGGATACCTCATTCAGGGGGGACACCAGACAAGACGTTCGATACATTAATTCGCGCAAGGTTGGCACTAGAGTCTGCATCATCGCATCCACCAAAAGAATCATTTATCAACAGCCGCCTGGCGCGGCACCTGCCAGGATTTGACTCTCCTGGAGAGCGTGGGTTGCAAGTGGTTCCGCATCACAACATCCCTTTGCATTGTTCTGCATTGTTTTTGTTTGATTGGAGCTGTGCGACCTTGTCAACCGTTTCAGTTCGTCTGAAGACTTACCGAAAAGCACTCGGCTGCGATGTTGCGCAATCCAATTTCGGAGACAGAAAAGCAAACACTGGTCAGATTGTGGCTTGTTGGGTGGCTTTTCGGGCTCGTGGGATTCGTCATAAAGATGCTGACGACCTCCAGATCTCGAAGACCTATATTTGTGTATGATGCACGCTTCCAGGCAGAGGGAGTGGGATGAGTGAACAACCAGCGGCAATCGCGTTGACTGATACAGTTGCCGAGTTCGCATTACGGATTGGCGATTCTGTGAAACGTTAACAACCATCGGTACCAGAAACCCCTACATTGTGGTGATGAATGCCGTGCCAAAATTACATGAGATCTCTGGGGTTTATCTGGTACGACCTCTAATGGGCCAGAACAGGAAGCTGGATTTCGTCTTCTCTGGAAAGTCCCGGGGCTGTTGTTATTGAGTCCAACATTTCTCATGCGGCCTCTGTCCGATGTGGCAGCAGGACCAACCTATCGTTACACGGATGGGAGGCTATACGTTTTTGCGTGTCATCGAAGCTACTCTGTCATCGTGACTTTGGTTCAATGGCTTGCAAGTGCCCCTTTTGCCCGCGGGACTGACAAACGCCGGTCTTCGGTCCGGTCCATTTCTAACAAACTACGAGTATAACGTTGTTACTCACCAACGACAGTTCTGCTGTGTTGTTACTCTGGAATCACTCGTCATTTCGCTTTCCTTCAAGCATTTCCATTGAGATCTCCAAGTCTGACGATGCTCCTAATACTGGCTGATATTTATGACCGTGAATCTTGTATGCTCCTACTCTAGATATGGTCATCTTCTACTGTTTTGCTGCTTTAACAGGAAACAGATATGGCGGGAAAGCAGAGGCGTGATTTGATTCAGGCACTGGCCAGTGCGGAATTTAAGATCGTACAGGTCACATTTCGAATGCCGGTAGCACCGGTACTGACTGTCTGTCAGCGAGCGTGAGATGCCAAAGTAAGCCACCGGTCATCTCCTTTGCTCGCCAAGTTGGGTAGGGATCGTTGTCACTGTCACAAGGCTACCATTCGAATGCTGTCAAGCGGCGCAATTTCGATGTCTAGACATTCGTTGTCCAATGAGCATTCATAGCGCCAACGAAAAAGGGGGGAAGTTTGATATACGAACCACTACAAATGTAAGTCGCCAGTTAGCTACCAAGCTGTTGACGCCCAAGTGTTGGCAATATAAAGTCCAGCTGGGCCAATAAACCTATTTTTACTTCGAACTTTGGTCATACATCTGTTATGTTAATGCTACAGCCCAGACCTGTAGGTACCGTTGGTAAGGTCCATACTCCTAGACTTGTTGCAAGTCAACAATTTCTGTATGCTTTGATTTCACCATGGAGACGATGAACTATGAGATCTCTGCTTTCTAATGTCATTCTAGTCGACAAGTGGATTCATAAGTGAACATACTTCTAAAGAATATATTAGAGATGTGCTTCCTCGAAATATGCCAAGGCGAAATATCTGCAGCAGTACATCCAAAGTAGTTTACTAGACTTTCCCAAAAGCGACGGTTTTCCCTGCTATACGCCCAGCCTACGGCGATACCCAAATTTCACCGGGTTGGCCGCCTTTCCTACCTTCATGATCCTTGATTGGACATCTCGTGCGTGTGTCTTGTCTAGCTGAGCCCTACGTATGCGGCTTACATTATTGAGCGATGGTGGGTTTCACTGTATCGAGATCAAGCCCCGACTGTGTGGCGGACGATGCAAGCCTGTAGGGCCGTGAAGTCTTTGTTAGTCTGTCGAGAATGGGGGTGTCGGACTCGCCATGTGACTACTCGATGCGAGGATGCGTAAAGTGAGAGCGTGTTTATGTGGGATGGCTGTGAATGGGGAAAGTCGAGGCTTGAGAAGCTGAAATCTTGCTGGCAGGTGAGATGATCGAGGGGAGCAATCTTTTGATTTGGCATACCACAGTCTGGTTGTAAATACCAATGTTGATGAAATTGTTTGGTAATTTCCATCTTGCAGTACCATGATGACATCCGCTTCCTTTATGCGTTGTTTTGTGTCCGATCTTCCTCTGTGAAGGTTATTTTGTTATTGTAGTGATTGGCTGCCTGTTTTGCTGCGCGGGACACCTCTAGGCATTTTGTTTGTTGTATGTTACTAAGTCCTGACTGATCCCAACCGTTTGCTTTCATATGGTTGTCATTGGGTTTTTAGACTCGTCCTGAAGGATTCTAATTATGCGGGACGTTGCTAGGCAGGGGATTATGGAGGGGTTTTATTGTTCACTTTACATCTGCTTTTGGTAGCGATGGAGATACCAATCGAGAAGATGGGGGAAGTGGGTGTATGGGACGAGAGAGTATTTCCCTTTTCCCATCACAACAATCTTCCCGCCTCCAACGTGTTTCTATATTCAACAGACTGCGCCCCTGTGCCCTTGCTTGATGTTCTATTTAACTGAGTCTCAAGGTCAGGGTAGAGGTTTGAAACTGGCTTTTATCCTCCGTTTCTTGGTTGACCATATTATTATCTGCCGTTGGCGCCATCTTAATATGCTCTTGCTTTCATTTCCCACTCTCTGTTAGGCATAACTACTGGACTGGGAATAAGGCGGACTATTGAATTCTCATCGACTCTTTATAAGAACCTGTGTTTTGTTTTTGACCCCTTAGTTTGTAATGACTTTAAGGTTGTCTGTCTAATTTGAGACAATCGACTTGGTTATTGTGGATGTTTTGCAAGTGATAATAATACTTGGGTGAGCTGTTTACTAGGAAGGTAGTAAGGTATAGGCATGAAATAATGCTGCATCTTATGACTGCAGGATTTTTACGCTAAAACAATATGCAATGTCCTTTTTACAAAAAAGGATACACTAAACTCTCTGTATTCAACATGTCCTAGCGGACTAATTTTTAAGAGTTGATTATTGGAAAAAATGTATTTATTGATATTGTTTATAACACACTAACATATAAACCACCTTGCCTGGTTAACAGAATGACAACGACGGACAAACCTCAAAACCTCGCCAAAAGTATATATCCACAGCAAGCAAAGTATACCGCCACGCAACGATAGCGACCACGAAATATCCCCCATTTCCTCGTTCCCAAGACTGACTTTCTTGAGTTCGAATATCTCTCTAATGACGAGAGCGTAAGTTTAATTCTACATCTCCTGTTCTAACTCTAATTCGCGCTCTGGTAGATCTATCGAGGACTGAACAGCTCACTGTGCAGGCTTCTGGTAAGGGTATAGGGAGAGGTGAGGGATTTTAGAGTGGGTCGTGGGAGGTTGGAATGGAGAGGATTGCGAGGTGGGAGATGGCCATGGGGTGTTTTTTTGAGTTTGCGGATGAGTTGGGGGGGAAGGGGGGGGGGGGGGGGG
>LLCE01000083.1:0-177565 GCA_001414415.1 Hymenoscyphus repandus | reverse complement strand
ATTATATATAATGTCTTATTGTAAAATAGAAATGGTCTAGGAAACGCCGCCAGAACGCTTTGGGCAACCCCCGCAATAGAACTCGCCTGGAGGAGCGCCGCGTCTGACGACAAGCCGACAGCAGCGATGAGGATGACGAAGAAGATGAAAATGATGATGAGGAAGAGGAAGAGGAAGGGAGCGCAGAAGGTGAGGTCAAGGAGGCTGTGGAGAAGACCGGCTCTGAGTAGGCAGACGATGATGAGAATGGGAATAGCGAGAAGTTCTTCCTCTTTAGGAGTCATAGGACTTTTCTCTGGATCGGGGTAATGGGGAGGGGAATGTGTGGGGTTCACTTTGTTGACGCATCCTTCTCAACCATTGGAGCTTAATTTGCAAAATTTGACCACCCCGAAATCGGTACCAAAGGTAACTCGTACGTTCCCGTAAGCAGCCATAAAGAGAGGTTACCGCGAAGCCTATTAATTTGCCGAGTATTTGGATTGGACCAAAGGCATTACCGGCGGCAAGGCTGCTGCAATGCATGCAAGGGCATCGCCTTTTGGATTGCGGCACGGGTGATTAACTCTCACACCCAGCAAATTTCCATCACTCATTTACTACCTGAGCTCCTACTATTTTCTTTGATATTCACAGTAATCCAATATTTGTTCAACAAGAGAATGGTCTCTTTCGTCCTGTTTCGAAGGCCTGGAATTAAAATTACATTAAAATCTACATGGTTACACAAAAAGTAAGGATATACTAGAAAGGAACCGTTAATGAAATGTATGGCTGGTAGGGGTTGGAGGATTGGAGATGGTGAAGTCAAAGTGGATATGTTCAAACCCTTAGGCCCACGGTATGTTGTGCCCCCGTGATTCTTAAACCCTCTTACTTTACTCCCGTCTCTATGAACTGATAGATTACAAAGAACTTCGTTGTTGGCGCTTCCAGCAGAATTGAGGAACAAGATATGGAACCACGTTCTGGGAAATCATACTGTCCATATCATGTTCCAGACAGACCAAATTTGGGCCGGATTTAACCCTCAAACAACATCCCCAAAGGATAAAACCCATCCAGGAAAGTCTTTGCACATCATTTGCCCTGGAGCAGACCAATATTTTGCAAGCCTGGAGCTTTACAGAGAACCAGTCTCGATTTCCATCTGCGAGCTTAACACATGCAGTCAATACAACAAGGTCAATTGCAACACGGTATGTTATCGTAAATGGCCTGAAAGCTCTGTGGACATCATTTCCAGCGGCTCCCCTGCAGAGTGTACGACTTTTCCTCATGATCAAGAGACTCGAATCGATGTGCTACAACTGGAAGTCCTCCAGGTGTGCCGCCAAATATATTCTGAAGCCAGTCAAAAGCTGTGGGAATCCACACTCTGGTCGTTTCGAAGCCCCCTTACCTTCACGCAATTTATGCATCGTCGAAGTGCGATGCAGAAGAGCATGATACGAAAGTTGCATCTCGATATTGGCATTGTCCCTGAAGGCTTCCAACAAAGACTAGTCAACGGGTGGGCAAGTGCACTGAATCCTAGTGTGTTGATACGCTTAAGTGGCTTGCAGGTCTTGCGGCTTGATGTCAAAACTGTGAAGGATTATAAGCGGAATGACATATTTGATAGCTTACTTTCCATCTCATATCTACGACTCAAAATCCTGTACATCAGCACTTCCCACGCAAGTCCAGGATGGTGGGACCTCCTTTTGGAGGAAAGCAACACTCTTGGAGAGCAATTTGGGCTTGTTCTGCTCTCCCGTATGGAGGAGAATAGCCAAGTGACGGAGTGAACCGTGCCGCAGATCAAGGAGAACACAAGAGGCCAGGGGGAAATCCTTGTTCCTTCAAAAGTCAGGTACTAATGCTAGATGCAAGTATCCGTAGCTGCAAACAATTTCTCTTTACCCTATGATGTCGTTGCCGAGAACAATTTCAGACTTCCCACGTTATTTCTAGAAATCAACACTAGGGCGCGACACTGTCAATGCTCGCACACCACAGACTCTTCTGTCTTCTCTATCTCTTCAACCACAACACAAAATATACAACAACAATACGGACTGCATCAAGAACAACTGCAAATCTAATGCGAGCGATTCTCCTCGAATACCACTATCATTGTACGTTTGCTGTATCTCATCCCCTACCTCGACTGCTCACGCGTACCAAAAATTCATCCAAACCTGAAGATAGCGAAAATTTGATGTGACTTAAACCATCAGGAGAAGAAGATCTCAATTAGTCTAGGCACAATATACTGGTTAGCTAACAACTCGCATCAGTCTTACTCGTGTATTTTCAAGCTTTCGCGGATCTTGGCTTTTCAATTACCCCCAGTAGTGCCCACCGCAAGCCATGCCATCTACCACGGTAACAGCAGAGTAAGAATCAATGCACTGCCCCATTGATTGCGAAGCTTCGTGAGACAATCGTAGGAGAATCATAGCTAACTCCAACTAGTTCAGGTGGTCCTCAACTCGCGTTCCGCCCTCCGCCACACAAAATCAAGACGCTCCGGCATGGTGTGTCGTGCGCACATTGTGGGGAATCTCTCATGTGGTCGGGGGCATCTCTGCAAGTTATTCTCTCCCCTTTTCAAATAGCCGAATCGTTAGCCCCATTTCAAACCATTCATGATCCCAGACCTAGTGCTTTGACCACAAAGGAGCCCGAGCACTACTCTTAGGCACATCTATTCACAGCGCACGGGGGGGTTTGAAGACGTAGAACTACTTGTGAGCAAGTGCTAATAATTTTATAGTGTACAGAATGTCCTGAGAACCATTGTTGATTGCCCAGCCATAAAGACCTTTCTGGAGGTAAGTCAAACATGACATCTTTTCAGGCAACAAAGAACTAAGGGAACCATAGCGAGAGAGCAAGAAGCAAGCAGAAACAGGCAGCTGAGTGCCCCTTGTATCGATGGGCTCACTCCACCATAAGAGTTAGTTTATCATAACCCTTTTCCAAGGGCCTGCTAACAAAATATAGGCTCTTGATACAGCAAAAATTCCGCTCCAATATTCTGGGCTGCCACTTAGATTGGGCTGCAACTTATAGAAAACTTCTCGGTACGAAGCCATAAACCCACCATGCAACCCCTTCGTATAAAGCCCCTCGGTACGGTAAACACCATCACTACAAGCCAAGAGATATTACCATGTTCCTGAAGCTAGGTAGCAAGCTCATCAAGAATCATAGAGCAGTTGGTGTTGTTTTCAAAGAGTCCGAAGAATTTCTTTGGAAGCGGGACTGGGAATTTCGGTTTGATTATGTTCGTGGCGCCAAGGTCGAAAATGAAATCATCTTCTTCCAAAGCCTGTGACAGCTAGACATATACCCACTCCTGGTGGTACCTCAGGACCGCTCCAATAACATCATAAAGCAGATTAGGGTATTTAGTGAGGAAAATATGGCTATTTTCCCACTCGCTCCGAATGCGCTGACAAGGCATACAATTAAGAGAGAGTGAGTTCACCAAGTTAGAGAGAGCCCAGACACGTCCGCCAAAGGCAAAAGTCAAGGAGGGGGATGCTGAACCAGATCTTTCCCAACATATGGAGGTCGGGCCTTCCCAGGATATGGTTACCCTCCACAAGTGCGTCATATTTTGAACCTCAAACGATACCAACTGCTTCAAGCTAGCTCAGTTGCCATGCAAGCCCTTCGTATATACTCTTAAGACTTTTCAGAGCAGTATGTCCTGGAGAAACTTTTCTTAACAAGAGATATTCAAGCGCTCATTATTTGGGTGTCTGTTTCCCTGAACCATCGAAGCCATCTGATGATGTTCTGAATGAACTCGATACTAGCGTCATGCCTTCTGTTTGCAGTCAAAGAATCACTCCACTCTTAAATTATATCTTTCCCCTTGGGGAGACGTTGAAAAAGGCTATTGGGAAGATGATTTCATTAAATCGCTTTGCGAAGACTGGAATTTGCCCTGAACAAGACACTGTAAGAGGATATTGATAGGTTTTGTTCTTGGAGGTCTTTGTCTCACTCCCTCCAGCGGTCAGGATCAAGCACCTGCACAGAAATTGAACTTTCGCCCATCTTGGAAGCTGACTGGGCGTTATCGACCACGAAATGATTACGCCATTGCTCGTGCTCGTGAAGTTGGCCTATGTTCTAAGTCAGATCATGAGGGCGAGATTAGCGAGCGACGAATACAAATCGCCTTAATCCCACATGTTTGGTGGTAGAGATGTAAGAATTGGAGGCAACCTCTCTACCACCATATAAGAACCGAGTATTACAAACACGTGGATCCAAATATCTGACGAGCTACAAGAGATGGGCCGAATTCTTCCAAGAGAAGAGCGTATTGTTGTGTTCGCAGGTGAATGACACAGTTAAGTCGTATTAAGATGTCCTATTCCTGCCCACGATGAAATTGCAAGACGTTATTGTATCGACGACTATGGTGGCCACCAAAGAAAGTATGAGACTTCTCGGTCTTTTCCCCAAAGCTCGACAGGTATCAACTACCAGCGATGATGAGACGCCCGAAATATCAACTATCATCCAATTCGGAAGTCTCAGCGACATGGCCACGATATGGAGATTCCGAGCTGAATTGAGGCGATCCAAAAAAATAAGGTATTCGAATTTCGATTCGATCATGTAGACGGCCAGACCGAGTCTCTGTATCACACTGTACTGAACAAAGAGGTCCGAGACATCCATCGGTCGAATTCACTTACCCTGCCAGTGAGATTGCCATCCTCTGTGCCAACAGGGGCAATTACTTCAAACTCAGTGATGGCGCTTCGAAGGAAGATTGTTACACAGGGGAAGCGAGGGGGCGGTTTAACTTTTTACACAAATCGACTTACCGGCGCAAGTACGTGGAGCGCAGTATGCGAGGCAATAAGAGCTAGCTGTGTCTCTTGAGTGTGAGACCTTTGGACAAACTGGCTGCAAGGCTATCTTAACTACGTCTTCTTGTGCAATACTGCCAACTGGGTAGGACACAGGCACGACAAAGCTCAAGGAATTGGAGCGTACTAATCGCTTGTGGTACCACTGGGTTATAGTCGAAGAGGCAATTTAAGTTATGGGTAGCGTTGATCTGACACTGCGCTGTGCCGCGGACCGAAGGACACTCTCGTGGGAACAAGCAGAATGTAAGTGGCTATAGCCTATATTAGTTAGATTGGATGCTTGGCGATTTGATGAGGTCAATGGTAGAATGAAGGATATGGGAGGCGTGCTTCTTGACAAAACGGATGTAAAAAGGCGTGAGCGTTGTGCTGGGAGATGGGTGGTAGAAGGGATGCTGAATTTGTTGAAATAGCCAATTGACAAGATGCAAACAAAAAAAACGTAGGCTTTGTAAGAGAAGTTGAATGCGCCTAAATGTAGATCTTAGAATTCAGAGGAGAATTAGCATCAATTTAAATCTGTAACAAGACAGTAGGGGAAAAAATGCAAGCTGACCTCTTGTCCAAGACACATTCCAAAGGGATAGCGCTTCCTGTGTCTCGGAGGGCACCCTTAATCACAATTTAGCCTTGATCGAATGCTTTTCCTTGACCTCCTGGGCCATTTGTAAAACCTTTCGAGCACATCCAATCGAATTTTGATATCTGTTCATGTAAGCTCAAATTCATATCGATGGAAAAGAATCTTACCCAGCTCCACCATGCCCGTAACAATGCAGGACAACATTCTTGCCAACCTTCTCAAACTCAACCCGAGGACCACCTTCCCTGCTAGGGCGAAATCCAACTTGTCGACTCAAAATTGTATGTGATCCACTCGAATCCAGCAGCTCAGGCGCAAGAATTTTCGTCCGTTCTGAGATCTTCTCATGAAGATTTTCGTCAATAGGTTCATCCCAATTTCCAGCTTCATTACATCCACCAAGCACTGTGGTTCCAGATCCAGGTCGAGGGATCGTGTAGGCAATATACCCATCGCCTTTTCTGGTTCTTGCCATTCGAACCTCACCTTCAACTAGAATCGTTTGACCACGCGTGGGGAAAACTTTGCTGTCACCAGTGAGCTGTCCCGCAGCTAGACCAGTAGCATTGATGAACAAATCGACTTTGCCATCAACAACACTACTCGCGATTTTTAAGGCATTTTCAAAGCCACTGGCAGTAGGTAAAGTCAGTTGAACGCACCGTCCGCCATGTTTTTCTACTTTTGCAAGCAGGTTTTGTAGATATCGAGGGACGTTGAAGCAAAATGAGGTCCACTCAACGCCGAAGATGGTGTTTGATGGACGTTCAGAATCAGAGAGAATTCTGAAATCATCAACTTCCTTTTTCCACCATAGTCCGGCTCCGAGAGGGCCATCTGGTTGATTGGGTTTGATCTCATCGTTGATCTCGTCCCAGAAAAAGCGACTCTTGAGTTTCGCAACCCCGCTCCCAGAAGTTCGAGACGGGAGATGGGACTTCTCGGAAGCTACTAGTTCTTTCCAGTAACGGTATGTCTGTAGGTCCCAGTCACACTGCGCACGACCTTCCGGTGTATCAAGTGAAGCATGCGTCCGCCACTGCCCACCTGCCCATGGTGAAGTATAATGTGGGGCGAATGAACCCGGGAAATTAGATGCAACTATTGTAACCTGAGGTTTGTTCTCAGGAAGTGACTCTGTGAGAAGAGTCAAAGCCACTTGAAGTCCAATGACTCCAGCACTATGGGTGATTAGTTCTCATATCGCCATGCTTGGTAGTTCGAGGGGTTGAAGATATACCCAATGACTACGATTGAGTCTCTTTTGGGAGGCGTCATTGTGTGATGACAGATCTTGCAAGCTCAAATTAATGAGGATATGTATGTTTGTTGAATGGAAAATGAGGACTAGCAGAGACATATATAGCAACTCGACAATTCCCAGCAAGGATGGGGGCCAAAGCAGTGCAGTGTATAATTATTGGATGAACAAGATGTTGTAGCGAGTCAAACTCCTTGCATGGTTACTGCCAAGTGGAGCTAGTTTGACAAGTCTCCGATGTCGGTGGTAATTTTTGCAGAGAGAATAATTCATTATCACATAGAGTAATCAGACAAGAAGTTGGAGGAGTAAACGACCAGCTTGTAACAACAAGACAACACAAAAGTAACCCGTTTTCAAAGACTCCCAACATGGTTTCCAATTCCGAAAGACTAGTAGTATCAACCAATGATGCACCAGGACCAAGCCCACATAATTCTCAGGCTATCTCCAGCAATGGGCCTTGGATATTCGTTAGTGGGCAGATGGGCTTGGATGTGAAAACAAATAAATTGGTCAAAGGAAGTATTGGGGAACGAGTGGTAGGTACAATACTGCGTCTTTTCGCTAGAATACAACTAATCAGAAATAAGCGTGTTGCACTGGCAAACATAGAAACGATCCTGAAGGCGGGAGGAAGTGACCTTGGAAAGATAATCAAGGAATGCTCCATGAATGATGAAGATGCCATCTCACTGACAGGTTCCAGTGCAATATCTACTTGACAGACATGAAAACATATGAGGAAGTGAACAAGGCCTGTAGGTCTCGCTCTGACCAAGTCACTTTCCTGATAATGACTGTTGTTAATGTGTGATCATAGATAATGCCATATTACCAGACCCTAAACCTGCCAGAACTTGCGTCAGCGTGAAGGAGCTGCCAAGAGGAACAGATGTAATAGTACTTCTTGATGTACAACTAGGTGATGCTGACATGTTGCTAGGTGGAGATTGAATGCGTAGCGATAACACAGTAGTCTTACCCCGATGATAATACTATGGCACGAACTGACGTTCATTAGGAGTGTGCTGGAATCTCTACCAAGATCAAAGTTGTAGAGTAATACGAAGTTTCTGAAACCTAAGGATGGTGGTTGTGATTCCAGGCTTTCGCGAGTATGAAAAGAATTTTGATGTCGCCCTAATCTGGACCTGAAATACAGACAAAGTCAGTCGTTGGGTGTCACAACACCGAACGTGACCTTCAAAGCCATTGGGGGTATTCAAGATGAAGCGAGGTATTATCAAAGCAAGAGGATTGCTCACAATCGAATAGTAATTAGGGGAGTCTTATACATATGTTCCCTCCGCCCCGTGGTATCTCACCCTTTTCCTCGGGTCCTAGCCAGGCCGTCTTTGACGTCCCGAAGTATTTTTTGCTGATGCCAGGCTTTTCTACTCCAGCCATAACGTATTTCGGGCCATTCATATATCATCGCTCAAAAGAATCGCCACCAGATGAAGATCAGAATGAATAACCCCAGGCCACCAAGTGGCCCATACTGCTTCAAAAGCAGTTCCCAGTTGATCCTCACAGCTGCCTGCTTGTACTTCTTGCTGTCTTCTCTCAATCTACTGCTGACCTCGCCCATTCGCTCTAGACTGTCACCACGATATAGTAAATCTTCGATATTCTTTGTCATGACCTTGGTCACATCTCGCAGTTCGTCGTTCAACTTGTCAAGGTTCTGTGTCGCGCGACTGTCTGAATATGTTGCCTTGGTTCGGGAAATGAAGGTGTCGAACTCCATGAATGCATATGGTCTGAGGATCGAGGAGAGAACTTGTTGCTGAGGATATGTCGTGCTGAACTCGTTCTGGAGATCGGAGAGGTAGGTAAACGCAAGCTTTCGAGGATATGACTTTTCGCTTATGCAAATATAAACGATATCCTGGGAGATGAGGTAACTGCAGAATGAAACATTAGCAAGAGATCCTGGAGTAGGTAGCATTCGGTTGGCATTTGCAATGGGAGAATTGTTGGAACATATTTGACCGTCCCCATCTTCATCAAGAACCTGTTAAATCCTTTTTCCTGCGGTTCACATGAAAACCAACCGATTCAGGTTACAGAAGGTATTTCTGCTGTACTTCTTCTCATCATCCTTGCTGAAGTGCAATGGTCCAGCCCAAAAGCAGGTCTATTGTGAACTCTGTGCTGTAGGGAACGAGGTATACGTACTGTATAGTGTATGCGCCACTCTCAATTGACGCCTGTGGTTCTGAGTGCCGACTGAATTTCCTTATAATCATCTTCACTTGCGATTTGACTTCGGAGAGGGCGGATTCGGTCTGCCAGTAGAAAGTCAGCTGGTGCCATGTTTGGAGGAGTATGGCTGTTTACCTGCTCATCGTCAACAGATGCGCAGAGCATCAGGCCTAGCAAACATAATTAGAATTAAATCCTAAATTTCCACCATGGTGTGGAATTCGTACCGTCCAGTCGCGCAATTTGCGTGGTTTTAATCATCTTGTCTTTCTCCTGCTAGATCTTCCCGTGGTGGATGGGTGAAAGGGGTCAACTTTTTGATAGTGTTTCCGCCGCAATGCTGTAATCTTGTCGAAGATAATGAAGATGACGGCAATGGCTTCAAGAGTGTGAGAGACGGGAAGGCCAGGACAGATGTCTTTAGGCGGCAGACTCTGGAAATTGTGGAAAAGGTGGTAATTGTGGCAGAAACCCGAGTTGTCAGGTTGTAATATTCCACCGGGCATTCCTCGGCAGATCTCAGCTTCACTTCGCTTCTAATTCCAATCTCAAACCATCACCTCATGATCAACAACAAAACATCTGTCACATTTTCCTGCTTTGAAAGAGAGAAATAGTAAAGCTGGTCTACCCCAGGTGAGATAAAGTCTACTCATCCATCCGAAACTCATAAATTTTTCAAGCGTGCCAATTGGGTCGTGTAGAGAACTAGAGCTTTGTTCTAGTTGCACTCTTTGTAAGTGCATTGTGTAATGGAGGATAGTTAATTTATCATGTGTCTTGCTGTCTGAGCCAACAATCCATGAAAGTAAACACGGTCAACATACTTGATGTCACTTTTGGTTCTCTACTCCCCTGCTATCTTTTCACTCCTTTCTTCAGAGCATCTTTTGCTGCTCTTTTTCTCCGCTGTATTTCTAATCTACGTTTGAGCTAGCCACATACTCTCTTCGTTTACTACATAACCCAGGGGTCATCAACTAACATCTATTTCTGGAAGCCAGCTCTCGAAGCATCAATTATACTCTCTCAGACTGAACAATCTCTCTCCCACTTCAACCAAGGTTACCCAAACTTCTCATCGATCACGACATTTTAGCCCAGACTCCCCAAGATTCTCGCCTATGTAGACTTTTATCTTTTGGGGAAATTAACTCTGAAAACTCCTCATAGGGCCAATTCCCTGTCACCTTCAATTTCACTATGGGTCCTAAACGGAATGGAGGTAAAAAAAAGAAGGAAATCGACTGGGACAACTCCGAAGAAGTCCTAGGCCCTCAAAACTCCCAACTCTACAAAGATGGCTTCGACCTCCTAGTCAATACCCCCCCTTCCTAAATCTGACACTCCCACTAACTCCTTCTAGTCCGTCCTCAAACACCCAGCAGCCCAATCAATACTATCCAGCAAAAACGGCAGCCAGATCACCGAATTCCTCGCCTGCGACAATCCACGCCAAGTCATCAACGAATTCAAAGCTGATGGCGCGGCGGGTAAGCACGATGCCGAATGGCTTCGTCAGGCTTTGGAGGCTTCGAAAAAGCGAGCTGTTGGGTTCTATGATGAGTATTTGGAGGCAAAGTTTCAGGAGCAATGGGTGTATCCTGGGGAATCGGAGTATTTCACGGATTCGGAAGTTGAAGATGCCTCCAAAATTTCAAGCAAAGTTGAGCCATCGGATGGATATGCTATTGATGATAACGCACTATTCTGTAATTTTCTAAATGGAAGTGGCTGTGGCAAACTCCCAGACAAACCTACCAATTCGAGACGCAAAAGTTCACCTGGGTCCGGCCTCGACGAAGGCGATATGCTAGAAACAGGCTCCACATTCTCCTTCACAGAAAGTCCTGCAAATCGAAAAAGAAGCCCCACACCCGCCTATGATCCGGAAGACATGTGCGATCTAAGCTCCGAGCTCTCGTTCCTATCACGTTCGCCTTCCCCCACAGAAGGCTTCCACAACTCCTTCGACGACGAACGACCAAAGTCAAGTCGGGCAACTCCCAGGAAGGCATCAAAATCATCCATCAATGGTTCTCCCATGACCCTTTACTCCCCACAGGCTTTCAAAGAAGAACCACCGATAACTCGAAATACTCCCAAAAAGGTACCAAAATCAGCAACTAAAAGCTCGCCAATGATCATCGATTCATCGAAAGTATCTGATGTCGAAGACAAGGACGATAAGGACGACAAGGACGACATACCGCTACCACGAACCAAGAGGCAGAAAACGGACACACCATCGGCGGATAGCCTGGCGAGTAAGGCGAGCACGACGAGGGAGGATAGTCCTGCTTATAGTAGTCCGGTGCAATGAACAATGAACAGAAGGCCTAGGGAGAAGCTGAGCTCAATAATTTAATTGAGATGTGGAGGAACATGAGCATAGATTGCTGCTGGGCAATGATGCTATGTTCAAGCCAATATGAAGGAGGCGTGTTGATGAGGCCACGTCCTGCCATGAGGAATAGTGAAGTAGTTGAGGGAGATTGAGGAAGCATGCCAGGCAAATAGAGTGGCACATCGGAAGACAATCCTGCCTTCGGCCGTAAAGCAGACTGGCTAAATAATTCAAAAACGTTCGATAGTCAAACTTTGATACTTGTATCCCCATGATTACTGTGTATAACATGACCAGGACCAGCATCTAAGGTGGGCCCGGTATACAGTGACGAACAAATGAGTACTTCTTAGAACTGCAAGCACACCTTTCAATCAAAGATGATTCACAACCCAAGAAGCCGAGCAAAACAGTATGTTTAGCGCATCTTTGCTGCAAAAGCAATATACAATATCAAGCGCTCTAGCAAGCAAACTTTCCAAACTCTTCTCCCTCTCCTCAAACTTCCAGTCCCTTTGCAACTTCTATAGACATATCAAACGCAAAATATACTCCCCAACACCAAATAATGCCAAAAGTCCCAGTTCATTTCAAATCAGAGCCTCATCCACATCCCATCTAATCCTCCTTGTAGTCCATTGTAGTGTCAACTCAATACCTCTTCATCACTTTAGGTCCACTCGGCAGACCCATTCTCTGCGGCTGCTGCTGTCTCGGTGGTGCAGGTTCATACCCACCATACCCTGAGAAGTCATCACTACCGGACCACGGTGCGTTCGCTGACACCATTGGTTTATCTCCTCCTCCTCCACCACCAGTATAATTCCCCGGTGCGAAGTTGTCCTCGTAGTTTCCTCTACTGCCACCACCATTCATGCTCGAAGCTCCATAGCTATTGTTCCTCGAGACAGGCGCGCTGTTGTTCGCAGGGGAATTGGATCTGGCGGCCGGTCGACGGAAGTCTCCAGCCTTCAATTTGTCCTTCGCTGAGAGCCTAGGTGGCGGTGCGGGATTGCTATTTTGACTGTAGCCATCTAGATTGTTCTTTTGATAGCTATCTCCCCGCTGGCTGGGAAGAGGGGTAGGCCTAACGCTTTGAGCGGCTGCCCGTGGATTTCGCAGAGACTGTGAAGGGGATGGCGCTTGCTGTTGGTATTGTTGATCCTGCTGTTGCCATCGTGCAGATGAGTTGTTTGATCGAGGAGGTCCACCACCGTAATTTGAAGGTGGGACCAGTACCGCTTGCGCAGGAGCATCCGGTCTGACGAGGGCAGGGTCGTAGATATCTAATGTTTTCCTATCTAACTCATCTCCGTCTCTCCAGGTCGCTGGCCATGGCTTTTGTTTTTCGGCATAGTAATTTCTGAGAGATCGTGCAATAGCGGTGTCAAATTCATTGGTGCCGTCCTTTTCGTTTGAGACGAGCTTGCTAGTGGTGTTCGCTGCGAGATTCCCTGCGAAATCCTTTACCTTGGAGTAATAGCTCGTCATTGTAAACTTCAACTTTAGACACGACTTGACTATACAGTTGCAAAGAGTTTACTGTGACGAAGGAAGGAGTCGCGGTGCGTTTGGCGCAATTATGCGTGAGGAAGCATGCTGTCGGAAACATGTTTCGATGTTGCGACCCCACCAAAGTTCGCCTTCCAAACTTAGTCTCTTAGACGGTTTAGTTTACTTTAGGATCATAAACACTAGTGTCTACTGCACTATACCATTGGTCATACAATTATTCTTGAAAATAGGTCGCAATGTCAATTTCTACCAGATCATGAGCAGAATTGACTTGACCATGCTCTTTTAGGAATAGATAAAGTTTTGCAATTGAAAAACTGCACAGAGCAGACAAGTCGAGAGCCTACAAATATCAGAATCCCCAAAACACCCCATGTCCCAGAACATCAAATGCTTCCCCAACGCCAGCTCAAAATTCCCAAGAAATTCATGCCCTCTCCAGCTGGCGGGTAGGTACTTCAATCTCCTCTTCGTACTCGATCTCCATCCTCGCATGTTTCTTGGGTTGTGGCTTCGTGACTGGCCCCTTCTTTCTCTTTGCGCCCGTGGCAGACTTCTCGACAGCATCACTATCGTTACTGTCGTCGCTCTCATCCTCGTCATCTTGATCAGTATGGGCCTCTTCTTCACTTCCAAGCCAGTCTTCGAGATCTCCAAGGTCTTCCTCGTCCTCACCCAAATCGCTGACATATTCCACTTCACCGACACCTTCTTCCTCCTCGTACTCCTCGTTCTCAAACTCGTCTTCCTCGACTCCTTCGTCCAGGTCTTCATCCCTGGTACCTTCTCCACCTCGCTCCAACCCCTTCAAGACCTTCTTCCATATAGCTTCGCTGACATTCAGAGGCTGATCGCCATAGGCTCCACTTCGTAATCTCTCAATAAGTTCTCTCTCAATTGCCCGCTCAACCTTAGCCGCAGCTTCTGCCTTTCTCTCACGAGTCTCTTCTCTCCTTCTGACCTTTGGCGCCATTTTTGGTACAAGTTTCTCGCCCAGCCTTTCGTCCTCCTTCGCGAGTTTCCTCATTCGGATGCCCACTTGCGTCAATCGCGTAAGGCGCTGCTTACATTTGTGGATGAGAAAATTTGGCCAGTAAATTAGTCGTTCGTCAACCTGTTGTAGAGCTTTCGCATAGTTCTGAGATAGCTTGATTCTTTCCCAAAGCTTTGATGGCATGTGAGCACGTTCGATTGTCTTCATGTAGAGGTAGAGAATGCCTGTATCGGGGTTCGCGCGGACTGTCGCATATCGAGAGTTTGCGAGTGGGCACGATTGGCGATTGCAGAGACCAGTGACGTTGTACTCATTGCGACAGAAATTTTTCTCCTTGGTGGTTCTGTGAGGAAGTCAGTAAAGCTGGAAGAATTATTGCAATGGGTGACTGACTTGAGCTTGAATGAACAGAACTGTTGGTTAATAACCTGCCAAACAATTTCGTCGGAAGACATTTTGAGTGTTTGGATCGATGATCGCAAATCGATGGATCTCACAGGTCAATATACCCTGATGCCCTCTTGTGGTCGTAAGAGTGTGAAAATGTGGTTTGGAGGGGTGGTTGTAATCGCACAGAATTCATTGGACTTTTTTTGCTGGAAAATCCCAAAGTTCTGCCACACGGCAAGGCGGTGTGTAAATCATTATCACGTGCTTAGTGCTCGTAACCTGGAACAGTCGGTTGAACGGATAAGGTTCGTATTAATGATTGTAAGAGGAATTTATTATTAACTTTAGCTAGCTAGGCTTGTGGGGTAATAAACTTTTAGCTAGTTAGCTAGATGTCTCTGATTATATGATTGCTGGAAATCAGAATCAACCAGGCAGTCTTCTCGCTGTTCAAATAGAGCTCTTCCTCCCGCAAGTGTGATGTGAAGATGTATCCCAGAACTTGGATATGAAGGTCTATTCTCAGACAGTTAAAAGTCGGAAAGAACTCTTTGTAATTAGGCGAGGCACATAAGACGCTTAGACTGTTGTTAGAGAAGTCTGACCCTGATGCCCAGTGCCAACTTGCCCTCGGACACTGTTATTTATCATTAGGGTTATTGAGTCTTAGTGCCGCTACATGGTCCTAAAATGAATGACATTATGGGTATATAGCAGATGGTACGGAACCTATTTAAACCTATTTCAACATCAAATCTTGCCAAAACAAAGAAATGTAATGAAGGAGGTGGTGTATAATAAACATTGCCTCCACATCAGCCCTACAGCCACCAAAACAAAAATATGTAATTGAGGGGTTGATCCATGCTTACCTTGCTTACTTTGTGCCGGCAAAGTCCTGTCTTGGTAAAATTGTTACAACGTCAAGACTCTAAAAGTCAACATTTCAAACTCGCACCATTGTGGCCTCGGCTCTCTCACCTTGCGACTTCAAGACTAGTTTGAGTCCTCTTGACCGTGGTCGAGCGAAATTTGACTTTCAAAGACACAACTGTGCTATCCATATAGTTGACGACGGTTAAGAAAAAGCTGAATACAACATCCAAGTCGACGATCGCATCCGATACATATCCGTCAAGCCGAAGGTATACGACTACATTGCCTTTCTTTGCTTTCCATCACTACCCATTGTTAATTTGCCTCGCTTCCCCCTAGTGACTGTAGGGCCATGACAGTCGGCAGAAATGACCACGGCTTTCTAACCCGCTCCATCTCTTTCAAGCTCTCAGTTGCTATGACGACCCTCTGGCATCTGAAAGGATCGATATACTGGCGCTAAGCCGCGTTGTACGCTTCAATCCACACACGTACTAGATTGAAGGGGAATTCAATAAGACCGCCGTGGCTACGATCGTGTGTTCTGAATTTAAGATCCCGTAAGCGGAGCAGGAGACTCGGGTTCATCGCACGTTGAGCACTATGGGACCGACGACGACAGGACTTCTACTTTCCTCGCAAAATCATCGAGAATGGATGGGTAATGGGGTTCGCGAAGAGAAATTTGCAAATATGAGTTAGAGGGGTTTGGAGAGCAGTTGATAGAAGAAACGAGGAGGAAGGTCTACCTATGCTATTCGAGAAGCAACGCTACATAGGGATATAATACTCTCTCTTAAAGCTCAATAAAGTTATCCAGGTATTTTGTGAAGGATAATTAATAGTTTTTAGATTAGCTAAGTGTCCTAATTACCCTAGTAAGTTAGCCTTTTCGTCAAATGAGATTATGTAAATTAACTCTTGTGCTGCCCAGGAAAGTGTTTTAGCTGCATATTTTCAACTCTGGCCAAATTATGCCACTCTCGTCCTTTCATGAAAAATCTTAGTGTCATAACTGATACAATTAACCTTCGCCTCTCAGCAGCGTGATCACGCACGTCTCACACTTCAAAAATCAACAGTAATGGAATAGTCTTGTCTAACTCTAATTTGCATCTCTGTGGCAACTTCTCACACAACTCATGCCCCTTACTCTAATAAAAAAACCTGAAGCTGTAACACACAAGCATGTACATTATCCGAAGAGTCTCAGCATCTTGGGGTCCGAAGTAGGAGTGGTTTTCAAATGCTTTGAGCAGGTCCACCAGATCTCGACGCAAGATATCAGGAGTATATCCTTGGAGGAGGATGTTTGTCTGATAAAATGCCGACGGTAGAGAAAAGCATCAGAATCGACTCCTTTGCCTTTTGTTACTATAACATCGATAGCCTTAAACAACTTTCGATCGGCAACTCTGCAATAGCCGGGGACATTACCATCGCTGGCGGCTTTACCGCCGATAAATCGACCTCTTTGCTAAAATGACCGCAGAGGTTGAAATTCTTGTCAAACAATTCACCCTGATTGTGGATCTTCTCTTGTTATATTCGGTTATGCTCAGCCTTCTTGCAAGCAGGCGGTTGGTATTAGCCGTAATGAATAAAGAGACCATCTCACGAAAGTGATTGTTGAACCCTCTCGGAAGACCACACCTCGTTATATCAAGTGCTTGATTCTGCAGATCTTTATCTATTTCAGCTTCAATCCCAAACATGCCATGGAGATACTCTGCAGTAAGCAACATAAGTTCGTATATTGCTCCAAGCCCTCTCCTGGTGTGTCATGTTGCAAATGGACATTCGGGATGTCAAATCCGGAGTTTTTTCAAAATAGCAGTATCAAGCATCTCTACCATATAAGGGCTGTCTTGCTTTTTACCCAATGTAAAAGTCTAGTCATCTTCATCTGCGTGTAATTGTTTCTCGTTTGAAACGCTGATTTCGGTCCTCTTCCCATAGTTCGACGGCGGCTTGTAATCATATTCTAAATCCTGTCTTCGTTTATATTCAATAATATCTATATATCGCTCAAATGAATAATACGTAGGAGTTATGTGCTCCTCGTTAACAAGCGTAGATATAATATCCGGATGATCGAGCTTAGCATATTCAAGGAAGCTGTCGATGGTATCCGGATGGTCCTCTCCAAAGATTCTCTTCCGTCGTCTGTACACTTCTAATCCCATCTTCTCCGCTTTATCAATATCATTGTCGAGAATATAGGCGCGGACAATTTCAGTCATGATGCTAAGAGTCTGTGGATGATCCGGACCGAAGGTATCGTTTGAAAGTAGCACTTGTAGTATTTCAAGTAACACTTCGTTCATTGACCTATGTACGTCAAATGCGAGAACAGCAGCCGTGTACCTGAGTATTTCACTAGCCTCGTGTTGGATTAGGGCAGAAATGTTCGAGATATAGTCTTCAAGTTCGAGATGTTCTTCCACATATGCTACTGCTTCGCAAAGTGTATCAAACCAGCCAATATTAATCACAGCTTTGGTATACTCAACCTGGTCTTCACAAAACCTTTTGTCTGCTGCTTCTAATCCGCATGCTTCACTACTTTGTAGAGATTTGAGCATCATATACAGGCTTGTCTCCCTCCCTAACTTAAAATCCCATATATAATTCACACTTGGAAAAATATTAACCAAATCTGGAGGGGGGTCGAAATTAAGGGATTTGTAGTGTTGAAAAATGGCCCAGAATTCTTCATTGGCTTTATTTATCCACATAGGATCCTCAAAGTTGCCACGCTCAAGATACATCATTCCTCGCAGGTATCGAATCTCGTCGGACTTCATATAAGTATCAATAAATAGTAATTGCGAGATCTCCAATGCCTGCGTTTGTAGCTCGTCCGCTTCGCTGTATTTCTGCCGCCTGATTGCAAGTTCCGCGAGTTGCAACAACGTCCTCACCTCGGACATTTTGATGGCGTTGAATGTTGACACTTCCGAGGGTTGGCATTCCGCCCAGATTGGTATCTCTTTAGTCCATACTAAAGGTGCGTCTAGTGCGTGTGAGAATTCAACAACGGAACGAGCGTGGGAAAGCAATCTACAACAGGTCCCTTTCCGATCGGCCATAGGTCTGTTGAACCATACTTCAATGATCCACATGGCTTCATTCAACCAGAGAAATTGATCTGGGTCTTCCTGTAGGTATTCCCTAATGGAAAGTTGAATCAGAGCGTGGATATTGAAAGAATCTCTTCTACGATTAAGGGTTATCATAGAATACGACCTTAGTACACCAAGGGCTTCTTCAAAACTGGCTAAGGATGAAGTGTAATCATCACGAGGGAGAATATATTTAGGTATGTCTTGACGATAATAATATCCCATGACAGAAAGAATATTGAATGCTGATGGTGAGATTTTGATAATCTGCGCAAAGGAGATCTTCCATGTGGTAGTGATTCTATTGTTGGCCTTTTGCTGTACATCAAGAACATTGCCGCCATCTTCGAGCCCGAGCATCTTCTTTCCCCCATCGGGCCACAAGTTCAGATATTGGGAAACACTTTGAAAATTTTGATTCATGTAGGCGGTAGCTTGCTTAAGAGCAAGTGGGATACCATCTAGGTTCGATATCAGTTCCGTGATAGCGTTCTCATTATCCAAGGCAGTTTTCGAGAGTTGCTTTTCCAAGAAATCGCGACTTTCTTGATGGTTCATTAAGTCCACTTGAAGAATTTCTTTTGCTCCAGCAAGCTTTGTGCAAATATTCCTATATCTGGAGGTGATCAACAGGGCGCCATGATCGCACCTTGGGATGTAGTCTTTCAAAGAGAATGGTGGTGTAAAAAGCTCAATATCGTCAGCATTTTCAAGGATCATAATCCACTTTCCATTCTCCTTCGCAGCTAAATATTCGGTAACGGTTCTTAGATTGTCCTCTGTCGAAGTCATTGGAAGTCTGATTTTGAACAACCGAGCTAAATCCCTATAGGACTCGATGAAAACATCTTGCGTGCCCGCATTCACAGAAAACAATGATGTTTGTCGATGCGCCAAGCTATTTTTGATGGAGTATGCGTAACTTGTGACAATCGATGTTTTGCCTATCCCCCCAATTCCATAAAGAGCTAGACGAGGTTGGAGATTGGGTTTGAATCTCAGGCGATGACGAATTTCTTCAAGAATATCGACTCGGCCAACGAAATCTTCGTCGACAAGGAATTGAGTACAAAAAGCATAAATGTGTCGACTACAAGTTGTAGTGCGTGCGATATTCAGTATATGGGCAGATACCAACTGATAGTTTCCGTCGAGGCAATCGCCAAATTCGTTCATTTCTGTGTGAGAAGCATTGATTCCTAGTTTTAGATGGCCATCCAAGACTGCCTGCTTTTCAGGTACTATGATAGTTGAAAACGCATTCCCAAGTCTTCCCAGTTTGTTCTTGAAGAAAGCAGTGGGTTTCTGCTCAAAAACACAAGTCAAGCTCCATTGTTTGGATTGAGCCGCGGCTGCAAAGTTATCTATCAATTTTCGGAGATTCTTGTTTCCTTTTCGGAGATCCTTGAGAAGATGCTTGGACGTCCTAGAATCGAAATAGCCAAAAGCACTCCAAGCACGTCCAAATATCCTGGCAAAAGATGCTTTCCCTGTCCCACGAAAAGGGGTACCTAAAAACAAAGCACCCTTGACAGACTCCAGCAGCTGTGTGTGTCGGTCATCCAACGGTGGCATAGACAATGCATTAGCAACGACAATGCCACCAAAGCTATGCCCAACGAAAACGATGGAAGTTGCGGTATTTGGGAGAAACTGGAACAAGAATTGTAAAAGCTGGTTTGCTAGCGAGTCCAGGTTTTGGAGAGGCGCTGGGCCTTTCCAATCCGACAAGAAATTGAAGGTCCATACCCTCGACCTCGGAATAGATTTTGAAAGCATATTAGGATCGCTCAGCCAGTTGACACCATTATTGCTGGTCCACGTGGTCGCTGGGTTGGCACCCAGTCCATGGACGGCGACAATTCTACGACAAAGTTAACATGCTATCCGCCCACGATTTCGTCGCATCATTTTCACTTACTCAACATCTACGTCCTCATCCTCGAGCTCGACGTGATCCGACGGCCAAATTCGAGTCAAAGATGGCAAGTGCTCAATGTTCTACGACGAATTAGATACTACACTAAGGGGGTTCGAGGCTAAGCGGCGAGATACTTGTTAACGTACCATTATCTTGTGGAAAGGTGCACCCCTTGTTCACCACTTCAACGACTTAAGCAAAAAGATTGAATGGACTGAACATTGCTCACAAGTGTGAGCGGCGAGAACGTGAATGTTGACACACGAATGTGGTTTTGACCGAAGACCATATGGGGGATAGCGCGGTTATGCAACCGCCCGAAGACTGTTCTTCGACTCAGCCCACCATAGGGCATCTTTCAGTATGGTCGGCTTCCAATAAATAAGTAACACACCAGGTGTCGGCTCGCATTTGGTTGCTGCAGGGGCGACAAATGTTGGCGCTTCGAGAAACATGACCATTTGGAGGCCTGCATTGCCACCCCGTCGAACTACACCAAAAGTCGGTATGCGACATTCAGGAACATTCGTGTGATCAAAGGCTTGAAATTATGGTAGGAGGTGTTCCACTCCTTAGGCGAGAAGTCTAGAAGTTTCCTTTAATGTGATTTCGGTGTCTCGAACGCAGAGGCTATGCTAGGCCCCAATGTGTCACCAGGCCTGGCCCAGCATTGCTGGCCGTTGTAAACGCTCCACCTCGACTGTGAAATATAGAAGGGCCAACTAAACTCGTAATTGCCAAAATGCATCAAAAACAGACAAATCATGGACGAGGAAGAAAGATATCAAACTGCACCAACAACGCCCTTTCCGCAAGAATACGAACTATGCGACAAATTGGCTGTCTCTCCTGGAAACGATGTTCCAATCAGGCGACCATCAACTGAACGGGAGACTCTCCCGGGGGAACCTCGAATTTTACTAAATTCACCTTCTTTGCCGACATATCTCGAGGAAGTCTTTTTGACGCCAGACTTGAACATCTTCACTCCAAAACTTTGGCTGGTAGCAACTCAATCGAGCAGGCATGTGACAGCCTTGACCTCACAAAAGGTTCGGGGGCGCGATGTGATCCTCAGCGAGAATCCCGAACTACATTTAGTCTGGATCTACGATCATATCTTTATCAAACCAATCCCGAAATATCTTTTCTCCTATGCTTTTTGGTCTTGTTACCTTGATCCTACAAATCAGGTCTCGACTTTATCCTCCAAACAAAAGAGTGATATCAGAAAATCAGCACTAGGCTTCCTGCGAAGCTATGCATACCTGATTAGACGAAAATCGGATTTTCAACTGGCCAAGGAGCGCGGACTTCTCCCCAAAAATCTTAAATACACCAAATTTGTTTCCTTCATAGATTATTTTGAGAGAATTGAAGACTCTGAGGTATCGCCACGCTATACATACGGAGAACTACGACTCAGTCGACTGAACTTTTGGTCACTTTGGGTCCTGGGGCGAATGGATTTCCATAAGAGCGAGTGGCAATATAGCAATTACTTCGCTAAGTTTTATGGACCAATCCTTTTTGCCTTTGGAAGCATATCTGTTGTTCTTGCAGCGATGCAGGTTGGCCTGGCAGCTGCCAGCAAAGATTTAAGATTTCAAAATATTTGCTGGGGAACTGTGATTGCCACCCTTCTAGGAGTTGCTGGCGTAATTGCGTATATGCTATTTCTGTTATCGTGGAAGCTGTTGAGAGAGTTGATCTTTGCTTTGAGAAGTAAGCTTAGAGGACGGAGGTTGAAAGGTGCCAAGGCAGCGGGTGGATGATTATATTGGTGTTCTTGGTTTCTCCACACTTAAAACTAGCTATTTCTTGACTCGAGAATCAACTCTCCTTCGGCAGATCATCGCGCCCAAAAGGCCATCCTTCCTGGTTCCATGTCTCTCCAGCCCGGTTCCAGGTGCCTAAATCTTGGACTTCCTCACGACCTAGTCTCAATCCTCCATCTAATGTATGATATATATGCGGAAAACCTCCTAAGATGCCTTCAGTGTCCCAGCAGCCGCCTCTTTCCTCAGGACGTTTCCCTTTTGCCATCTCCCACTTAATCCTGCTTTCCACGCGTTCGTATGGGACTCGCAGAATCACGACAGAAGCCGCGTTGTTGAAAAACCCGTTGAGAGTGCCGAGGATCTGTACTGAGGTACTCATGTGAATGAAGCCATCACGGCTATCGAGGTCGGAAAGTGGGAGTGATATAGGGAGAGGAGTAGGGGGCGGGGGAGAGGATGGCAGGATCTTGTAGATGTACTTTGGAGGGGTAGATTCCGTCATACTGAGGTGTTCCCAGGTGCCAAGGTTTGAATCAAAGTTTCTGGTGGATTGTTGTTTTCATATCAAAGTTCAGAAATTGTAGTTGATGTGGGCAAACGGCCCCAATTTTTTTGTTTCAACGTCACGTGTCGGTGAAATTTGACCTCACTCCATCGCCTTACCTATCATCTTGCCTTCCAAGAAACAGAGGTCTGCATTTATTTTGACTCATATTTTGCATGGTATTTATCATCATTTTTGTTATCGTCTGTGAGTGATCCTGGAGTTTGGTAGAGCTGCATATTTGAGCCGATATTGGACCCAACAATCTGCCATGCCTTTCGCCCCTTTCATCTCAACTTCTCTTCCTCTCGAATAGGCTTGTCCTTCTTAATCTTCTCGTCTACATCTGGATTCAACGATCGCAGTCTCATTAAGTCAGCTGCGCTGATCTTCTCATCTGCTCCCCAGGTCCAACCGCGTCTCGCTCGTTGAGAACTCCTGTGTTCTCCAACTCGTTCATTCATTGATTTGACGCGTTGATTCATAACATATCGCTGACGAGCGTCTTCCTCTTCCTTGCGTTGTTCTGTTGATAGCTTCATTGCGTTCTGTATCCTGTCTTGATCCAGTGTTTCCATTCTCCGCTTTACTGCTGCCATGGTCCATGGCTCTGGGTCGTTCCCTATTGACGCTTCTCCTATTTGGGTCTGTCGGTTCGGAATTTCCTGCTTCGGACCGTAACTGCGCGATGTTTGATTTCTATCTCGCTGGATGTGATGGGCTATGACTCTGACATTGCGTTGGTTCGTCTTTCCTGGTCGATCCCGCGATCTTTTTAAACCAAAACAGCTCACCATATCTAATTTAGGATTCTCTCAAGTGAATCGTCCTATCGGCAGATTTTGAGAAATCGCTTGTTGGGGTCCTGCACGTACTTCTCTTGATTATACTGGAACTGAGAGTCTGACAGTTTTCAACCCTGGTGTTGGCCAAGATAACTCCGTATTTGAGAGTTGAGACCCCAGAAGAAAGAAATTTAAATCAATCTGCAGCAAGTTATGTTTAGTTCGGCCCTGTTCGATGACATGGAAAAGCAGGGAATTTGTCGATGCCCTACAATAAGCGTTGTGGCTCGACTCCTGTTATGCAAGCCACCAGATGAGTTGGGAAATATCCCCACGAGAAGACAGGGTTAATCTTGGAGTCTCTTTGCATCAGCCAGGATTTGCAACGGTCCTATGCGGGGTAAAGTTGACCCGCCCAGACCATTTTGCTGGCAATGTCAATGTCAGCAAATCATTTTTGGAAATGCAGGAGTACTTGGCAAGATTATATCCTCTTCTCTCCCGGTCTAAACGTAGAAGCTGAACGTTGAGATTGGTCTTAGCGAGCGCCATCGTTTCTACAATGTTTGGGAAGGCGGAAGGCCGTGGACATGTATGTATATTTTCCGTCAATCATTCTGCAGGGGTTTTCTTCTTACACATAACCTTTTAGCTCACGTTGGTATATATGTCGTGTTTCGTTAACAACCTTCGTTCTTTCTCGACCGTGCTAGATAATTTTCATTAAGCTATTTAGGTTCATGATCATTCTCTCATCATTCTAGCAAACCTCTTCAGCATGCGGCCAACAACAATTCTCTCAAGTCTTCTACCATTTTTTGGGTTTTTACGTTTAGCGTGTGGCGACGCAAATGCAGCATACAGGCAATCAGGTGCCCAATACATCCTTTATAGTGGCAATATCTCGACAAGCTTAACCTTCGACCCTAAGCTTTCAAGCAGCGCTGGCTGCCAATCTGGACCCAAGCCCTCCGTTGGTGGAACATCGCTATACATTGGGAAAAATCCTCCATGGGACCCGAACCCTTTCTTCTTCGAGCTTTACCATCTTGCTTCGGACACCGGCATCGGTTTGACGAACGACGATGTCTACAATCTAGACTTTTCAAGCGCCGCCTCTGAATGCTACAAAGATGGTAAACCATGCGGATTTGTCGCTGTCAACTTTGATTTAGTCCCACAGACATACCTTGATTTTAAGAAGGCTAAGATTGCTAAGACTACTGTAAATGGCGAGGAAGGCTACAGTGTCATAGGCGACACCAAGTCATGGGTTTCAACCAACGGCACAGGCAATGGTGTCGATGTCGTCTCAGGATGTCGTGAAGTGAGCTGGCAGGATTGGACTTGGTAAGTTGTCTCGACTCACACTCGTCACATAATCACGATTAACCGAACTTCAGGAACTCAACCTTCCCCCCATCCTACAACCTCACGTTCACTAACTCCTCCGCCTCCTTATCGCTTACAACTGTCCAAGGCTCGTCATCCATGACCCTCACCTTCTCAGCACCTCGCAATACCACTACCACTCCCAAGACACCACCAACAATCCAACTCAACGTTGCCTCTCCCAACACGCCGGCTTTCAACTACGCCAATGGCTCTGAGATATTCTTTGCGCAAAGGGGAAGCTCTTGGGTTGCTGCTGCTAGTCAAATCGCGACAGGGAGTGGAGCAAGTCCAACAAAGGGTGGGAGCACTGGTGTTGGTGGAAGTGCCGCATCTCCTACCTCAACTAATGGCGTGGTTGCGCTGGCGGACAACGTGAGGGGAATTAAGGAGGTGTGGATTGTGATGGTAGGTGTCGTGGGATTGATGGCTGCTGTCTAAATTTTCTTGTAAAGCGCGTGTTCGTGTATTTACCCAGTTGGGATTTGTGACATATTTCGGATCTGGCTTGAAGCAGAGAATGATGTGTCGCCGTAGCATATTGTGCACTTTCCAGGAGCATAAGGGTGTTTAGAAAAAGTAATGACAGACACATGCAATGTATCTGATGTCGTTCCCAGGGGGTGTAACTGATAGAAATCGGATTGAGCTTACCGTTGGCGGCTGTGCAAACTTTCGCCAGCCACAGTACAACGCCACCAACAGTCCCTATGCCGCGAGAGATGCGATGCTTTACGTCAATAAAATCTAAGCATTAATTCGATTTTAAACCCTAATCAAATCTCGCAGGTCTATGAATAAGAGACAAATACTGCGATGATAGACCTAGGCAACAGATTTGGTCGTGCGGACCAGTACCCTGATAAAATGGAGATGGGTATCGATCTTGGCCTGAGCCATATGCGACTCGCCCTCCTCTGAATGAGTTGCGCGATTGATCTTCTTATTCTTATTTTCATACAGAACGCCGTCCTCTATCGCTCAGAAGAACGCACCGGTGCCTGTCACCACATCCCACCACTCTCACCAACAAACAAGTCTCGATCTACTCCCCCATCCCTCCTCCCTCGCACATCCTATCCCGCCAAGCAACACAAGTCCAAGTCCTCCCACTAGAATCCACTAGTTCAAAACGTATCCTTGGTATCGACTTCGATGACAAACATCCTTCTCGCCGACGAAAGAGCCTCTTGAATTGGACATACTAGCCGTGGTATGAATCTTATAGCTGACACCAACTATAATCCCTACTATTTATACCACGAACCGTCTCCCCTCGGCCCCGTAGAAGATATAACAGATGATTTACTTTGATTTGAATCTCCAATCTGTGTGCAGCATATAATATATATATAGTAAACCATGCTCTGGAGCTGGGCCATGTCTTACTCTTACTCTCTCGTTTTGTTTATGCGAACCGTGGAATACAGAGACAGCCAGAGAAGATATTCCTGATTCAGAAACGATGTGAGGACTGCGAATCGAATTATATGATCAAATTTATGTTCAGTGATTTTCATTTCCATGCCATCCTCAAATGACTGCAAGGCTAAAATGCGTAAAATAGTACATGTTTCCTCCTCCCCTTCCTTTCCATCTCCCATATTCCTAACATCCCCTTAGACCAGCTATGCCTTGTTCGCTCCTGCACTTCCGCTATCCTTAGCTCTCTCACCATATGCCTTGGTGGCATAATCACCCTGGTGAACAATCAAATCTTGAGGACGGTAGTCGTGCTTGCCAGTAAGGTATGACTCGAGGATAGCCTTGGTACCATCGGAATAACGCTTCTGAGCATCGAGGGAGGTACCGGACATGTGAGGGACCATAGCGTTTCCACCACCGAATGGGTTCTTGGCGTAGCGGAGTGGGTGGTCTTTTGGTGCGGGTTGTGGGAACCAGACGTCTCCTCCATAACCGCGGAGGTGGCCAGATTTGAGGGCTTCTGCCACGTCTTCCTTGACGACAATGGCACCACGGGCGGTGTTGACAAGCCATGAGCCTGGAGATATCAGTAAATGATCTTATGGGAAAAGGTGATCTAAACGTACCTGGCTTCATCTTGGAGATCAACTCCTTGTTGAACAATCCTCGGGTCTTCTCGTGAAGTGGGCAGTTGATGGTGACAACATCACACTGAGCCAACATCTCCTCGAGATTCTCCACACGTCGGCATCCGATCTCCTTCTCAATCTCAGGCTTTAATGGTTGGTAATCGAAGTACAAGAGTTCCTTGCAGTCGAATGGCTTGAGTCTTCTCAAGACACGCTCACCAATACGGCCAACGGCGACAGTACCGACAACCTTGCCCTCAAGATCGAACTCATTCTTGGCAGCGGCAGCAACATCCCACTCACCAGCTTGGATTTGCTCGTGTGCTGGGACGAAGTTTCGGACGAGGACAAGGATGGTCATGACGACGTGCTCTGCGACTGAGACGACGTTGGAACCAGTGACTTCTGCAACGGTGATACCTCCATTGGTCTTGTTGGCCGCGTTGAGATCAACGTGATCAGATCCGATACCAGCAGTGATGGCAATCTTCAACTTCTTGGCCTTGGCTAGTCGCTCAGCAGTCAGGTAACCTGGGTGGAATCTTCTGACGTCAATGAATGCTCAAACATGTATCGGGAGTAGACATACGGTGTAGTGATGATGATCTCAGCATCAACAAGTTCCTGATCGAATTTTGAGTTCTCTCCCTCCTTGTCTGATGTGGTAACGAGAGTGTGTCCTTGTTCCTCAAGCCATTTGCGGATACCGAGCTCATTCTCTGTTGTGCCTAGGAGCTCTGGGACCTGCAATATACTTAGAAATTGAAGTCAATGGCGAAGAATGGGTTGTAACTAACATCCTCGGCGTGCTTGCCACCATCGTACAATACAAGAAGAACCTTGACCTTTTCACGTTGGCCCGTCAGCATTCTAATTCCTCCAAGATGACCGTACTTTAAGGACAGGGCTCCGCGAGACAAAACGCGTGGGGTAGGCGGGGTGGCTCGTAAAGTGGAAAACGAGGCCCGCGCCGCCGAACGAGATGCCATGCGGCAAAGGGAGCGAGTGAGGAATACCATTTTGATACTTCAATTAAGAGAACTGAAGAAGAAAGTGAAGTTATGAGAAGATTTGTAGAGTGAGGAGACAGGCCCGCGATGATTTATGAAGGGTGGCTGCGCGTTCCTGGATGATGCAGTAGTTTATTCGTCTCGTCTAATAGCTGGATGCGGGGTTCGGAGAAAGGTCGCGGTGTGTGATGAGGTTGTTGGTTATGTGAGGGGAAGGCTGCAACCAAACGTCAGAAGGAGAGATCTTACCCACGCCGTTTAGTAACTCGTGGGGAGTGACGAGATGATGAGTGATGAAATGGTGAGTGATGAGATGATGAGATGAGATCTCGGGTAAAAGGAGGAGTTTCAGAGGGAATTGACGGGGATTGAAGGGGATTGAAGGGGGTTGAAAGGAATAACAGGTGATATATAGGGTCGAAGGTGATATATATGAGTGTTTTTCAAAAGGTGAGGCTGTATGAGAGAGTGAACGTACCTTGCTTGGCTCTTTCATTTGTTTGGGGAGAATTGGGTATGGAAATGAATTGAGGCGGGAGAGGGAAGTAGTGTATGGGACAGCTGCCTCTTATACTCTTATACTCCGCCGCGTGCAGGATTGCAAGATGCCGACCCTCAGACAGATATTCCTATTCAAGTAGCCCACCTAAGATGCTTTCCCCTCTCGTTCCCCTCTTCTTCTCGCATCTACATCCACTCCTTGTGCACCACAAATAATACTCGACCCTGCTCGTTTAGTCTCGCCTTCCTGCCTTTCTTCCGCCTGGTGCTGCATCTGCATCCACCCAAGCAATCTGGTGCACTATATCGGACCCTTCCAGCCAAAGAGATGGTCTAGCTACGAATATGTTTAGTCCACTTGTGCCCACCCAAGTGATTTCATGAGCTGTCGCCAGTGGAGCTAGGATAGCTATTGACGGTCTGGTACGGCATCTTCTTCTCGTTGTTTACTCGGCGAGCTCGGTATATAGATTCCAGAACATAAACATTACCTAGGAACCTGAAGGCCTGGGTGCTCTTCAATAGCAATTTACAGCCGCCCGATCCATGAAGCAATTTTTGAAGCCTTTGCAAGCACTCAATTACCTTTCAAAGCAACTCAACCAGCACGATACCAGCACAATACCAAATGAAATTGGTTGTAATTTGCGGTTGATTCGTGCCTCATCTTCAATGTCTGATCGTCGCACAAGACGTTGCTTCCCCTCCTTACCCCTCCAGGTGCCGCTTACTCTAGGAGATATGCTAACCATCGGAGATGGCTCGGCGATATCGGAAGTCCCACAAGGTTCCCCACACGAAGTATCTCGGTATCTTTCCGACACTTCTCCTCCCGTCCTTGGCAATTGTGCCCTGCTAAAATGCCAGCTGGAGCTCATTATAAGCTCGTCCATGAAGAATCACCAGAACATCCGAAGCAGCATACAGTACATGGTACACAGTATACCCTTCGAGGATTCTCTCTAATCGACACTTTCTTGAGCGGTATCCTTAAGATATCCTCAATCGAAGATCACGAACTTCTATATCTCAATTGATGTGACGTCGACGGAAGCAACTCGCAGTTGCTCAATCAATAGGTGGCGGACCTTGGCCGTAATCACTTCATGTATGGTACGAATCCATGCGGGGTAGCTTCGCTGCAGCTTCCATCCGTCAATCCTCACGCCTTTAGCAAGATTACTTTTTCGAATTCCGCTCCAAAGGCCTCCAGCTTGGAAGAGTCGACTCGATTGACATGGAATATATATATAGATACAGGTATATATCAATATCTAGTACATAATAGCAACTCCCACGCGAAAAGTGTCGAAG
The DNA here is from genome assembly GCA_001414415.1 of Hymenoscyphus repandus. NCBI lineage: Eukaryota > Fungi > Ascomycota > Leotiomycetes > Helotiales > Helotiaceae > Hymenoscyphus > Hymenoscyphus repandus. The sequence goes on along the minus strand of LLCE01000083.1, from coordinate 148,075 downwards.
AGCGTCGTCCTTACCGGGCTCTTGCCCTCCCTTGTTCTATACAAGTATACCTGCCTGATAAAATGCTGAGTCTAGGTCGAATGCCGTGGTCTGTCAAAAGTACGAATCTGCAGCGGAAAATGATGCCCCCTCTGGGATCAATCTGCCAAAAGCCCATAGAGGTGGCCTAGAGGTGGCCTATAGGAGGCATATAAGAGGCCTATATCGGTGTATATTTGTCGAAAGTGCTCAATTACTGATGGTGCAAGGACGTATGGCCACCTTCGCCAAGACTACATCTTCAGTATGCACGCAGACAGAACTGCCTCATTTGGGATAACAAATCCGGTCGCTGGAAGGGAGGAGAGACTAGAGTAAGAGGTTGCACGATCTTCGGCAGACGTTAATAAGGGGGTGCAGGGTTGTCTTCGCATATTTCCGCTGCGAATCACCAGAGCCAAATTTGCTGATCATGTCAAAGATCTTCAAAGGTCATCCTTCTCGGGCTGATGTTCCAAGAAGTACTTATTGTCGTCGATGCATTGGCGATGATAAGGCTCCAACCGGTTCCAAGTTTCGCCGGCTCCGCAATTCATCACACGTGATTACGAAGCTCTTCCTGGGGTTTCGTGAAAGCGAGCATCTTTACTGTGCGATAGCCGTTTGGAAGAAACATATTCCATAAACACCATGAGAAGTGATTTCACCCGAGCACAACCTGGAGAATTCGACATCAACGACAATATCATCTCCGCACGTGATTTAGCTTTTGCCTCCGTCCAGTGGACTGCCTGCGGGCACTCGGAATCATGCAGCTATGATCAGGCTGGTACAAATGATGGATCTGTACCTACCTGAGCATTTGTATCGTCGGTTCATTGTCCAGGCAATGGGCAAACCATTGTCCGCATGCTATGCTCGATCCATTCATATCCCATAGTGTTACTTGCGCTGTCGTCCAATTGTGGACTTTGGTATCAAGTTGGTCTCGGAGGGGGGTTTCAGATCCACGAGAGAGGTAGCGTGGATACCAACAACGAGATCGAGCTTGTCACCACAGACATCACACGATTGACGGATGAGATAGCCACTACTACCAAAGCCGGACAAGGTCCATTTGCCACCACGGGACAGCCTCCCTTCAAGGATGAACAGGTTCTCCTGAAGGTTGCTGCGTCCTGCAGAGAGATTGGGCTCCAACTCCTGGCTCTGCTCGAATGCTTACAGGTACAAAAGTCTCGGAGCACATGGGGAGATGTGTTGCGAGCTTCCATCAAGCTCTGAAGGGAGCTAGGAAAAGAGGGGGCATCCAGGACGTTGAGAAGCGCCTGAAAAGGATGCAAGATCAACTCGGCCTACACATTTGGCACTACTGAAGTACGCATTTATTTTCCTTCCGACGAAGACTGAATTAACATTCACTAGCAAGAAACAATCGAAAGTTCTTACTCTCTTGGCCCAGAGTCGACGAAGTGAAACCAAAACCTTAAATCAAATTTGTGAAGTAAAGTCAAACATCATTCCAGCGGTGGAGTGGATTAGTTCGAATCGAGAGGTCCTGTACGACATAATTTCAGTGAAATCGGGACAAAATGCTTGGACTCGGCGGAACAAGGTGAAAAAGTTGCTGCAACCCAGAGGACTCTACGCAGTCTTAATTTCAGAAGCATAAAAGATCGAGAGTCGGCAATAAAAGAAGTACATACGAGAATATTCGACTGGGTATCCAAAGATGTGCCCGCGGGCAACAAACGCAGCCTGGCCTTTTGAAATGGCTCAAGGAAGGCGATGGTACATTCTGGGTGTCAGCAAAGGCTGGATCGGGAAAGTCCACACTCATGAAGCTTTATACTTGTCACAAAAGCACTCACAGGGCTTTGGGATTTCGGATGCGAAGAAAACCTCATTATTGCACAGTAATTCTTCCGAAGCGCAGGAACTGGTATGCAGAATTACAACAAGGCTTCCTGCGATTGATCCTTCGCCAGATTTCAAAGCAATGCCCCGAGTTCATTCGTACTACATGGCCTTCACGTTGGAATGCCCATAATCTTGAGACGCCAGTATCTCAGATCCGTGGAAGCTGGCTGAACTCGCCGTGACCTTTCAACACTTCACGAAACAGGATCAAGTTTGTGCTAAGTTTTATATCTTTGTGGATGGGCTTGACGAATATGATAGGGAGGAGATGAACATCACCAAAACAATTCATGACCGGGCCTTGACTTCGAAAGCTAAAAATCGCGTTTCAAGTCGACCCCTGAAATGCCTTTGAAAAAGTACTTGGTGGTAATCATGACTTAAAGTTACTCCTTTAGGAACTAACAAAGGACGATATTCTATCATATGCCACCGCCATGCTGAAGACGAACGATAACTTCTTGACTTTAGCCCAGGATGCTTGGTGCGAAGATATTATCGGCGATATTGTTGAGAGAGCACAAGGGGTCTTTCTATGGGTATACTTAGTGGTACAATCACTACTGCGAGGTTTGACTGACGATAATAAAGTATCTCTCATGCACCAAAAACTTGATTTTCTTCCTGTAGACCTCGAGGGTTACTTTAAGCAGAAGATGGACAATATTGAGGATATGTACCACGAGGATAGTGTGCAGATCTTTCAGTTGGTGGTAAATGCGACATCACCATTGACTTTGCTATCACTTCGGTATTTTAACGAAGGAAAGGATGACCTAGACTACGTTATAAAAGCTAGGATCCAGCCCTTCAATGAGGGACTTGTTCATTGAGTTTGTGAACGATACGGACGCACTTGAATGCCTGTTGCAAGGACTTGCTTGAAATCCATTCTTCTTCAGGTGAGAGCATTTGAATTTTAGTCCCGAGCATACCCATAGCATATGTGCGGTTCGTCAAAGATGTCAATTTCGGTGCGAGGCCGTTCTCACCCTCCTCGGGTTGAGAGTATAGCTAAACGCACAGGACCCCTAGGGCAGAGTGAACTTCCTTCATTGGACTATCAAAGACTTCTTGAGGACGAAGGAATTGAAAGGCTTAATTGAAAGGCTCTCCAAAGTCGATCTGGTGAAGGATTTGATCCTCATATCTCACTTTGCAAGCTTTCTCTTCGTCAAGTCAAGCCTCTTTCCTTTTCTCCCCTTGAGTCAACCGCGATAGAAACGTCTGACGCCGTTGAAGACTTAATGATTGAGGCAATCGACGAAGTGATTGGAGATAGTGATTCAGTCTTCCTAATAGCTCACATGCTCATCGATCACGGCGCAGATCACTTCGCAAGAACTTGGAGTTCGAAGCTCACTAGATGTGACACGTGTGACATACTGGAACGGTCATTGTTGGCGTCTCAGTAGCGGGAGATTCAAGAGCTGATTGCTGAAAAGAAATTGGAGTCTACCAAGACCCTTTGGGTTGAAAATAAGTTAAAGTTCTGGGGAGGAGGGAAAAGTAGAAATATATAAAAGGTTCTTAACCAGCTAGTAAGGAGAAGAGGAAGAGGTAGTAGAATACTTTTCCCGGAGTATTCTTTCTTTGTAGGGCACATTTGCGGTCCTATGTAATGGATCTAAGTACGATGTTAATTCAATAGCTTTTACCGAGCTTAACGTCAGTTTGAATTCTCGGCATCGCGCCCCGTTCATTGTAGGTGAAAGGGCTGGGGGGTTAGTCTAACCGTATAGCACTATTCTTTGACACTCTTCATTGCTACCAACACACCGCAGTTCGTGTTCGGGTCCTGTGGGTGGATTAGGAAGGGATGGAGAAACTGACGAGTGCAGGATGGGTCGAGGCGGTAGGCGTTGGTTGGGTGGAGGAGCTTTGATAGTTTGATTATGAGGAGGAGGGTGGTCAGGGATTGGAGCTTCATAGTAGAGGGAAAGGGGCCCTGATAGATGGCAAATTGGACTGTGCAGTTCAGAAGTATGAAATGCGATTGATCGTTGGCGTGACTGCCAGTAAGATCTATGGAGCTCATGCTCTAGTTGTCATGCGCTACTCGTTACATGTATCTTCACAATTGCTGGGCGTGAGTTCTTCGCTTCTCCCAATACCTTATGGGGCCATTACTGTGTGTGCTTAGACACGTGGAGCCACCTCAATACGAGGGGTCTATAGCAGAATCCCATGATCTATGTATTGATTTAAATTCACAAAGCCATAGGCACTTTATTCGGACCTCGGGGACGACGTCGTGCGCTACGCTCAAGCGAATGCGATATAGGAATTCAGGGGGTAATGGATAGGCTTTGATAACTCTCACAAATTCACAAATGCTACATTGCATTACAGAGCGGCTGAACCTCATTTTATGCACATATGCGGGCCTTGTACTACCGTTAGATGGATGTTTAGAAACCAAACTCCAATTCGGAGAATCAGAGTAACCTTCTAGGACCAATATATTAAGCGAATGCGAGACAACAATTCAGGGGGGAAAACCATATCAACGCGCCTCTCTTGACATCAAAGTTACCCACTCTGTCAACCTATCTAAGCTCTACTCAGCCCTACAGCAGTGGCGCGCTGTGCTTTTTGAAATATTGTGATGGGCTGATCAGGTCAAGACAAAGTCGCTAATTCTTTGTCGTAACAGAGGGCGAAGATGGTAAACGCAACGAGAGCAGTGAGTTTGATCTCCTGGAAACAAAGATACTCTAGCTGACAGGTTTTCTCTTCTTAGGATGTGATTCCCCGTTGATGGCTGGTAAGCCTGTCCCCAGTTGCCCTTGGCTTTTTAAGTGTTGAGCAAGATGAGAACCGAAGTTTGAGGATATTGTCTAGGAGAGTAGAAGATATGACTTATAGTCTAATACATCTTTCTTGGCAATACCCGTCAGTCTCCCCTCAGGTGAATAAACTATTGATAGAGTTGATGGAAAGAGTATTCGCACCAAGAAAGAAGCATATACTCTCCTGCTAGATTGAGCCTCCTTCATTACTGTCACACAGCTACTGATTCATCTCCAGCGGACACGGTAGTCCTTTCTGTACGGAGGGTAAGACCCTTCTACGAACTGTAGATCGACAGGTGATGGGTCGCCTGCCTATTCAAACGGACAGAGCCATTTCTATCTACACGCAAATCTAGTGGATGCACTCAGGATATATCAAAAAGGATCAATTGTATGTAGGGACGATTGTGCTGAACGATTGCAAGTTTGTATTCGAGCAGTTGGCAAACAGTTGTAATTGTAGCAAATCCTGGGCAAAAAGCGTCACTCAATTTTCTAGATAAGTATTGGCCTGACTCGGACCGTCCTACGTTCTGTTTTGTACACAACTATGTCGATTGGTCAAATTCTATTAGAGCCCTGAAGACATTAGATATTGAAATAACACCGTCCTCTGAAGCCCACTCAGAGAGTTGGGCTATGCTTGATCTGGTTTGGTTCCATGGCAGAAAAGAAGAGTCGCGATTGTGGTATTTCTGCTAGTGGGGATATACGATATTTGATGTTGTAACGTGAATTAGAATGTAGCTCCTGTTCATATGTTAGCTGATAATCTTGTGGTTTAAAACATTCTACCTCAGAGCACGACCGCATATGAACAAGAGAAAAGCGACTTATCTAGCTCTTGAAACATCCTGAACCCTTGAAAGTCTACGGAAAGCCAGCTAGCAAAGAGTTTTAAAGCACGAAGGTGTGCTCCCTCGCTCGAAAATCAACGGATTGCGCTATGACAGACCGAAATTTCTGTCAATTTGGAGGGTTCCTCTACCTTCTGAAGACATCAAAGAGGAGGGGAGCATATTATTATAGACACTGTCCAATTTTCCCAACTTTAAAGACAGAACTCGCTTCGAGATGTGACAGAATAGTTTCTTGTTGCAACGGCCTTTCACGGAGAATACGAAAGAGAGGAAGGCTCCACCCAAGGATCATGAAAGTGCAACCAATCCTCACGAGACCTCGTGACCTCAAAAGGACCAGTTGCTTCAGCCTGCCTCCCAGGTACTGCTCTCCAAGGTAAGTATAGTCGGAACACCGCAGGATTCTTAATTACCACAAGCGGCTCCAGCATCTCCGCCTCGTGGAGTGCGAATTCTAACGGGTTCCCCAATATATCCCACGAGTCAAGCACCTGGAACTCAACACGTAATCTGCGGAGACGTGGCAACGAAGCGAGAATCTGCCAGGTTGCAACCCATTGCGACCACTCGTGAGTGTCCCGGGGTGTTGGAGGACTAGGCAACACCGATGTGAAGCGGATGTCGGTGATATCTGAGAGACGCTGGGGTAATATGACCCGGCCCAAGTGTAGTATCAAGAGAGAAGAGCTAAACACAAAAGTGTTTGCGGAGTACAGGAGCGTGATTGACTCCGAATATCTAGGAAACTACCATGTCAAACATATATTCTGTTAGTAGGAGATTTATACGTACATTTGACGACAAGTCAAAAGCAGCGAAAACAACCCCTTCTTCGGGTCCCACCCCTCAGAGAATATCGATAGCTTCTGCCAAAGATACCCTGAACAAAGTTGTAGATCAAATGCGTGACCTGTGATGCACAGTTTCCAAATCTGGATACGGATCTCTGCCGGCAGTCGACTCAAAAGAATTGACTGACTCTGAGAGGCGGTTTTCTGCTTTCTCAAGGCCTGGGAAGATAAGGGGAGAGTTAGGGCACGTTTTCTCGTTCTTGGCTTCTTAGGGATCATGTCAAAATCGCTGGAGTGCTTCGCTTCCTCAGGTCTACGCGGTCGAGTCTGGCGCGAGAATGGATTCCAGTGAGGCATGGTATTATATAAACTTGATAGATTCTTAGATTAATCTCTACCGCTTCTTGTTCAAATGTGTAAATCTTCAAGAAGAGATGTAGTCGGGGAGGAAGTGCCAAGTGGTTGCTTACGGCGTTCATTCTTGCATCCAGGATGTCCTCATTGGCCCATGATCAAAGTCGGGCGTACAGGGATGTATTTGTGGGTGAGCTGGACGCAATATTTTGCTGGTGAATATTGAATGTTTGACGTGCCTGTGATGGAAAATCAAGAAGATGAGATCAGATTGTCGTTGTAATTGCGCAGTAAGAGAACACCACAGCGAAGCACCATATTCACTAATGAAGCCTTAATCAGTCCCTGCTTCGGATACAAACAATTACTGTATAGGATTTAAACCTGATGGGAAAGCTACGGTCAATATATTATCTTACTATACACTTCCAGCCGTATCACAAGATCAGAATCTCCACGGTTAATGTTGAAACACATGTTCACGTGACAGTATGTGCGCTCCCCTCTGCAGCTATATACTTAGTATTATAATATGTTACGAAATATCTCAACTCTACATTAGAGTTTATCCACCATGGCGAAGTTTTGCATTACTTCTTATCACTACGCCCTAAGCTCCACCTCAAAGCTGAAACGAAACATTCCCCAATAATCACATGACCCACCTCCGTCTCCATCCTACGACCCCTCGATCCCCCATCAACATGAAACACCCTAATCGTCATCCCTTCACCCACTCTCCCACGGCACTGACTGACTAGCTCCCGGCACTTTCTTCCCGTGCAGACTAAGAGGAGATCATAGCATCTGGTGATAAGTGCGGGATTGCCTGCTGAGAGATGATTAGTTGAGGTGCTATGCTGCAAGGTGGACTGGATTTGATGAAGTCAGATGGTGTGGGTGAACGAATGATCGTGAGAGTCATCAAAGAAGCCGTGTTAGGCTGACTTTATTCTGTTTTTTTATGAGAAATGTCAATTCCTGGTTAAGCTGAAGTGCTTTGTGTTGGCGAAAATGTGCAGCTTGATTGATTCCTAGCGATAGCAAACAAGTCTTCAGATGTAAGGTGAGCGCATATCCCCGAGTCTATTGTGAAAGCAAGGTTGGAATGTGAATCACATATCGATGGAAAATAGGATAAGACTGTATAAATGAGAGATCTTGTTTGATAGATAGCAGAACAGGATATATACGAGACTCCAATCCATGATATACATTTGCTTGTCTCTTCCCATTCATCATGCACCAGCCATGAGTCTCATCCTCGTCCCCGTCCCCGTCTCCATTCCCCGCCATCCGGCCATCCGCTGATTTTCCTTGTTTCCAGAACCTGACCACATCTCATCCCTAACCTTCAACCCCATCCTGATTTCCACTCCTCTCCACCACACTGACCTCGTAACAAGAATAAAAGCTCCACAGGAGGTATCATGATTGATCGTCTGCACTCCTCGAGAGGCTCCAGCGACCTCATCATGGGAATATAAAATAGACAAAAAAAGGGAACAGAGCGACAGGATATAGAAATATAAGCAACAACAAGATTGTAAAAAGACAGAAAACGTAAAAGGGACACACTAAAAGGAGCCACACCGTCAATCAAGAGGTATCATTAGAATGGAAGAAATTCAAAACGCCCGTGACGACAACAGACAAGTGAACAAGTGACAGTCAGCGCAACTTTTTGGCGGTCGTGTGAGATGTTGGCGAGGGTCAAGTCCTTGTAGTGTTGTTGCCGTTCCCCAAAATCCCAGAACACCAAATCTATGTATTCCCTCTACCCAACCCGGCCTCGGCTCGGCCCTTTTGATGAACGATACGCACTTGTCGATGCAAGGCAAGAAGTGAAAGAAGTTTGATTAGGATATATTAAGGAACTTCACCTAGATAGCTGAAGCTCTTTCATATCCATGCGTTCTTTCCTTTCTGTGGCGTTGTCTGCTTGGGGCTGTCGAGTGGGTTACCGCGTAGTGGGCCGCGAGAGAGCGATGCGGTCTTGGGTTGAGAGGTAGATGTTGCTGTTGGCTTGGGTTGCGAGGGGAGACCGACTGAGGGGAGTGATTTCTCGGGTGTATAGACAGTAGGGCTGAGTTGACAGACTTCGCAGTCATCAGCGACCTCGGATACTCGCTTGTTGTGCTCGGATTGAGGAGTTGGTGGAAGTATCTTGTTTGTTCCCGGGGATGATCTCGGACTGCTCAGTTTGGGGCTTGGGAGCTTCGGACTCGTCGAGTTGGCCTGTGGCTTTGGGCTGTTTGGTAATGGAATACCTTGAGTCTTGAGCGTCAATGGGGTTGGAGGTGTCGGTTTCGCCACATTCGGTTTGTATGTCGTCGGGGCTAAAGGTAAATGAGTTGTCGCGGCGTTGGGGCAAACTGCGTGGGATAATCGGAGTCCAATCTGCACAGTTGCGGTGGAAGCTAGCGAAGAGTCTCGTCGATGGCCTCGTCCGCCGAAGATGGATGGTGGCGCCGCCAGATCCGAAATATCGTAGATCGATGTCGGTTCCTGTCGGGGCTTCACGCTCAGAAAGTTATTATCTGGGCTAGATGGCTCGACTGGGAACAGTGAGTATGACTGCTTCCTGCCTTGCACTTGCACACGGGGTGTCGTTGGTCGGTATGCAACAGCTTCTAAACTCTTGGGTTCTTCCAGCTTTGGCTGGGATGGGAAGGCCTGTTGATTGAATCGTGAGGTTGGTGATAGTTTACTGTAGACGCTCGTCAATGACTCCATACTAATTGGTCGTTCAGGCTTCTCGTCCCCGACTAGTTGAGCTCTGCTGTTCGATCGACTTGGTAGTTCTCCTACTGGTGTACGTGGTGCCGAGAGAGGCGACATCATTGGATTGCTGTAAATAAGCTCATTGGGGCCGAACAATCGAATTTGATGCTTTTTATGATCCCTCGATCCAATTGGACCAAAGGATGTGGTCGCGGTGTTTGCTCTCAAGAACAATTGTAGAAGACCGCTAATCAAGCCTGACAAGTTAACCACGACTGATGCCATCATCGCAGCCTTCATATCACCATTTCCAGTCGTAAGCGACACGAACCAAGGAATCACGAATGCCTAAGAATTATTAGAGTTTTCTTTCTTCTTTAAAGCATTTCTACTCACCATTGAAATGATCCCCAAAACTAAGTAGTATACCATTCGGGAGGCAGCAATTCGTTGATGCTCGTCGATGAAGTTGAATCTCGACAGTCTCACGAAAATTGTCAGAGCACTCATAAGCATCACAGTTGAAATGACCGAGAACATGACCAAGCCCAACTCCCCGTACCGCGTGAGCCACCAAAACAGCGAGGCGAAACACACATCAGGTTCCGGTATAAAGTGGGACATGAGCCATGTCCCTAACAGCATTAAGAAAATGATTACCCCTAGAATCGGGACAGTATATCGACCTTGAGCTTGGAATGGCTGTGATCGTAGCGATCGAAAAGCGAATTCGAGTCCAAAAACCAGTTGGATGTAAGGTACTATGAAAAGTGCTGAATCTGTTAGTACTACTTTCCAACCACCTGCTAGCTGAACGTACCAGGCCACATCACTTGAGCTACGACTGTACAACCCTTTGTGAAAAGGGATGTCAAGCCCGTCGACTGAACACCAATGAAAGCCAGTCCTTGGATCACGATTCCCGTTGCAAGAAGCAGAGGGAATATCTCGGCTGGATGAATCCTCTTCACGCAAAATTTCCTGCTAACATTAGCAAATGCTTTCGCCTGAGCTGTTCTAATTCCTTACGTTGTCTTGAACTTCGGATTACACTTCCTGGTCGCCACGTAACTATCGTATAAGATGCTCGTCGCCGTTGCGAGGGCCGCCAATACATTAAATACCGCGAGAATTATTGTCGAGGTCCTGACCGACTTGCTTTGCGCGAATACAAGCTTCTTGATCAATAGTGAGGTTGCATTATTCCTCCCCGTCCCATTCACTTGCGCCATCGTAGCGTTGAACCCCGATCCAGTCTTGTTGAATGCCCTCTCCACCAACAATGCTCGTTCCATCACAAATCTCGCCGTGGTCGCCATCGTGTCCTCCGTCATCAACGGTCCTCCACAGAGCGTTACCAAGTTGGTTGTAGGCAGCGAGCCTTGTCGTTTACGTTTGCGGTGTTGTTAAGTCATGAAGATCGTATTCGTTGATCTTGTCGAAAAAGTATAGTGCAAGAGAGAAGAGAGCCTCGAGTGAGAGGAATGGATTAGTGGGACTCAGGTGCGAACCAGAATGGCAAAAGAAGCAAGATGAAACGGAAATCTGAACCAGCAGCGGTGGCAAGAATGCCAACTAACGAATGGAAGAGTTGTGACGATGAAAAGATAGCAAAAGCCAAAAGAACGTCGAGGGCACCAGGCTTTGCGTTGCTCCAGGGAATGCATGAAGTATAAGGAAAAAGACCATGCAAAGTCCAAGAACAGACATTGGTCAATGGTCTGCGCGCGGGACGAGTCGAGTCCGGCCCATAAGGAGGCGCCATAGAGGTGGTGGGGAAGTAACGGTATCAATCAGAGCCTCCACTAAAAAGAGGTTAGTTTCAATGTCCCTGAACCTTCTTGAGCCTCCGTCGAAGAGCTCCATAGCAGGGGACCTTTTGCTGACTACTGTGAAGAACCACTCAGGAATCTGCTCGCTGTCCTCCCCAGTCCAAATTGAGAATTTCGAGGCCAATGGGAGAGGGTTACTGTTGTGACCCTTGCCATACTGAAGTCATGGTCCATCGTCATGGCGCAATGTGTATCCCTGGGTATGCTGGGGTTAGTCTCCACTTCTGTTGCATCTCACGACAAAATTTGTGTGAAAGACAGAGGTGAAGCACACAGGAGGTTTCGGATGTGGTCGCAGGTCCTCGCTTAGACCCCTGTGTACAGGAAGGTCCGTGGAGAGCAACAAGCCATGCTGAAGCGAATGCGCACTGCAGACCGAGTCAGCATTCTCACAGGCCCAAAAGACTCAAAAGAAGTCTTCAACGATCCCTAGTTGGTGCATACCTGGAGGGCCAAAAGTAAATAGAGTGGCAAACCAATTGTAGCCTCTAAGAACTATCAGTGGACATTGCATAAACAAGCTCTCGAGTAAAGATTATGATCGCATCGCACAGTGCTGTCAGTGGTCATGACAGCGTCGATCAACTGGAAAAAAACAATCCCAATGGAAAGCCGAAATCAAACCTAGTCTACACAATGTTCATGAGGGTCGAAACAACATCGACTGATGTTAAGAGGAAGTCTCCAACCGCCGCCTTCTGGCCGCACAATCTGCAACCGCCAGCTTGACGGGAGATGTACCACATGTGACATGTGGGTGACCGCTGCAGGTACGGAAATTCTGGTGGAGAATTTCTAACGGTACGGAGGTACCGGTATGGAGTCAATTGCATCGGAGAGTAAAAGAAGCCCATCGTTCGTCCAATTGAATTGTCCGTCGTAAGAAAGAAGTTCTTCGGAGGTGTGGCGTTTTCTGAGGGAGTACGAGTCTCAAGAGATGAGATGAAACTTGTCGAAATCAAGAGCCCTGGAATCCAAGGCTCGAGCGACGACCATGTCGAGATTTCGACATGCTCAGAAACCAGACTTCGTAGGGTAGAAACATGAATAAATCAAGATGGATCCGCACCCTTCTCAAATGCAGCAACTTCGAACAGAGGATCAGCTGTTGTTGTCATGAAGTTACGACGCTGACAGAAACGGTAAAGTTTGATATGAAAAAGAATTATGCCTGAGGTTCCAACAGTAACACTTGCATCTATAGACACGTGATCAACTAACTGCATCTAGACACCTAGCGAACTATCAAAAGAATAAAAGGCTCTCATGAACAGCAATCGCAGATACAAAATGTCAAAATCATTAACTTTATTCACCGACTGGTAGTTGCGATACCCTAGAGTTTCAAATCCACAAATCCTAAACGTTCTTTTTGACAGAACTACTAAAAAATCGTCCATCTTCTGTGCTCGACTTTGAAATTTGACTTCGATTCCAATGAACGCAATCGGGGATCTTGATTGAAGTCGAGTTTAGCATTTGCCTCCTTGCCCCGAGTTTGTCGCCGTGGCCACTTGCGCACGGCGGCGTATCTCGAATATATTAATCTTCGTCATTGTGCACAGCCATATCCATCCTTGTCAATCAGATAAGCTTCTTCAACCTTACTTGATCTCCCGAACTCCAAACCAGGAGACAGATTCAAGTGGAAACCGCACCAGATTCTCTCCTATTGAAAAGTGACAAAAGTCAAGAGTCTAGGAGAAGACGATTCAAGTGCTGTGAGTTCCAGCCCGCCTGGAATTCGCTGCAAGGCCAGGCCTGGGGACTTTCGTGCCCGGCGGTCTTCTTGTTTAAGGTTATTCCGCTCCACTGGTACTGCAATATAATCTCATCACAATGCCTGTGAGAATCATCAACTCAATCTGATGGGTCGTGGTTGGCGCAAAATCCTCTCCAATATTTCATTGGCTCTTCCCCCCACGCGGGTGATCCGGATTCCGAAATGATCTGGGGCATGAAGAGTTCAAATTAGAACCAGAAGCCACCAAGGGAAAGAACCTTCATCTGGTGTCACACGAAACAAACACTTGACACTCGCTCCCGTCGGAAACTGGTGTGCACACCCGTTTTCATTTCACTCAGATTTTGCGTATTCTTTGCCGTATGAATGTAAACCTGCTCGCCTTGACCGAACCAGGCGTCGTGGAAAGTAAGAATTGATCAGATATTTTATGTAGTTGCTTTGAGTCAGATCGAAGGCCGTCTTGTATCCTTTCGCCGCGCAAAACATTTGGAATAGGACCCTGAATTAAATATAGATTCATACCTGTGCTGATCAGACAGTAAGTGAGCGGAGTAAGAACTCGGAAGTTAGCGACACACGTGGAAAACGTGCGAGTTATTTTGAACTTTGACATTCGATATAGGCATTCAATGCGCTCAGTATGAAATTTCAATACATTCTTGATGACGACTCAAATTCGACATCTCGAAATCTCGGGAATGTCAAATTCAATTACTGAAGGCCCAAAATTCTTGTATCTTTTGGATTCGAGCAAATTTCAGTGTGTCGCCTTTGCCGAGACAAGTCAAAGCGATGTGACAGATCTTCAGGAGTACATTTTTGAAGTCTTGAAAAGATAACACGTGCATCTGCGCGTGGGGGAGTACTGTAAGCTCAGTCTATCGCCGCGCAATCGATTATCTGAGGTATTCCGGTGATCCTCAAAGTCCGGAGTGCATGAGACTTGCTGCACAGCAAACCGTCCTCAGGACCGTCTGCGGAAGCACCTTTGTGGATGGCAACATGAAAGATGTACCTCCGTATTTATGATAGGTTGTAAGGCATTGTAACAAAATACTTGGTAGAAGGCTGACTGGGCGTTGGAATAATGATGGACGACCAACAGAGCGAAGATGAAGGAACATACACAGAAACAATGAACCAGTCTGCCATGGATCTCCGGTAGGGTTGCAGCGAAGTACGGTAACAACGCATTGAGACAATCACGTCACTAGACGGCTACTATTAACATGGACTTCTCGGGTAACTTTGGGATAGGTGAGTCGGTGGCACATTCGTCGCTAACCAAGAGCCGAATATAAGACAAGTTTCACTACACATGGCCTCAGTCATCTTTGCCAAGCCGACGGTTCATGCAGACTGGACAGTCCCGCCTTCATCGGTAATGGCTGCTCCATCAGCATGAATGATGAAAGTGGGAGGTGGAATGGTAAGCCGAGAATCTGGAGCACGAAGCAAGAACTGGGGCTCTCCTCTGTGCCTCCATCATAATTTGGAACACTCTCAGGAACCACTCCTCCCGAATTAGGAACTCTTCGTACACCGATGCCACGGCGCAGACGGATACTCAGTCAGAACCCCACCATTCATCCGATGGTCCGAATATTGCAGTACTTGATCAGATGCAAGTGAACCATGTTCCCATACACCGTCCAACATCTCGTCTCAATTCGCCTTGCCTTTCTTGGCTTTCTCGTGCTTCTCCAACGCTGCAGCCACAACACCGTTGCGAACCATGAAGGCATTCTTCATATCCTGGAAAGCAATGTACATGGCGTACAAAGGCAAGAAAACCCAGAGCATATTGAAGAACACCAGGTATACCCAAAGGAACATGAAGTTGCTACCATCGAGATTCTGATTCGCAGTCAGCCACTCGGGGGCGAATGTCATGAAACCTGATTCATCACCGGTCAGCAAGCAAGTAGTTGGCGAGGGAAATGTCCAAACATACCGCCATATATTTCTCCTGTTGCTAGCACCACCATCCAGAAGCTGACCTTCCAATCACGCTTCGCGATGCCATAGCAAATCCATGCGGCCAATGGACCAGCTCCCAATACTGTCAAGAGTTCCAAACTAATGACGGTAAGATCTGCCCCTCCCCATCTCTTGTCTGCCTGCGCGTATACCATCCATAACTTCGTCGCCCAATTATCCCCATACGCAGCACCATAAACTCTATCACTCTGCCCCAGGAAGTTTGTAATCGCCGCAGGGTGGTGGATTGCAGCATCGAAGGGTTGGTACGTGAAGAAGCAGTTGTAGAGGAATGACCCCTCGAAAATCGTGTGGATCAGGAAATCAAACGCGTGCCAGATGAAGAGGATTCGGAAGCTTGACGACGTTGAGGGGGCGAGTACTCGAAGAGAGAGAGCATATGAGCTCGCAAGAATCGCCACGACCGCTAGAAGTGATACAATAGTCGTTGTGTCGATGATGTCCATGATGGAGAACTCTGGAGAGCCGGTGGAAGCCATCGTTGATGTGCGAGCTTGTATGCACGCAACAAAGATACCCGTACAAGTGCGACTAGCAAATTTGAGTCCAATCAGAAACTCCTATGCTCAATTGAACCTTGAATTTTGAAGCGGAGTCATATATCTCGAAGTCGCGATATTTATGTCCAGAGCATCAATTGTCGTGTCGAACCAACAAGAGTGTGACGCGAATCCTTGCTCGGCTCGACCCGCTAGCGCCATCTTCTTCCCCTTTTCTACAGGTACATCCTTACAACGGCCATGAAAGTCTACTGCTAAAGACATTGAGACATTATCTCACGCACTTTTTCTACACAAAAGCCAATTATTCGAAGTTGTAGGTATCACGAAACCTCTTTGGTGCAACTAGACGCTTAGCTGGAAGAAATCCATGAGTCTAATCACAATTTGGTTGTTCTATGTACAGCACAAATAGTTGATGAAAGAGTTTTCCTGCGCTCATCTCTATGATCCACCATTCCCGACTCTAGTGTAGGTGTTACAACAGCCATGCTGAGTCTATAGAAGTTCGATCTCTTCTTCATTTCTCTTTGTACTCGAAGCGGCTCGTTCCATTAGAACATTAGATATTCTACTGTTTGTCC
This sequence comes from Hymenoscyphus repandus, assembly GCA_001414415.1. Taxonomy (NCBI): domain Eukaryota; kingdom Fungi; phylum Ascomycota; class Leotiomycetes; order Helotiales; family Helotiaceae; genus Hymenoscyphus; species Hymenoscyphus repandus. Next base: position 131,988 of record LLCE01000083.1, on the reverse strand, counting down.
GCACATTCTCTGTCATGTATGTGGCCTGGCTTTCCGCGATAAAGACAGTTGACGTGATCCTCCCAAGGGTTAGTCTCTTGAGTACCGAGGTACTTATGGTGATGATGTGCGTGATGGTGATGGTTGTGAAGATGGTGGTGATGGAAAAGAATAATGCGCTCGCCGTTCTCCCCAAATATCTCCTCCACGTCCTCACTGTTGGCCTTCATGTCTGCAAGAATAGCCTCGGCCCTGCTTTCTGACGTGGACTCGCTATTTCTTTCGATCCTCCTATACAAGTTCCTTTTCTTCTCATGTTCCTCCTTTTCAGCAGGCGATGAGTTTCCCCCAATCTCCTCCAGTCTTTCCCCCATGTCGGCTCCAAAGTCATTCCCTTTCATTTGTATGGTTCCGGAACTTTGAGAGCATTGTGGGCGTCGCTTCGATTCAATATGCTCCTTCAGTCCATGTCGGCAGTTCTCATGAGAACCTTGAGAACGATCGACTGCTGTTGCTTTTGTGTTGTGTTGTGGTTTGGGTCCTTTCCTGGATTCTTGAGGGCTGACGCTTGTAGTCTTAGTCACTATTCTTCTAACAACAGATGGACCTGAAGCGCTTGGTATGCTTGACCGAGGTTTTGGTGACCCGAATACATTGTCACCCTCGAATGAGTCGGGCAGGCTCTCAGCACTAGATGCTTTGGCGGCTTTATACAGCATCTTGGACGACACTGGGACAGCATTCTTCTTAGCTTACGTCGTGGAAAGTCGATGAAGAGAATCAGACCTGACGGAAGTAAAAGACTGTTTGCGCTTGTGTAGGGATGTTGGAAATTCTCCGCAAATAATCGTGATTAAACCCTTTTCACTGATGTGGAAGGCAGCTTATCTTCAAAAGTTATGTAAAAGTTATTTAAACGACGATTATGATGATGATTGTGTTTCGGGTTTTAGAGAAAAACGCTCAGCCTTTCCTTACTTTCTATGTCTTCGAGAAAGGAAGCTGCGACCCATGCATCAGCAAGGCCGTGAGGTAACTTCCAGCTAAAATAGAAATGATGGCACTTCACAGTAGTTAAAAGTAGCAAAGGCTCAAGGATATATTGTGTTGATATCTGTCTTAAGAATTACATCTTGTCACTCCCCTTCCCGCTCGCCCGATAACACAGCCGACACCATTCTCAGTTATAATACGATTTTTCTTCAAAAGCTTCTAGTCTCAATCCCAGTCATCTTTCTCGGCATCCCTCAATGCCCTGATATATCTTTCAGCTCCCGCCCGCTGTGGCTCAGCATCACCCTGGTTGTAGTATGCGTGATTGAAGTATTAGCGATCCCCATAACCACACTCGACAAGCCACCCGTCATCGCTCAAAAGCAATGGATTGGATATATATTCATCCGGCGGCAAAAATCCCTCAATCAAAGGACTAAACACATCCTCCAAAGTGGAACACTTCTTTGGTGTCACCGCAGCTTGAATCCTTGATTTCGTGGCTGTGTTGAAGAGATAATATACCGTAGTTCGTCGAATTGAGGTGGATGGTCTGGATCGGACTTCGGTATGTGTTGAGAAGTCCAACCTTTGTAGCTGTATAATGGCTATAGACTGGGTTATTGCAAATGGACAGCTTCCGAGTTTGGTAATACTGATTGACTAGGGGGATCTGGATGACAGCCTGTCGAATCGATATTTGTTCTCGCCCATGAAGTCGGCTTTGCTCAAGAATACGCAGTATGGGTTCAATAATCTAGGATTATCCACCCGTGATGGCGACGAGATTAATCTTAGGGACAGTAAATTTTGCCATGTTCCAATGCCATTTTGAGTGTGCATCAAATTTAAATCAGTGTTCAGTTTCGCATGGTCGAACGAGAAGCTTGTCAGGTATGGATGTGCTAATATTTTATTAGAATCAGGAACAGGTTGGCTGAGAGACAATGTCATTGGCAGAATTCCAAATTTGAACGAAATATTGTCAACTTATGGGGTAGCACTACATGCGTGTTCCTGACTTCTCTTAGGGATCTATCTCTTGTTTCCGTCTCTTGTTCCATAGAGAGATTGTAAAGGTCAAGGCTATCAATTGGCATGATATCAGGACAACTTGAGCCAATAACTTGGTGTATGACAATTATTCCGTATGCTGAGAATTTAATATACCTTACCCTACCTATGATTGCCGCGGCGTCCGAAGTCACTAGAGTGGAAAAGTCATTTGAAATCCGTGGCTCCCAATTACCTATGCATTTTATCATACCGAAGACAAGAGAATGTAACTTATTCTCTTATACTAAATAGAACATACAAATCAAGCTTATTCTACTCAATAATTCCCAAAGTCTAAGAGTATTAAGAAATTAGTTACTTAGATAGCGAACGACAAGTCAATCCTCTTACGATTACCCCCAATGTAGTTATTAATTCTCAAACTTGAAACTTACCTCGAGGGCCAAATAGAAAAGACAGCTAGTATTTCGTTATTCAGATCATCGAGGGATATGTTGCTCAACAGTACAGTGCTCCGTTATCAATCACTCTTAGTCACGGAGAAAAACTTGACGGTTAATGCTTTTGTTATCCCCATAAAAGAATTAGTTGCAAAAGCGGTAGCATCATGCGAGTACAGTTTTTCCTATTCTGGGGTTTCTTAAAATCAGGTAACTTACTCATGCTCTCTAAACGTCATCTTACCAATCGTTCAAACGTTTCCGTAAATGATGGGGATCCTAGCCATCTTTGCGTCACTTCTAACAACAATACTATTTGAGCTTAGTAAGAGCCTCTGATGCTGATACCTTGCTTACTTTTCCACTTATGAGAACTATTTCTTCATTCCGGAAACTAACTTGCGATAAGACATTAGCTTTTCTTCTCTATAGGTTATTTCCTCAGTTCTAGAAATGTCAGGACTTACTTATTTGAAAGAATAGTATGGCCTACTGCCACTTTTCTTGGGGTTACACGCATAATGCTGCAGCTCGAATAGGTCGAGATAGAAAGCTCCAAGGGATTTTTAAAATTGTTCATATTCTGTTGTATTCGCTGGACATATAAAATTGATTTGGCACTCGTGCGTGGGAATTCTACTAGATAACTAATTTAACATGTCACCCAGCTTCTCGAAAAATTTGGAAAATTTACAAGATAGCTACCACATTTTTAATCTCTAACTATCTTTGAAAGAAGTTCTCGCCTGTAGAATCAAAAAAATCCGCCGGCACAATCTAGATAAGACGATATAAAGATGCCAAGAATCACAGAGTAGGGCTGCAATCTTTCACTGTAAAATTCGGACCGCCTTTAATAATGTATCACCTCCTGTTGTTCTCCAAGCCTTCAATGTTGTTGTCCCTATAGAAAATCGTCTGCTTACCGGACTGGGTGAACTGCGCTCTCTCTTCTTCAAAGACCTGGTCAAGGAAGTGATCGCGAACTTTGGTAAATTCATTCACCATATGGATATATTAGCTCACATGAGAAACCGAGTTTCCAAATCGTCGATGATTAGGAGTGAGGATAAGTTTGCGTTGAATTTTTGTAGGGGTTTACGCACGTGGGCTTACTCACGTGGGCTTACTTCTTGCACTTTTACCACTTCTGATCCGCTATGTCATTTATCAATATATCACGTACCACCACCATGTTAACCTGCCCATACATTTCCACAATTTAAACTGTCGAGGCCATCAAGTTGCATGCAATATGCAGCCGTCGAGCATTGCACAAATAATTATCTCGACAGGACTCATCGAAATCTGCCGCGGGCACCACTCTTGTCTGTGTTCAAAACCCAGAAGACGAAATAGCAGACGAAAAGCTTCCACAGAACGTGAATGAATATTTTGCATTTTGACTATCATGCTAAAACACAGATTTTGACGTTTAGTGTTAGGTAAGATTGTCCATCACACAAACCTGTGACCTCAGATTGGTGGTACATGATACATTATGCATCTTAACTAGTTTTGATCTCTTAATTCATCAGCCCCGAGCCGAGAAGGATGTTCTTACTCCCTCCATCCGGCAATTTACTCCTAAGTATCAGACCAGGATGAACCCGACCATCCATTCCATTGTTCCAATCTGGCTGATAAGGAAGCTGATTGATTGTGAAGTAAAGGTAGCCATCAAAGCCAACATTTGCGCTGTCGGGCCAGATAATTCTCGGGTCACGAACATAGGGTGTAGATTCAAGTGTCGTATCACTAGCAAGCAATGTTAGAACAAGGATAGAGAGCTAGGAATAGCAGAAGCGAGGTAAAAGGTAGAAGAGCTTACTTGTAGATGTATATAGCATTGTGCTCAGGCATGAGCATGTATATATTGCCCAGACTGTCTCCTGAGAACCCGTTTGCGTCACCACCTCGTTGCCCCAAGGTTTTAACGTTATTGAAGGCACGGATCGCGGAAAGACTGTCATTGGAAGGATTGGCTCGCAAGTAGGAAGTCTCGATAGAAAAGAGATACTTAGATGTTAGAGGAGAGTAATACAAGACCTTCGGTAGCATCAGCAAGAATCCATACACAAGGTGGAAAGGTTGCACACATCACCATATTTACTCAATTCTGCCCCATCTAAACCCTCTGGCTGATATCCTACAGGCATACCCTTCTGTCTAAGATAGAACGGAATTCCCTGGTAGCTCGGAACATCCGCAAATGTCCTCAAAGTACTTGGATGTTGTGATAAATGTCTCCAGCTTTTCCCTGTGCCTAGATCTATCATTATAAAACCTGTTCGTCCCTCGTTGCTCGAATCCACAATATATGCGATTCCTCCACCGGAATCTGTGACGTTGGATCGCATGTCGAACCGGATATCGTTCATGTAGGAGTCGGGGTAATGGACGTCGGGTGGAATAGTATAGGTTCGTGCAATCGAATTGTTCGACAGGTTTATCGATACGAGCTTTGGACCACCAGGTGCACCGTATGGTATGCTCGGTGCTTGAGAGGAGTTGATAGTTGGTCTGCCAGTGTCGAGGACCCATAATGTGTCGTCTGGTGTGACGAATAGCGCTTGAACGGAGACGAAATGATTAACATCATTGCTGCCGAACTGAATCCCATTCAGGGTTGTGTATAACCCGCCTGGAGGTGTGTTCAATTCTTGTGAAGGATATGCTCTTTCTGCAGTCTTGTTCACCACTTCTCCTAACGTATACTCGTATGTACCGCGAGTATAGCATGTGAAAACTCGTCCAGTCTTGGAGACTGCGAGGCCGATTGGCCATTGATCGTAGAAATAATGGTATTCCTCCACCTCTGGACCGTATGTGCCGGTATCGTATCTTACATTTCGTGGACCCCCAGTTGACAGAGTTCCGTTGAAGGTGCTATTCGAAAGTGTATAATCTTGGGAGGCTACATGAGTAGTTAAACCCAAGAGGATAAGCGATTCAACAGGCTTCATGTTGCAAAATTTGAAATTTGGGAAAGGAATGATTGATCGCGAGCACCTACATATCCAATAACTGTATGAAAATGAGTACTGATCTCTCATCATTACGTAGAACTACTTGCAGTCCATGATAGCACTTGCAATAGGTACTGGTAGGTCTTGGGAGAAAGCAACAACGACGAGAGCTCATTGGAGAGAACTCAAATATAGTGCATGCAAGTACAATAACACAGTAGTATTTATTTGATCATCCAAAGACAGCCCCGTGGGGACTCGAGAGTAGTGAGGTCATAGTGTATTAATTGAGGGGTTTAGACAAAGGGTTCGGTGCATCGGTTCGCGTTTGGATCATGCTCGGTAGAATCTCGGCCTATGATCTGCCAACTCACATGGTCTCTGTGACATATTTCTTACTATGAAAGAACTGAAATCTCGAAAACTATCTTGGATACTATAAGAAGGGGAGTATGAAAAACAACTGAATGTTATATCGTTATACGGCAATTAGGGTAAGTTGTGATATGATTGGCACAAAAAGGCCAGCGTGAGATCCGTTCTCGCCAAGTTACAGCATCTGGAGCTTTCCCGGAACGACAAACCACCTCTCTTAGTAAGTAAGTCGCATTTAAAATTATCACGATCTGTCATCACACGCAAGGTCAGGCAGGCAAGTCAATCATTTTGATTTATCTGTGCCGAGGCGCGAACCAGCCACACTCGGCTTCGTCTATCTACTACAAACAGTCTGCCAAATCCAGAAAACATTAGTATTTAACACTGTTCCAAAAGTATTACATGCATCATTGGAACGCCCTAATTGCTAAACACTATGCCTTAACCCAAACTCTTTCTTTCTATCAGTCATGGATATGCAGGCCCCGAACTAGTGTACTGAGATGTTACTCAAACAAAGTCTTGCAATTTTCAACATTAAAAGGAAAATGCCTCCCGGTCTGCTTTGCTCAAGTCAAAGTCATGATTCAATCTTCCGTCTTGTCGATGAAGTCAATAATCGCTGATGGTATGGTTAGACCAAAGCAGCGCCAAATCTTGCGATTTGCCCCCTTTACACCCGAGTTGGAACTCCATTACACCAAGAATACCGCTGGTAAGAAACCCAGCAGACCCATCAACCGAAATCCAACTCTACTGTTCATCGTGGCATGAGACTTCTTTTTTGTGGTTGCCGCCGGAGGCGCGGCTGGATTCGTGCTTGCAGGAAGATTACTATCAGTCGTAGATCCTGTTGTGCTAGAACTCGACGAGCTACTGCTTGTCCCACTACTTGAAGAAGAGCTACTTGTTTTGGTTGTGCTCGCGCTATTTGACATTGGAACCGTGGTGGCTCCATCAATGACAACCATCGTCGTCCCGTCAATTACAGTGGTACGGCCTGAGACTGAAAAGTTTGGGTTCACAGGCATGGTAGTCGGTCCATTGACGACCAATTTCGTCGTCCCGTCGATCACAGTCAAGGAACCAGGCACATTCGTCGGCTTTGCGCCAGGGGCTGGCACTGTAGTGGCACCAGGAATGACAAGATAAGGAGTTCCATTGATTGTCGTAGTAGACGCTCCTGCAATACCAGTTGGAGCAAGAGAGAGGGGTATTCTCGTAGCTCCAGGGAAAACCAAGAATGGAGTCCCATTTATTAGCGTAGTACTCGCACCTGAGATGCTGTTTGCTCCACCAACAATTGGGACATTTGTTGCTCCTGGCACAACAAGGTATGGCACGCCATTGATAGTTGTAGTGGTTCCTTGAAGGCCAGGAGGAGCATTCGCTAAGGGGATTGTTGTCTGTCCAGGAATTGCAAGCACTGGTGTGCCATTTATGACAGTCGTGCTGAAACCTCCGTTCCCAGCTGGCAAAGCTATGTTGGTAGCTCCAGAGATAGCGAGGTAGGGGGTGCCATTGATGATCGTCAAACTTCCAGTCATACCGGGAGGGGCTTGGGCTAATGGGATATTCGTAGCGCCTGGAATGACGAGATTTGGTGTACCTCCTAAATTGACCGTGTATGAGAGACCAGCACCTGGAGAACCCTGGCCGGCCACAGGGATATTTGTTGGCCCCGGAACGACAATATACGGTATGTTGTTGATGATGGTTGTTGCGCCTGTCAATCCAGGAGGAGCTTGCGCAACTGGGATATTTGTCGCACCTGTAATCATGATGACTGGAGATCCATTAATGATCCCAGCATTTGCACCTGGAATAACTGGTTGCGGTGATGCTCCAGCACCGAGTGGCCCAGCGAAGGTAGTGGCAGCTGGTACACTAATGTAAGGGACTCCCCCAATGATCGTTGTAGATCCTCCAAGACCTGGAGGTGCGGCCGCCACTGGTATCTGAGTTGGGCCAGGTATGATCACTACTGCTCCTGGCTGAGGGATTGCTTGCGGTGCGCTATTCGAATTCGAATTTGGATTTCCATTCAGTGCAGGCTGTGCGCCAGGATTTGAGTTCCCGTTCGGATCAGGAGCTGGTGCAGGAGCAGGAGCTGGTGCCGGTGCTCCATTTCCGTTCCCATTCCCATTTCCATTCGAGTTCGGATTAGAGTTAGGTTGCGGAGCTGGATTGCCATTTGAATTTGAATTCGGGTTCGAGTTCGTGCCCGGCTGAGGAGCGGATGCTGGTGGCGAACCAGGTCCTGGGGCAGGCGGACCGCCACCGAAGATGGAATTGATGATAGAGCCGATTCCTGTGCCTTGGCTCTGTTGTTGAGAACCAGGTTGGGGTCCAGGCTGTGGCCCTGGCTGTGGCCCTGGTTGTGGCCCTGGTTGTGGCCCTGGTTGAGGTGGATTTTCTTTTCCTGAATGTGGTTGTGGAGCTTGCTGTACACCAGGAGTTGGGCCAGTGATACCATTCTCTGTTGCATAAACTGTTGTCGAAGATATAAGAGCAGTACCGGCAATTGGTGAGTATGACACCGTTCCAGTGGTGCCATTGACAAACAAGAAAGCAACTGGTTTGGGATACGAAGGACCAGCAGCAGCATAGGACTTAACACCAGATATTTCTGGAAGTAGCTTCTGCGCAGACATGTAATTCATCAAGGCTTCCGGAGGATAACCATGGGCGACAGTATGCGGACTGAACCCACCAAGCTTAGTTGGTACATAAATGAATGGTGTCGGTAGCGTAATCACGGTTGCAGTTGGCATGTACGGTGCTTCCGGGGATCCTCCCCCTTCTTGAGTATAGGCATGACCCTGGACCGTGTCTTCATATGTCGAAAGGCGAGTTTGAACCGCAGTAGAGCCTGCGGTTGTGATTGTATCAACAATTGTGGACGTTAACTGCATCGGATCAAGACGAGTTCCCCCGTAAATCCCTACGCCACCAAAATAGCCTTCTGCATTGGAGTTGACATTCGGCACGAAAGCAGATTGAGTCCCGCAAGTGTATGAGCCAGCAGTGCCACTAACTCGAACGGCATCAACTAGGATGGCCTTGACGGTGGTGTAGACGTAATACGCCTGATTGTACGGTCTTGAAGTCTCAGTCAGAATAATGTTTAATTTGATGATCATAAATCCAGAGCGGAAATTCTTACATTGTCGTGCCCCCCGTTGTGAGCGCTGCAGTACCATTAATCAAATGGGTGACTTCTGGAAGCCCGGGACGTTGGGCGGTATCTAATGCAAGCGCTATCGGGTTTGTTGCAACATTATGACTCCATACCTGGGTATCATTTGTTTTCGTAGTACTATTGACTGTGTAAGTTGTCGTAAGGTTAGCCCACCGTGTAATGTGAATGGTCATGGAGGTCAAATCGACTTCTTTGACACCAGTCGTGTAGTTGTAGCTCGCCCAGTATTCCTCCGTGACCGCATCTTGAACTACAAAGCCGCATAAAGGGGTTGTATGGTTGCCAGCAGATGAGGTTGTACTTGACACATTGGCAGAATTAGCGGTTGATGTACCATTCAAGGTTGCTGCCCCTGTTACAGCACCAGTAGTCGTTGATTGCGTCGCATTTTTAGAGTCGGTAGTCGTCGCTGCAGCATTCGTCGAGTTTGACGCTGGATTGCTAGAAGTCAAGGCAGTTGAGGTGCTGTCTCCAGACGAAGATCCACTTTTGCTTGTCGAAGAAGAGGTTCCGTTGCTCTCTAACGTGGATGACGAAACGCCGCCGCTGATGCTGCTTGAAGTGGAAATCTTAGAGCTACTGCTTGACCCTGCACTAGTGCTGCTAGACGTAGAGCTTTCCAAAGTATTGCTTGAGTCCGTACTACTACTGCTGGTACTCGATGTTCCGTTCTGAATGGAGATAGAAGAATTTGTTGCTGATCGATGTCAGCCGGAGAATATCCACCGACGATCATTCAACGTACCTCTAGGAAAGACATCGGCAGCGACACAAATAATCAGTAGGACCCAAACGCCAAAGGAAGACTTGAACATCATTTCACCAATTTCTAACGAATGTGGTTGTTTAGAAAACAAGTTGACACGAAAAATTGTCGAGGAAAGGAAAAAGAGGAACAAACGCAACATTCGAGAGGGGTGTAGAGATGCAAGGGCAAATGATTCATTTAGGGCTGAGAGGCCTCTAGCAAAGACTCAAAATTTGCAGGACAACGAGAGATATCAGATCTTGCCATTGGTTCCACGGAAAGCCACAGCTGGCAGTGCCTGTGTCTGGCTCTAATGGGCGTTTTCGTCAACGTGAAACAACACCTAATACCACAATAACACATGCTCAAGACCTTGCCAGGCTGGGGTTTCTGCGCAGCCATCATATGGTGGCTTCCAGAGAATCGTGGACTCATCTCCAGGTTGCAGAAAGATGGAAACATGAGTGCTTGTCTGGTCGGGCCATGGTCGTCGTCATTGACATTGCATTTGTAAGCGAGTGTTTGAGCGATTTGATTGGTGGCGGTGCGAGCTTAAATCGACGTCCATGCAAGCATCCGGACGAAAACCTCGCTCAGCCGCAGCCACTCCTCCAAATAGACGACGGTATCCAATCTCCATGGCTTCCAGCAAAACACGAAGTCCTTGCATGCACGGCAAATGCCATAAGTGTGGCTTCATGGCTTGTATCTTCCAATAGTGTCCTCGGACAACTCTGCACAAGACCCAAAAATCATGAATATGAGGTGGCTGGTTGTGAGGAACATGATTCATTGGTCACAATGAAAGAGTCTAGAAGGGTTCATTGGCCGGGTATTGCTTCTGATATCATGTTCAAGACCTGTCTCTGGTTGCACAGGATGGCACTCGACGGGACTACTATTGGCTATCATTTTACCGCGTTTCCCCTTGGGATGCGTTCCAGCTTTCTACTCAGCCTTCTTCAACTTTGCAAAATGTTCAGACTACTGGAAAAGCGTAAATTTGGTCTCATCTGATGCTCCGAAGCTATCTCTCCATTTTGATCACCCAAGTCCATGCCATGAACGGTTCAGCAGCACCATGTTGGAGATGGGGAAATTGCAACATGGCTCAACTCGCAAAGCCTTGATAATAGCCACTCTTTTATTTAATTTGGGGTTCGTTTGTGTAAAATCGACCGCCCTCGATACAAGGGATACGATTCCAGCGCCATACGTGTTTCAAAACACCGGAGACTGGTAATGCCCTCCTTTCGTATGCATCACAGAGTGTAAACTAATTGCGACTTCAAGGAATGGCAACGATGGATCGTGGTCGACGTTCGCAATCCAGATTGGAACTCCACCTCAGACTTTGAAGGTCCAAATGTCAACTTCAGGTACACAGATTGCTGCTGTTACTCCAGAAGGTTGTGGTTCGGGAGATTCTATAGATTGCAGGAAGCTACGCGGGGAATTTTTCAATTACAATGATTCCACAACCTACGTGCCAAACCTCTCGAACATATCGAGCTCAATATATTATCTAGGCATCGCCTCGAAGCTAGGGTACACGGGAAAAGGAAGATTCGGCTTCGACGACGTAACACTGGGATGGCAGGGTGGTGGTGGACCCACAGTGAAGAATCAGACTGTGGCCGGAATTGCAACGAAGGACTTCTACATGGGATGGTTCGGATTAAACCCTCGGCCAAACAACTTCACCGATTTTAATCACCCCATACCGAGTTTCATGCAAAATATCCGCAATCAATCGATGATTCCGAGCTTGAGTTGGGGCTACACTGCTGGCAATCGATATCGTACGTTTGAATCCGTTTTGCAGAGCAAGTGACAGAACTTATGGCCCAAGAAAGAATCTTCGAAGCCGAAGCTATCTATCTTGAGAGAGCCAAGAAAGACCCAACTGTCCAACTACATCGAAGATTTTACGTTTCATATTATTGTGTGGGAAGAGAGAATGTAAAGGGGATAGTTCATGAGAAGTGGGAAACTCCTAGCGATTTCTTCAATTATTGACATACTTTTCTTGCAATGATGGTTCGAAGAGTAACCGCCAGGGTCTTTCAAAACCCCCTAGCTTTGGACTTCAACCATTGCTTTGGACTGAACGCAATTCCAACCAAACGTCTAGGTTCGCTGCGTTTGGTGTTCGCTCCCCTATTGGTCCTAGCTTCACAAGATATTTGTACTCCCGCTGACAATTGCTGTAATTAGGTCCTGGAAAGGTCCAAGGTAGCGTGGTATTAGGAGGATATGATGCCGCACGATTCATACCAAGCAATGTGACATTCGACCTAGGTAGCACCTATGATTTGAGTGTTCAGCTCAGGGCCATCACAACTAACAACAGCGTCTCCCTTCATCCAAATCCCGTTCAAGTTACGCTGGACTCGACGGTCCCCCACATCTATCTACCAAACGCTACATGTGACCTTTTCGAGAGGGAATTTGGACTAATATATAACGAAACCTCAAGATTCTATTGGCTCAATGAGACACAACACACGGATCTGTTGGCGAAGAATCCGAGTGTGGAATTCACACTGTCCGCAGAAGGATCTACTCGTGAAGTCAGGATTAAGCTCCCATACGCAGCATTCGACCTCGCAGCCTCTGCGCCCCTCGCCCCTACACCAACCTACTACTTCCCACTTCGCCGTGCAATGAACGAGTCCCAATATCTCATCGGTCGAACATTCTTCCAGGAAGCATATCTCATCGCAGACTATGATCGAGGAAACTTCTCCATCAATCAGTGCAACTGGCAACCCACGTCTCAATCAATGATTGTCGCTCTCCATCCACCATCAAACGCGACTACATCTGAGAGTCGCCCAAAGAAGGTTTCCACTGGAGTATTGTCAGGAGCTGTTGCTGGTGGTGCCGCTGTGGTTATCATTGCATGTGTCATTTTGCACATCTTCTACTGGAAACCTCGTCAAATACGCAGGAGAGAAGAAAAGGCTGCTGCAGCAGTAAGAGAAGCACATGTTGTAAAGCCAGAACTTGACGGAACGTGTGTGGGTCCGCCAGAAGATCCAAAACACGAAGCCGATAGCAAGAACTTCGTTGCGGTTGAAATGGGACAGCATCAATCGGCTGTTGAAATGGGAGATAGCCAACCAGTCTTCGAGTTGCCAGCCCGAGAAGAGGTTGCAGTAGAGATGACAGGTCACTCGAACATAGAGGACCTCAGAAGCTCAGCGCGAAGACAACATAGAGGAAGAAATAGGCGTGGGTTGAGCGATGGTGAGATGATACGGCCAGAGTCACCGGTCATTGGACAGGAATATATGATGAGGAACATTAGTCCTATGATCAGTCCAGAATCTCCAGGTGTTGGACATGATTATATGAGAAGGAACATGAGTCCGACTATTAGTCCTCATTTCCCGACTGAATCGACCCCTTTCATGACGAGTTCTCCGTCGCCACAGCTTTCACCAGTCAGAACTTCTAGATTCGTTCCATCGCCTGCGCCTTCAGCCGGAAGTCGAGCAGGGTCAAGATCGAGACCCTCTTACTAGTTTTTTCAACAATATAATTTTAATTGATGTTATGAACTAGATCTATGTTTTTAATTTGTTAATGTATAGTCATTCCACGATGTATATACTCAACGTTTAGAGAGGAAATCCCTGTTAAATTCAGCAATCGAGACCTTATACTTGTCATACCTCTTGTTAGAATCCAGGTACTCTTGCCTTGTATCGAAGCTGCACACTTCATCTTTATATTTGCTTTAACTGATGTATTTCTCTCAAGTTTCCCAGTTGGTAGCCTTGCTTGTCATTGCTCGTAATGCGGCTCACCACTCCCGGATCTATTATACCACTCGGATGTGTGCCTAGAGTTTCTTAGAGACGGAGGGGATTGAGAGCGAGAGTCTACCAATCAACTCCAGGATCTAGGTTGATCGAGGTCTCAACCGGGTCTCAACTCGTTCTCAACCCCTTTCCCCAGAGCCTCGCTGTAATTTTCCTCGTGAATTGTAAAGCTCTCGAACTCTGACAAGGTTAGTTGACATTGTGATCATGATTCCGGCGTGTATATGTACATACAGGCATCTAGGAGTATTAAGAATTAATTCACAAACTCACAACTCTTACATTGTTGTCATTTTTTATGTTATCTTAATTGTTTCTCTCATTTCGTCTCTGAGACAGCACTGTATTTACAGATATTGAGATCTTTCATTCGCCACACTTCCATATCTCAAGATCATAGAATCAATCCAATCAATCTCCCCATTGTTTTGACTCTGGCATTAACATGGATTGCGGCATTGGCGACATAGTTCCTTTCCTAGTTTGCCTGGAATATATCTCAAGGTGCTCGGAAAGCATGTGGTGAACACTAGGAGTTCACACGAGAAGCCCAAAGCCTTTATCGAGAGAAAAAGAAGAGATATGAAATCCCAAGTTTTTGCTCTACAAAGCAGATAGAAAATGAAAGAAAGCCTTTAGGAGACATATAAAGAATTCCTAGAGTCTAATCGGTGTCATGAATGGCACACTCAGGAAACATAACACGTAAGGAAAGGGTAAAGAAAAGAAGATGTGACGGAGAATACGATATTGAATGTGGGAAGTGAAAGATCTCTGCGAGATCAGATATAAGATAGGGGTACGTACTTGGCTTCACGATGGAACTGAACTTAATATCTCTGAGAAATCGCCGCAAGGTGGTAATAGTTCTGAGCATGTAAATATGGAAGTTTTGTGGCATCCATAGGTCAACCAACACCATCGCGGCGAATCTGGCTTCTCGTGCTAAAGAGGGCTCAGTTTGGACTGAGTATACCGAGGAAGATAAGAGTTTCTGGAGAGAACTCTGACGCAAATTTTGCAATTTTGGCTTTCTGAAGCATGCGGCAAAGCAAAACAAGAAATTTATCAAGGTTCATATCAAGGAGGTTAGAGCGAGGGGGTGTTTAACCAGCTGGTCGGTGATCAAGATGACAATGAGGATGAGAATTGCAGTGAAAATATTGATGAGGATGCAGAAGAGGACGACTGTGAAAAAAACAGTAGCAGGAGTAGAGGTTGATACCCTAGACAACAGGACCATGGAGCCGCCTCCAAACCAGAACCTAGGAGTGTAGGAACTCCGAAATGGTCGTCAGCATATTAAGACTTTCGCATAGACACGAAAACTGGCAGGAGATCCTATGGCGCTGAGCTGTGGAAGCATAGCACCTTCTCTAACTCTTCGTGATACATGTTTGGGGATTCCATGGAGCTTTATTGGAATGGACAGGTGACCAGCCGGTATCAGACATGGCATAAACCTCCAACGAATCATTCATCTCCTCCGCCAACGCCACCGCCACCGTCCTTTATGATAATTGGTAGGACTCAGACCCACAGAATGAATAAACATAATCCACCTCCTCCATCTATTATTGGGTGTAACTGTTTTGAACTTGAGGTATAAATGGTCGCCAATGTCGACGAGTGGCTGTACTGAATAGCAATTACTATGGACTTATTAGCGTATTGTTTCATGTTCTAAGCTGAAAACATTTTCTATCACACTCATGTATCTAATGCTTCTTGACATTATTATTAAATGCAACCCCATCAATAATCTCATTTGCTACAGCCCATGAAATTCGAGTCACTCTCTCGTCCTTGTCGTCAAGCTGCTCTAAATGTTATTTCTAATTTCTACTCCCCTCGAAGACATTTCAGAACGTGTCGCTAAGAATTAAGAGCTTAAAAAATACTTTCCTTATAATATTTTATTTGAGCAAGGTTAAAAGTATTTATTGTTAGCAAATTTGGGGCGTCAATTACTGAGCTAGTTTGGTTGTCGGTTTTTAATGAGTGAGATCTCTCATTAGCTAATGAGACAATCCGTGATAATATATAAATACATAATGCATGTGCTAGAATTTATAGTAGTGGTGGTAACTCAGGGAAAGAACTGAACATCAAGGTTTCGTAAATCGTCTATCGATTTAATTTTTCTACATTTCGAAATGCGCGACTCAGCCTCCTGAAAAATATGTTAACACCAACGCTCTAGTTTCAACGCTTTCTCTCCGAGGACAACTAGCGGGAATATATCGGTGTAGGAAAGAGGTGCGCGTGCAATTCAGAGGAAGTTAATTCCATGAACACAACTCGAGTCTCCCCATTGGACTAACGATTTCCCTTGACACCTCCAAGAGAACCGACAATCTTATATAAGAAGCACTCGTGCTACTCCTGGTTGCTAAAGTAGTGATATCAAAACTCAGGGTTGTAAACAAGTATTGCCGTTTGGCTCACGTACTTGCGTCTGATGTGATCGACCATCAACAAGTCATTATCGAGACTGGTCAATAGCTGGCCGATGGCAAGATACGTCAAATGATAGTCCTACCTACAGGCAAAAATTTAGCTGCCAACATATACTGACTACCGTCCTTTCAACCAATTTCTTAAATTCCTTCATCTTTGTATGGCCTGTTGTTCCTTGTCTAGTGGTCACTAAATCACTAAATCACTAAATTTGCTGACATGTTGGGGAGAGCCATACCCGACAATCGAAGATATGAATTTAATAAACGTCATATAAGTGATTGCTAATGAGTTGTTCCACTTCTGGAAGATGTTGAGACTCAATGGTCTAATATTGACTCTGATTACAATCGTTTCATCCTAGAAGTCCGTTGGTAGGGGCATTGACCGGACTAACACCAATAAGGGGGGACGTCGTTAGTCAGGTCCCAGGTGCGGACTGTCTTCTATATCGAATTTGTCCCAGCACCCAATGAAATGAGGAAGGAGTGTTGGGGTGGAAAGTCGGTGGATACGAGAATGGAATAGATTACAGGTACAATTTATCTACTGGACTCGTGTTAGGCACTGTAAAGCCGGCTATATAGGTCACTTATTTCCTTAGTAGTTATCATAAATTATCGGTAAGATGGCAAAGAGATTTTGGAGGATATTAAACCTTATTAGTCCGGCGGTCACTATCTATATAAAGGCTCATTTGTTCCTATATTATAGAGGGCAGTCCTTTTTACACGGTTCTTGAAAAATGTACTCTTTATTCTACCACAGAAACTAATTCCGACTTCTGCTGAAGGCTCTCAACTCGAATCCCGTTTATCGGCACATCCCTCACGATTGTGAATGCTCTCACGGAATACTGCTGGAGTAATCCTTGATTGTGGACGATATCTTTGCGAGCCGTCGAGTTTGGAAATGAGTCGCGATATGAGAACATGATGTAGGTACAGATATCAATGTTGTCCTGGAAATGTCAAGCGAGAGCGGAATCTTACCAATGGGAGAGTATTGCAGTGCCACAGAGCCGCAAATAAATTTACACGATGCCAAAAAAATGGAAACTAGCTAACTCCCACCTTAAAATATTAATTGTTCTCTTCATCGAACATCATTCAGCCGTATATTGGGCAAGTGTTAGCGATATTGTAGCACTCACGACTTCCCTTATCTTTGGCAGGCAGTTCTACGCACCGAAGGTTGTGAGGGTTGGGCTAGTAAGTGCGAGATAGTCATTACTTCGAGAAAACAAAACTTTAGATCGTCATTTACAAACCTGGTTTCAATCTTCAAGTAATATTCCATTCAGATGCTCCATAACGATTGCAAGAACGGACTGCTATACTCTGTGGAAATTCTATATTCATTTACCTTCCTATTCGCCATATCTTAAATACGTGCTCATGGTCAATCACTACTTAGTCCAATGGAAAATCTCCCTCCACAACTCTCTCGCAGCTGGAACAGGAGCGATTTGTGGTACTCTTCCAGTAACTGAGATGGAAGCTTCTTCAGTCATAATATCTGGTTGTTTATTGAATTTACGAGGTGTGACATGAGGGTTAGTGGGGGAAAGCTGACGACGCTCGTCAAGCTGGCCTATATGTCTTCAGGAGAAAGTGCGCCTAAGGCGGTGAGCGGCGGCAGAACTATGCTCTCCCGTCAAAGATCACCGAGCTCTTTCCTACAATAAACACAGTCAACATAACGAGTCAATGCTAAGAAATCCTCTCTTCAGAGCATGTAGACACTGGCATCATGTCTCGCTTCGTCTATTGCCGCCACGCGCGCGGTCAGCTTCTTCACCATCTGCCCGCTCAGGTCGAGGCTATAGAGTAGAACACAAGCCTGGTTTTAATGAAACCAAGCGAAAGGAAACTTTCCGCTCAGTCGTACCTCCAGAACAAGATACTATCTACGCTCTCTCTTCAGCTCCTGGTAGAGCTGGTATCGCTGTGATCAGAATATCTGGTCCGGCATGTCGTCAAGTCAGTACTGGCAACGCTCTCCCGATTTTTGCAATCCTGACACATTGTGTAGATTCATCAAGCATTATGTAAAGTTTCAGCTAAACCCCCAAAGCCTCGATATGCTGCAGTTCGAACGCTTTACGATCCTTCATCCACAGAAGTCAATTCGGAAGTCCTCGACAGCCAAGCGATAGTCATCGATTTCCCGCAACCTCAAACTGCGACTGGTGAGGACATGCTGGAGTTACATATACATGGAGGTAACGCGACTGTGAAAGCAGTGCTCCAGGGGATCTCCAAAGTTCCGTCGAGCCACAATATCCGATATGCAGAAGCTGGCGAATTCACGCGTCGTGGATTTGAGAACGGGAAATTAAACTTAGCACAAGTTGAAGCATTGAGCGATCAGCTATCTGCAGAAACAGAGCAGCAACGTCGCGCAGCTATCAAAGGGAGTTCTGCGTTCTTGGGGAAGAAGTATGAGAGCTGGCGACAGTCATTGTTGTACGCGCGAGGAGAAATGGAAGCATTGATTGACTTCTCAGAGGACCAACATTTCGACGAGTCACCTACACAATTATTACAGGGTATTACGGAACAGGTCAAAGCAATGGTGAGATCTATTGCTGAACACGAGGCTGCAAGTCATCGTGGGGAGTTGCTGCGACGAGGAATACGAATTTCCCTTCTTGGCCCACCGAATGCAGGAAAGAGTTCGTTGTTGAACCAACTTGTGGGTCGAGAAGCCTCAATTGTCAGTCAGGAAGCGGGAACGACGCGGGATATTGTCGAAGTGAGTCTTGACATTCGAGGGTATCTGTGCACGTTCGCCGACACTGCCGGATTACGTACCCAGGGTCATCCTTCGGCATCTGACATGGCGTCCGAAAAATCCATCATCAGCGTCATTGAGCAGGAAGGAATTCGTCGGGCAAAAGCAAAAGCCTCAGAATCTGATTTGGTGGTCGCTCTTGCTTCCGTTGAACCCGCTACTGGCTCTAAGGATGGATTTACAATCCAGTACGACGCTGAAACAATTATGCTAGCAGCTGCCGCTCCCAATTCTATTCTTGTCATCAACAAATGCGACCGGATCTCCAAGGAGGCGCTTGAATCCTTGCTTGAAGATTTACGACTTCAAGTGGATCCAACGATCAATTTCGAAAAGACTCCTCTACTGGCTATTTCATGCCAAGATGCTCAACTCAAACAAACCCACTGTTCCTCTGGGCAAGATCCGGGGAATATACATAGCCTATCAAACACTCTCGTGTCGACCTTCAAAGCGATGACCGATCTCCCGCAGAATCTACAAGACCTGCTTGGGGTCACAGAGCGTTCCCGGCAACTGCTTGTTCGAGCTTCTGAAGCCCTGGTTGCCTATCTTGAGGAAGCTGCCGCTGGCCATGATGGCATGGAGTCCGACATCGTAATTGCCGCCGAGCACCTGAGAGATGCGGCCGACGCGCTCGCGCGTATTACGGGTAGAGTGGATATTGGCGATGTTGAGGATGTGTTAGGTGTTGTATTCGAGAAGTTTTGTGTCGGCAAGTAGCAAGAGGTGTGTCGGTCGAATTATGGCGATGCACACATATACTCGGATTGGGTCTAACACTTTGTGATGTAAATGATACCTATTCCAGTTGTACTCTGGAAAATTAGGTTATATAGCTACCAAGAATGACAAATTTGAAAATCAAGCCATAAGCTGGGAAGCAATATCGCTTCACTTACAAGCCCAATATCCCATGATCACACTTGTAAGAGGAGTTAAACTCTTTTGTTCCTATTCATCGTATGACTACCGCGCATCCCAATCATTAAGCAGAGAAAGATATCGAAAGGCTCTCGATTACGTATTCTCACCCGGCCGAGAGATAGCTTCTTCTGTTTCACTACAACGCACCAATGACAGTGGTTATTTAGCACAGCACAGTATAGGCTTAGTAAATCGTCTAGCGAAGAGCGAAGTACGAGACCTATTCTCCAGCAGCTAAAGCGTCGCATAATTTCGGTACGTAATTCTCCTTTTGCGGTGGCTATCAGACTTCAATGTTTTACCGTAAAAACAATATAGACAAAAGAGACAAAATCATTGCTCTGACATATGATTGAAGATGCGCTGTAGGACGCTTGTTCTAATTGTATTATATGATCCAGGAGTTATAGTTTACTCCAATTTTCTTAGGAAATCTGCTTAAGATATCTCCCTAAGCAGGAGAAAGAGTATCATGCTGGAAGCTTTCTATAAACCTGCTTTGCGCCTCAAGGCCTTAGAGCGCACTCAAATTGTAATTTTTGCGCTATTGATAGAGGTCTGAGGATTGCCAATGATTTGTGGGGACAAGTCGTAGATTATAGCTCAACCTAATTGATAATGGTATTTCTCACAATCCCAAAAGATGTTTTAAAATATGGCACAAGACAAACATGGCAAGTATTAGCACACGAAATAGCAAAAACAACTAAGTTCCATCTGCCCTTATCGTCTCTCTAATTCCACCTTCTGATTCCATCTCTCTTCACGCGTTTCCACTATCCATAGACCAACAACTTGATCCTAAGGGAATATACGAGACATTAAATGGCACTTGACTAACAAGCCTCTTCTCTCTCGCGCTTAGCAGCATACATTCGCCAGATGCTATAATTCCCAATCTGGGAATTAAACAAAACTCCTAAAGGCCAGAATTTCGACCGGCATCTGATAGAGGCGTCCCTCAGTTCATACCAACACCTACATCATCCTTCTTTCTCCGACTTAATAGCATCCCTCACTCTGTCCCAATCTTTAATCTTAAAAGTCTCCTCATCCCTCAATCCTCATCCTAAAGACCTACCACGCGACCCAAGTCTGGTCACTACCGGTAGTGAGGTCGACCTCTCTTCATTTCGCTAATTTCCTGTGACCTCCCTACAGCCTCACAGAGACCCCAAAGCGGCCGCAATCCAAACCGCCTTGCTGCTCCCCAGATATTGAGCGTAGGCTTGTTCTGAGCGACTCGCAACATGCACCCATTCAAACCCGCCTCAACCACAACCTCAAGCAAGCCAGTGAGGTAAACCTCGTCTCGGACCCCACAGGCAATTTCGCCGCCAGCCCTTTCGTCCTGTAAAAGCCAAACGGACTCAACCCCCCAATACTCATTCAACCAAGCAGCAACACAGAAATTCGCTTCGCCACCATGGCAAGTCGACGAGGTTGCATCCGCGCCTAGAGAGTCACGGTCACGTTCGCGTGCCGCGATGCGGCAGCGCGGCACAGGGAGGGTGTTTTCGATATTTTGCTTCTACGCCCCTTCGCTCGCGAAGCCTGCCACACGCACACTGCTACTGTACATATCTTGAGATGATGGTGTGAGGTAAGTATACTCGAGAAGCCACGCAAGCATCGCATCATTTGATGTGCGAGTCCTCCCGTCCCTCCATCAGGACCCGTCCTCCCGCAGAAGCCGCGAAGAAATCGCAGCGTCGCATTCCCACCTGCAGGTTTTTGTATGTGATGGGAAGATGCGAGATTTTAAACACCACCTCATCTCCATAGACACGATGAAGGAGTGCAGAGACAAGGGGAACGAGGTCGTAGGTTGTGGGTCTCGTGTTAAGGGGTGGCTTGTTCATCGTTGGGATTTGTGGGGTCGATGTCACGAAGAGGCGGAGATGCTCCTTCGTAGATCGTACATGCACTGCACCGGCATGTTTGTTGATGCTACGGAATGATGGAGAAGAACATTAGTCCCGTGTGTGAGTGAGTCATGATTGTGTAATAAAGTTTGATAATGGCCGAAGATAGAATTGCCTGTGTAACGTGAATAGGTAGGTAGATGGTTGAGGTTGAGAAATGCTCAGAGGTGGTGTGCAAACAAAGGGGGTTGCAGCAGTGTGGAATTATGGTAAATCCAAATATGTCTAGCACAAGCGCGGAATGAAGCAGAAGAGTATTATAAAAAGCCAGCTCTTATTATTTCTCAAAGAAAAAGCTAATAATACATCTCAAAGAAACTTAAGAAAAAATAATTGATCATCCTCTGAAAAAGTGTCTCATCCCCAAGAAAGTAATCCCAGATCGTGTATGCGCGAATACCACCCCCCTAAGTCCCCTCCCTAAGAATCGAACAATGCCAAAGAAGAAAAATGAAAAAACTCCAATCTAATGCACCACCAGCTTCTGAAAGCCTCTAGTCTTCCGTATCGTTGCCTGTCTGTCTTGTCTAGTCAATCTAATATCTGTCTTTCTAAATGCCTAAAGCGCCTGCCATACTCGTCTCTCTCAACACAATCTAAAGAAGATGAAAGAAAGAGAAAAGGGACGGTGCGAAACTCCGAAAAATGCTGATGAACGAAATGCGCCCGAGATCTAATGCACCTATCCCTCTTCAAACGCCGGGAAAATGCTAAAAAGAAAACCACCATCGCTATGCGTTGAAAATGCTGAGGGGACAAGGTCGCGAGACCATGGATCTTGACGTATGCCAATGCGAAAAACATGCCAGGTTGGGATGAAAATGTGCGATCGTGAAAATGCTGACCGTGAGGCCGTGTCTGCGTCTTGTGTATCGTGTATGCAGATGCTCCAAGTGAAAATGCTGCAAGTAGGCGCCGAAAATGCTGATTGAGGAAAGTTCCATCGCTGTGCTCGCTCGCTCGCTGAAATGCGTTGTGAAAATGCCCGAAAGTGAAGAAGGAAATGCGCCGATGAAAATGCCAGAGATAGAGTAGGTGATGGAGGATGAGGCTGTTGGGTTGTACGGATTATGCAGAGTCGGCGTACTATTGTTCCACCGACGTGCTCTTGGGTTTGGTGATGATGTTGTGATGGTGGGGTTGAGGGGGTGTTGTACAAGTGAAGCGAGATCGCCAGGGCAGACTGAGGGGTATCAAGTGACGCCTCCGGATGTTTTTTGTCGGGTCCGAAGAAAATAACTTTGGTGTATTGGCCCATGGCAATGATGCAAAAGAGGAGTGGTTGTTTAGTTGTATCCACCACGTCCATCTTCCTCCTCATCATCATCACCCCGACGGTCGCCCCCCTTGCTGCCTCTGGTGCGGTTGTAGCCACCACGGCCGAAGTTCATGGCAGTGAATGGTCTGGAGTTGTCATTGTCTTCCTCTGAAGAGGCTGGGCCATTGTAACCGCCACGGCCAAAGAGAGTTGGCTGGTTGGAGAAAGTAGTGGATGCCATTGCGTGAAGTGTTGGTGGTTGGTTAGGTGGTTGGAAATGTAGATGAATGGTGTTGGTGTTGGGTTGATTGAAGTGAGTGATTGATGAGTATGAATTGGATGAGAAGCTTGGTTGAGATGAAACTTTGAGGAGGGGTTGAATGAGTATTATATAAATTTGAGTATTAGAGATACGAATAGCCAGATACGACTTGATGTTGCAGTAGGACAGGGCTGAATAGGATGCTGTTGTCAATCGGTAGTTGGGTGCTATTTCGAAAGTCAATGGAGTTGAAACAGATGTGATTAGATGCTGTGTGAATGAAACGAAAGGAATCCTGTGAGGCGTGCAAGGCCATGACTATATACTCTTGCACATATGAGCCAAAAGTAGCTATGTAGCAGGAGGAGGCTTGGACATTTGGGAGCATGGTAGGTTAGTCCTGTGGTGGTCGATAGGACGACCACCTTCATCGGACTGTAGGGGAGATGACCACGGCTTGGGGGTCTGGAACAGGGGGGCCAGTAAAAACGCTTGGCAAGGAGCATGGCCGTGTGGCCTTGCTTAGGCTGCGCTGCGGCTGCCTAGGCGTACTTTTTTGGGAGAGAGAGAGAGAGTGCGAGGAGGGTAAGAAAGATTCGACGACTGATGGCCTGGGTATTCTGGCTGACATGACGGTGATGACTGTTCTCAGCCCTCTTAATCGCGGCGGTACTAACGGCGAACGCAGACGCAAGCGCAGGTGGAGAATAATCGCTCAAGCGACCACTGCGCAAGACTCAGGGGTGAGATTAGCGAGACCCATGCATCGATGTGGGCATTGGTGCAATGTTGGCCTGTCCCTGAATTGCCAAAATGGGAGGTTGAAGGATGTGTGCTATGCATAGTATACTCAACCATAAGATTGGAGTCCACAATAGAAAATTCTGTACCGACTACAAATCGGTCCTGTGGTGTTATTCATGGAATATGTACTTCAGCGTGGGGCTCGGAGTGCTTTTCGGGGATCACAAACAATTTTCTCGGCGAGGACAGATGGTTCATACCATACTACTGCAGCGTATTGTACAGGCTTTCTAGATGAACGCCGAAGCCCTCGTGGGCATCTGGATGTGGCTTCTCTGCAATCTGCGGCCGTCGTGCTTCGAGGGTCTGCATTGCATCGCTGCATGGCGATGGTATGGTGAAAATTATGGCAATGTTTTGGCCTCGTACCTGCAGCAATTGAGTGACATTGCACCGAATGTTGACCAGTCGAGGAGGGGCTCCATCCAAAGAGAATCTCCACAGCGGCTACTCGAATATCGCCAACGGTTTTCAACACCACACCAATCCAAACATCTTCCTCGCTTGGCCCCTGGTATTTCCAGGAGGGTGGTGGTATTATTCGAAGCACCCTATCAGAATGATGATTGTTCCCTGTCTTTACAGGTGCCGGTCTAGGGGATGAACGATGTCTGTTCGCAATGTGGCTCTCCCCTTGACCCTCGCCTTGGTTATTGATGTTTTTGGCGAATAGGGGAGCACAATTGACATAGGGCTGAAATAGACTCATGCAGTCGTCCGTCTTTGTCTTACCGGACAGGGGAAAACGGACCCCAAAATACCATATCCCCTAGTGATTTCCATGTGGAGTCAAGCCACACACTGGTGAAAAAGAGCTGGGATATAAATAACCGGGTGCCATGTGGCACAGTAATTGGCCAGATTGCGAGCGAGGTGTGGCTAGTAACTTTAGCACCGAAGCCAATAAGAATGCTTGACAGAGAGGTGGAGTTCTTGACGGGCTTTCTTGCGTAAGCTGATGGCTCGAGTTTTACTCGAATAGTTCTGGTGAACAGAACGGGTCGCTCTGAAGTCCACTTTGGCATGCAGGTACCGTGGTCGCCGGCCACGACAGTCCTGGCTTTCCGGATCCGGTCGTACATTGCACCAGTTGGAAAGCTTCCATCGCATCTTCGGCTATGACCTGTACGGAGCCTCCTTACAAGTTCCTCAGTCAATTCCTGAGGCTTATCGTGGGGTATGAAATAGGTCACAAACCAGTTTCAAGGTTGATTGCAGTCCAGCTTCATCAGCAGGTGAGGGTATTGATGATTATGAATTCTTGCCGAATGAGTCAAATCATCATGTTGAAGCAGTCTTCCGTGTCGATCGTGTTGATAAGGCATCAATGGTGATGTTGCGGAAGGCAGACATAATGATGTTATTATTGGGGGTGCTTGGAAATCCAGCTTGAACTCCGAGTATTCCGTCGATCCTTCTCTGGCAAATCCAATTCGACAGCAAACAATCATTTCTGAATTTCTGACTCAAATTTGGGGTCGCTCATCCCCAAACACATATTTCAGGTCTGTCAAATAGGTAACAAGTATGCAGCCGATCCAAAAAGCAACATTCAGCAACCTCCTGATGTGTTTCAGGATTACTTCTGGATTATTCTCTCCTCATCCTCCCGCACGCCTCATAATACCCCTCATGATCCTCATCCCACAATCTATTATCATCACACGCTCCTTCCCAGGTATCAGTAACGTTGAGAAGCGAAATGTTCGCGTTAATCAGCCAGCCTCATTCCTTTGATACTAAGTGCCGTCGGTTCTCCCCGTGCTGATTGTATTTCCCCAAGAATTTCTACTTCCAACGACATCACAAAATTCAACGTTCGGTGTTTACCTTTGACTATCGGCATCTTCCTGCTCGCGAAGTTGCGTTGTCGATTTGTCGGGTCTCCTGTCGGCGATCGCTTATCCGACTGCTGGCCGCCTTCTCCGTGCACCCTCAGCCAGCCACCAGATACATATTTTACTGCCAATTCTCCTCCACGAGCTCCACATTGCTTCATGCATTTCAGCGTTCAGCGCGCTTCTGTTTATCCATTCATCAAAAGCTGCATTTTCATAAGATTTTTCACTACTTCTCCCTTGCTGTTCATATTCAGCCAAGAGCCCGAGAAGATGTCGCGGAGTTGCCCGATGACCAACAACTCAAATTTCACTGCGGACTCTCACCGCTATCGTCACGCAGCAACGTTACTTGCCTCGAGACTGCATTGAACACTACAATACTTGCAACTCTTGTCCATATAAAGACCCTTTCCTGCCGTCATATTTCGACTCATCTATGCATTCACAAGGAGATGAGCCTCCTTGGATAGTGTCCATAATGATGAAGATGACAATATCAGAGGTCTGAATCACCGCCGCTCCCAAAACAAAACATGTGCCTTGCGCGTCTGGCAGCGACGCTAAGACAGGCAGTCATTGCAAGGTGTGGGACATGTGTGTGCTTATGTTGTTGTCGAGACTGACGGTGTGTCCCAATTGGAATCTTCCATGCATTTTCTCATGCAGTCCCATGCCACCACTAAGTCCGAGACATTTTCTGGATATCTGCCGATAAACAGAAGCTTGGCAATCGCTTATCTTCCCAAGCAAATCGAAAGACAATCGATAAGCGCAGACGCTCGTTTACGAGAAGCGAGTTCTCGAGTAGCGCTGACTGATTGATTAGCAGGGGGCATAGCCGATGCAGCTAAACATAGAAACTTTCTCCTTAACCTCAAACGTGTACGAATATTGCTCCATATTTACTAAAATACCCTCACTTGATGCACTCTCCTGCGCCCGACGACTTTGGTACGCAAAGCTATTGTAATCAAGCTGATCGAGCTTTGTGATCGTCTCTTTCCTAATATGGAATTATTTTCCGCTATGCTTGCAATCTCTCTTTGAGGTGCGTTGCACAACAGAAAACTACCACCATCAATGTTGCAACCACCACGTTATACATAACTACCTGGAATTGCCATGGGGGTGCTTTACCAATCAGCCTCGTCCGTAGCACACCACTGTACTAGCTATGGGCCATGATGGACTGCGCCTCTACGCAAAGCATCAGAGTATCCTAGGCAAAGCACAAACCATGGGTAAGAAAGCAGTAGGGGCTCTTTCCACGTTGTCAATCTCCTTCCACGGTTCCTACCTTCATCTACCGGTTAATATACCGCCAGCTAATGATGTGCCAGAAGACACCCCCTTCTATACGGACATACTGTACGCCTGGGCATGACACTAAAGGACCGAATGCAACGTGGGGTCTATTGAATCTAAGAGAGACATTCCAAATCCCGCTGCTGCGGTCAACACGTTCTAACAACGTGGGCCCCTGGCTCTCGACGAACAATTGCACATCGCAAAACCACCTTCCTCGTCCGTCGCGGACACGAGGTCTGCGCGGTGTTAATATATTATGCTTGTCCTAGAGCTAGCCTTGGTCGACGAATCAAATACTAAAAATGGTAGGTTGTGATTTGCACTTGATGGCACTGCCACAGAACTCGGCATCAGGGTCGGATCCGGTACTTGGTCCACATTGATCCTTTAGTCCCAAGATTGCAGAAGGTTAGCACAAGGGCCTCGCGTGGTTTCCACGCGGAGATTACAATTAGCCATACACAACGAGGCTCGGGGTAATATGCACATCATTCACGGATCGAAGCGGGAGCGGCTGTCAGAATCTCAGGCCCCCATCTCATCCTGATAGGCGGCCGCCCAGACTCGAGGCAGCCAACCAACATTAATGGGGCCAAAATTCTCTTCTCGGATTACCTAGCTCCTGATTGTTTCGTCATGTCTTAATCATACGAGACGTGTTCACTGGTTGGGATTCTAATTCTGGGGAAATTGCGAGGGGCAAAACATACTTAAATCCTCGTCCATTGGCGAGTGCTTTCATGACTGATATCTCTATATCCGACAAATGGCCTCCACACTTGGCATTTTCCGTGACATCCGCCTGCTTCAAAAGATCTGTCAGCAAGATCTGTTCTTTTCTCGTTTCGACCTGCCTTAGGAAACCTACCTTGTAACTCCGGAGGAAAACAGAACTTCCGCCGTTGACGCACATTTCACATCGTAATTGTTACATTGTTTTGAGCCTCCCCATGCAGGACTGCAGGCTGAAAGATTATGTTTCTCCTCCTGTACAGTGTCACAGTACTCTCTGGTTCGCTGACCCAAAGAGGTAATTGGCGAAGGTCCGTAGCCTTGCACAACTGGTTACCGGTATCAAAATAGGCAATTCAGGACGACCAACTCCCACTAGGCTGGTATGATTCCACTCCTGTGACACAATCTCCATTGACGGAGGAAATCAAACCTTCTACTTCGCTTGAGGAGAACACAATGCTACTAAAAGCCCATTGGCCGAAACAAATTTAGAAGATTTACGAGCCAACGAGGCGCAAGGCATGTTGGGCGAGGCTGTGGCCCTTCGGCGGTACGAATTATCCAATAAGACGGAGTAACACACTCACAAATTAAATCTACGATGCAACCAATGGTAATTCAGACTGTACATCTTTTCCGCCACCAGCACGAGTGTGCGCATCTTATTGCGCCC
Source organism: Hymenoscyphus repandus (assembly GCA_001414415.1). Taxonomy (NCBI): domain Eukaryota; kingdom Fungi; phylum Ascomycota; class Leotiomycetes; order Helotiales; family Helotiaceae; genus Hymenoscyphus; species Hymenoscyphus repandus. Next base: position 103,443 of record LLCE01000083.1, on the reverse strand, counting down.
TGGGTTGACGAAACAATATTCGTTGCCTGGGCATAACATTTTTTTCACTTGGAAGAGGGTGCAAAACTGCAGACGCCATGATTTCTACCTGTAAGTCATTTGCGCATTGTTCATTTGCTGGCCGTCTCTTCTGCGTGACACAATAGTTCTGCTTTGCTTTTTGCGTTTACGACAGCCGAGCCACAAGTGCAGCTTTGCTGCACTCTTACAAATGCGGCTGAGAAGCCCTGGGAGTTGTCAGTGTACTCATGAACAGTCACACCTGGCAGACTTTCAATTGGTGTTTACCTTCATTGGGTTTGAGCAATGTGGAAGATGCCTCAATTGCAAGCAGGCATCACTTTTATATTTTGCTGTCACGACACTACCGATCGAGCAGGTGTAATGACCAAAGACTACTCGGTGAGGCCTTTCGGGATGATTGGCTCGTATACTATTACGCGATTGCATTTGAAAAAATATCCTTGTGCTAGCGCGTGAGTAATTGCCTTGCATCACAAGCTGAGGAATATGATCAGATGCCTCAAATTGTAGAAAACTTTACATTGTTCGCTTTTAATTTTCTATCCTGTATACACGGCTGGAGACTTATACGAAATATTGCTCCGTAAAGTGAAGAGACTAGGATACCTCAAACCAAGTTGCCTTTGCTTGGGCAAACGGCTCGTAAAGGTATACTTATCTTTTTAGCTGAGAGTTCTATATGTTTCTAATGGCATTGGATATCAGGCATATCTGTTGAGCCAAGCCCATGTATTGCTAGCTATGTTGATTTGAGAATCGTACGATTATATCGTTCGACCTCCTCCCTTGAGGGAGCTGAAGATGGTACGGTAATTCTTTTGGTCGAAAAAGGGAGGACGGTAAAATTGACCGCCAGGAAATTCGGACTTCAAGTCCAACAAGCTTGTCCTCAAATTCTCGTCGTAAATAAGCGCATTCCGCTTCAAGGTAAATTGATGTTGGGGATTCAGCTACACAATTCGTCATAATTGCTGGGTTGTACGACGAGCTCTTGCGGCATATCTGAAGCAAAATGTTGTGTCGGGCCATTGACTTGTGTTTCCTGAATGTGGATTTGGCAGATGCCTTACGACGAGTGCTCAGTCCTGCTTCAACACCACAAGTGAACTTCTTCTAGAGGTCGGCACTCAAATCAACCAAAAATGTGGCACAATTCGATGACAACCATCGCCCTGCGCTCAGTTACTCACGAACGGACGCGCCTTCACAACTATGACTTACATGCGGTATGACTACCCAAGCGCGAGGAATACATTTCTCTTTGGCTGGAGGGAGCAAGAATAGCATCTGAAAAATCCCAACTCGTCTTGTGGTGAGAAGAAGAGGTAGTCATCTTGGCTGGTTTAAAATTGGGTCCCTATGTAGGGCAATGAGGTGAATATCAATCTCTGCTGTGCTATATTTAGATCTCACATTTATAGTCCTAGGAAGTTTTAACTTTTGCATATTGCCCCAGGTATATGCGTGATACATCTAACAAGTAGACACTCTCGCTGAACTTCCAGGTCCTTGATAAGAAAGGTTGATGGCATGTGCCATTGTTTAATCCTCTTGTTGATGTTGGTATTGGAATACGTTTCAGACTCAAGAGAGTTTGGAGTTGATATTGTTGGCAGCAAGTGTCCTGTTGCAAGGATATACCAGGCTTGAATCATGGTCACCGGTTTTGGAATACAGTTATTCAAGTCGTTGGAATGAGAGAGGATGGGTGGCCAGGTTTCTGATGTCATGACATACCTAAAAATAGTATTATAGAATCCCCACAACCGAACCCACATAATAGACACATTCAATCCACCTGGAATACCCCAATGAAAAGTCAAGTCACAACAATACGTCTTGAATTCTAGACCTCCTTGATTTTGCTAATTCAACCCACCTTAAATCCTGTCGCGTAACCTATAAAACCAACATCACTTAGCACTCGCAACCAAAGTCTCATTTTCACATCAAACACGAGGTCTATAGCCTTGTGAGAACGTAAACTTATACTTCTTATTGCGCCCTGTAACTCTCACACCTAGTGTTCAGCCTTATGCGTGATCTCGTATTCGTAACCTTGCAAGCGAGTGACTTAGATGGCGAAGCGAGGTTTACGTTATAGGGGAGATAGGGTTGCGCGGTTGAGCTTTGATGAGATGCGAGGAATCATGATGTGAGTTGTGAGGAGGCACATGTTTGATAGAGAATTCCGAAGTTTGGAAGATCTGGACGTTTACCTGGGGGGCGAAGGAAGGAATTCGTGGAAGTGCAAGGGGCTCGTCGACCACCATGAAGGCATAATTGGTGAGATGCCGAGGAATCGACACATTATTTTCAAACGCAAGAGTAACTTCTTGTCTTATGTGGAGTCCTTGTATTCACGTCTGCTTTCGGCAGGGTCAACTGGATTCAGCTTTTGCAAGGCCATCTAGAATGTACCACACCTGTTGACCCGAAGAAAAGAATTCTGCGGATGACCGAAAACGAGACCTAATACCAATCTGGAGACATTACAATAGAGAATAAAACGAGGTTTCGAGGGGCAAATGCATACTAGGTCATGATGTGTGGCACATCATTGACTAGAAAAGTATTCCTACTCTACTTCACCAACCACGAGGAAGGAACCCTAAAGACAGCACTCGAATATTCATCCTGGAGTTTGAATTAATGAGCCTATGAATTGCCCGCCTGACAGCGAAATATTCCAGGATTCTTGTCCGCTGGGGCCCATTCAACATGGACAATTCGGCAAAGGCCCGTGGAAAACTAGGATTTCATAGTAGATAACAGTTTCGTCGGTAAAATTACCATGAAGGGGAAGTGACCCGCAACTCAACTAAATGGTAACTCAACGTTTTACACACACCACCAATCCATATGTGGATGCGATATAGGTGGATTACATTCCTGACCAGACTTGGAGATGTGAAGGGTCACAACATGAACGAAACCTCAATACGGATACAGAAATGGACAGATGTTGCGGAGGAAGAAGAAAATCCCTGACTCGTAGCTCAGCGTTGTACGACAGCAAGGCAGATTGATCACATCCTTGGACAGGCATTGACAGTGTCGGTGCCTTGAGAGGTGCACTCATAAAAAAAAAGTACCTTGGCCCGATTGTGCAATTCGAAACCATGCTAGAAATAGAAGACACATAACATTTGTCCATAAAGGTAGTGGCCGAATAAAGTTAATGCGAATGACTGTTGAGGCTGAAAATATCCTCCTTGGCTCGAAGAAGCTGTCATGCGGAAGTTGTGCAACGCGATGGCCCGGCTCTCTGGGCCAAGTCAACATACCAAAGCGCTTCATGTGCACTACTCATATTGTCTCCCTACGATTCATGCGGTAAGAAGTTTGTCCACTGGTACAGCTCTAGGAGATCGGGAGGACATTCCAGCTAGTCAAAACAGCATTCCGCAGATAATAGTACAAGTACTGCTCAAGGTAATTTAGGTCGCGTAGCACAATGTCCAAGCTTTCAGCCGCATCATGTTCTTAATCGGACTTGGCCAGGATGCATTACTCCACAGCCGGAAAGTTTGTAGAGGTAGACTCATGGCCTCAATTGTTGTAGAACGACGAAACGATATGCTCATAGATATTTGTGCAATCTAGCTAGGAGAAGTCACCCACCATGATTGCAGATCTGTCTGAAGGGGCACACTCCAATGATTACGCCGAAGGCGTTTGTTGGCTGTTGCACGAGTGCAAGACAAGCCCGAGATGGAACTTGTGGAAATGCTTTAGTAGCTCGAGAGGATGTGCGTGGCGTTGACCTCGATATCGCGAAAACGATGATTGATTCTATGCTCCGAGAATAGTAGTTTCCCCTGAAAAGCAGCAGGGAGCGCTTTCGAGGTAGATCGAGTCGTGGAGTTCATAAATGTAGAGATAGCTCGGTGATTAATCATCTGCCATTGAATTCCCTGCGTGTCGCTGCTTGGGATTGTTGTTCCAAATCTGTCATCCACACCCAACGCTTATCCCGTATGCTGACTAACGTATCTATTTGAACGCGCAAATATTGTGCAGCGAAGCCATGCGGAATTGCGGATGCTCAGCTGTAGGAGTTCGCTTGTGGGTTGTTCGCTGCCTGGGAAGCTGGAAGCAAAATACGTACGTGTGCTGCTCGTCTTCGCTGCTTTGGCATACGTTTTGTACTGGAAAAATGTTAGCCATGATTCCGGGCTAGAAATAGTATCGTACAACGGAATTAAGCCACAGTACTTCTGTCAATTCACACAAGAACAACTCGATCCTAGGTGGGAACGACACGAGATCAGATCGAAGTTGGTTCGACCATTGGAGATGAAGGAACAGCAGGACTGCACGAGTAGCATTCCATGACGAGCAACAATAATTACGTCCTTAAAAGCGTGAAATGAATCTGTGGTATCCAAAAAGAAGTACACGAGGTGTCAATGTACTAAGTAGATGAGAGGAGATGTCAAAGGGTGGGAGATGTTTTGGCAAGGGTTTCCAGGTTCGCGCCAAGCTCGGTTGTCGCGTAACGCGCTTCCCTAGGAAAGTCAATCGAGACAATATAAGACGACAACGCATTTCTCAACCTCACAATTCTGCCATATTATAGTGATTCTCCCTCGTATTCATTCGTAGCTGTAGTCTCTCCGAAACTTACAGTGAAGGCTAAGCGAGTTGTCAACACCATGTGCACCTCCGGTCCTTAATCGATTTCCCGCTAAATTATTGCTCTGTCACGCAAAGTGGAGACATGACCACAGTGAGCTGAGACGACCTGAGGTTGGAGATGGCCTTCGGATGTTAATTATTCATTGCTTGAGTTCCTCGCGTTCGTGCTATTGATAACCTCTATGGCATATCCTGAGCACGAACAAGCCATATGGCTTGACATAAACCATCTCGAAGATGAACATACTGGGCCTGCTTTGAGAGTTCATTGACAGGAGGTCGCCCTCGAAATAAGCAATTATAAAATTGTGTTCCTTGGTATTCATAAGAGGGCGTAGCAATTGGCTGGCTTTTCCCCAAGTGGTTGAAAGCTGCCTTGATCGAATCGACAGATAATCATGAATGCTTTCGGGAAGGCACGACCTGACAAACCATTATTTCTTGAAGTTCTTATGCTGCATCGAAAGACCTTCTTCTTACATTTGCCATCATTTCTATTCTTTTCAGTCTCTTCAATTACCTACCAAGTCTTGACCTCGCTTTCTACTGGAGGCACATCTCGCCCGTTGTTTTGCGGCTCTAGCCATCTCTTCCTACCAGGTTTATATTTTTTGATGTCGAATACGAATATCTACCCATGAACAAGCACTCTTTACTCGCCCTCTCTGATAGTCACAGGCTCCTCGAAAATGATAGACCTCTACCATCCGGATAAGCGACCCTTGAAGCCAAAGCAGCTTCTAGCCAATGCCGTCGTGCAGAACTTGATCCAGTGAGTCTCAAAACCCTACCAAGGGTACACTGATTAAGTAGGCGCAGATACTACGGAAGACAACGCCATGGATTTTCGGAGACTCGAAACGACAAAGCTTTTCTATTAGACAAGATCTCGTATAGAATGCCATCTTCATCACCACTACAAAAGCCACAGCCCAAGACGAAAGGCAGTTCAAATGCTAACGCCACGAGCCGCCTATACCATGACCCTACGCTGACAGCTTTTGCGCAGCTAGGTGCGTTTAGACTCGACTGCCAGCGTTCGTTCATCTCCCTCATCGATCATAAGCATCAGCACATTATAGCTGAGGCCACCAGAAGTATGTCTCTGGAATCGCCTCAGAGTTCTGCATGTGGCGATGAGATATCTCTAGGTCCACGCATCATAGATATCCAATCGAGTGTCTGTCCAAGTACAGTCCATGTATTCACAGCGGAGGATCACAGTTTGGATGTATCGACTAGTAATGGTTCGTACATTCTTCATTTTGAACTCTGATGCCTTATGGCTATCTCTCAATGCGAACGTAATCGTAGAACATTACTTCTCACATTGATACTCTTCATGCTCCCTATGATTCTAATTACTGACAGGAATTATTTTATATCTTGAGCTAATATTTCTTTTGCATAGTTACCGGTGATAGACGCAAATATATCATTAACGATCTTGAAGTGGATGATTGCTTCAAAGACAGAAAAAACGTAACAAACTGGCCATACATGCGGTTCTATGCCGAAGTCCCAATAACGACAAAAGCTGGAATCTTCATTGGAACCTACGCTGTCACTGATAACGAGCCTCGCCCGCAGGGAATAAATGACGAGGACCTAAAAAGGTTGGAAGAGGTTGCCTCTGCCATAGTACATCATCTCGAGCTTGTTCAGGCACAACAAAACCTCGAGCGCTCGAGAGAGATGGTTAAGGCTTTAGGTCTCTTTGTCGAAGGCAAGCGAAGCTCTCGAGAATCGTGGAAAGATGTTTTCGATGGCCAGATCAACAAAATATCCGATGTCAAGGGCCAGAAGGAGGAAATTTTGCTGTCTAAGTCTAGGTATATTCTATTTAGTCCCTTCTTCATGCAGCTCTGGACCATGGCCACAATCGTCAAAACAGGACTTCGCACAAAGTTCACCGCAAATGTATATCGTGCTTTAGAAGGCTTTGCTTCTGCAACTTTCGGCCAAGTCATTCAGCAAAGCATTGGTCAATTCTATACTCTATCATCGGTTCTCTTCCCATTGCACATACTGACATTAGCAATGTGATAGGACCGATCTTTCTATGGCATCTGATCGGTTGGAAGCATTCCTCAATGCACCGGATCCGCCTCGATTCGAGCCCAAGCCTATCTCAACTAGTGCCACAAGTCCCATTTGCATCAACTCCGCTGCAGCGACAGCATCATATAGATCGCTGAGTAGTCCGACAGACAGTCTTGCGGTAGGGGCTACTTGCGGTCGATTAGAGCCTGTTCCAGCTACTCCTACGAGAAGTAGACAGTCTCGAAATCCACGTCGTACTACAAAGGAAAGCCCGGCGGATGCGAGTTGTATAAGTGCCGGACAGCAGGAGCGTACAGAGTACGCCTCAATCAAGGCCATGTTTTTCCGTGCGTGCCACTTAATCCGGCAGTCCAGTGACCTTGACGGCATCATTTTCCTCAACGCCTCTCTTCAGGACGTCGAAGTTCACGAAACTGAAACCACCCTCACATCTTGCACATCGACGACCGGAATTGAAAGTCAAACACAATCTGAGTCTCGAAGCAGCGTGGACCACGGAAGCGGACTTAGCAGCAACGAAGCAGATCCCTTATCCTTTTCGCGCCCGGCCTTTGCCTTCAAACTGTCTATCAACCGAGCATTGTCAACTGGAAAGTCATCAACCTGCGACATGCTCGGTTATGCATTACGTGGGCTGTCCGGCAGGAGCAGTGCTTCTCCGTCTGTCAGCCAGCTTTCTATCCCTCAGACAATCCTGCAGGGTCTTCTGCGTAAGTATCCACGCGGAAATATATTTCTGTTCAACGAAAATGGTTCGCCAGTCTGCTATGATGATGGCGACTTAAGCAAAATCTACAACAAGGAACCTCAGTCAAAGTCAAGGTTGCGAAGATTTGAAAGAGAGAAAGAGCAGCTTCGTTCCTACCAGTAAGCTCAGGTCCTTCTTCATACTATTCTAGGTGGTATGGAGGGGGATGTCACCCGAATCAGTCTCTGTTTGCTGTCTGGAACTAACTCGTGTTAAAAAACTAGGCTACGCGACATCTGTCCTGGTGCAAGATCGGTCATATTCTTTCCGATATGGGACCCTCAAACAGAACAATGGTTCGCGGGAAGCTTGGCATGGACGAAAGACCCCGGAAGGGTGCTACAGCCCGAAGATGTCACTTACCTTGCCGGCTTTGGCAGCTGTATTATGGCGGAGAAATCAAAAATGGATGCCATGACAGCTGATCGAGCCAAAGCAGACTTCATTTCTTCCATTAGTCATGAATTAAGAACACCATTGCATGGAATGCTGGCTACTCTAGACACTATGGATGATACCGTTAGGAGCATGGAAGAGGATGAAATGTTACGCACTATTACTACCTGTGGGGAAGTGCTTTTAGATACTCTTGGTGCGTTTTTAAGACCCATTATTATGAAGCCATTATTGTGAACTTCGTTTCAGACTAACCTCTTCAACATCTAGATCACATGTTCGAAGTTGCTCGACTTCCATATCTTCGTAACAAGCTAACGTGATAGCAGTTTGGATTATGCAAAGATGGCGAACTCATCGTCAAGACGAGCCACGAGGAGTGGTGAGGGCCGAAGAGGAGCCATGATGGCCTCGCAGGGTGTAAATTCGGTCAACTTTAGCCATTTGGTAGAGAGCGTGGTAGATGGTATTCTTGCTGGTCACAGTTATCGACAGCATGGCTCCACATCACGCCATGAACTGCCCAGTCGTCATAGAAGCACTCGTGTAACGCCGCCGCATATGAATCCGAACGTTACAGTTATTTTGAGCATTCAGAAACGAGAATCTTGGCTCTTTGAATCTCAAATAGGGGCATGGAAGAGAATTCTCACCAATCTTGTTGGTAACGCGCTCAAGTACACAGAGACAGGGTTTGTGCGCTGTTCCATAAGCGTTGATGGAAATAATAATGCAGCTTTATCAGGCGATCAATGGGTTCAGCGCATCATTCTGGAAGTTCAAGACTCTGGCATTGGGATGTCTCAAGACTTCTTGACAAACAGGCTGTACACCCCATTTTCTCAAGCAAATCCAATGTCCATTGGGACAGGTCTTGGCTTGAGTATTGTTCGCCAATTAGTCACGGATCTTGATGGGACTATCGATATTGAAAGTGAAATGGGTTATGGAACCTCGATCAAAGTATCGATTCCATTAGTCATATCCGAGGTCGCAGAACCAATTCCCCATTTGATAAATGGCTCCGATGGCCTCCGAGACATTAGCGTTTGGTGTAAAGGCATGACATTGTGCATTATCGGGTTCGATTATCTGCCAGAAATGGACGAGTCATCCACTGGAATACTCAGTATTCATGCAAGAAAAGCATTTGCATTGAAGTCATCGATTATTGCCTTTGCCACAGAATGGTTTGGAATGGTGGTAACTACTGCCCAGTCCATAGCGGAAGCTGATGGAAATATCCTACTAGGGCTGCAGTCTCGAATCAACCAGTCTGAGAAATTCACTCGGAGAGAGCCTATGATGGTCCTAGAAGACGTGTTTAAGAGTTCACGCCCTGTGAATGGCGAGGGTATTTTCCATTTGTCCCAACCGTGAGTGGTCATATCCCGTATTGATAGCGCTCCACTTGAGAAGACTTCTCACTGTGGGAGTAATATTTATGCTAATGGGTTATGGATATAGAGTTGGGCCTTACAAACTCGGGAGGGTTTTGGGCCTTTGCCTGGAGTATGGATCGTCATTCACCGAGCCAGACATACCAAAAATGAAATCAGGCATAATGAGATCCAACTCATATGGCTTCTTGGATAACGTGTTACCGCTACATAAGCAACATCAGGATACTGATAGGGCTCAACCAGGTTCATCAGGATCGGAACGCACAGTGGTAGGGTTGCGCTCTCCGCAGACGGTAGTAGCCAAGTCTCCATCAGCGCATTCGTCGCCCTTGCCTTCACCTCTTCCACTCACAAGTCCGTCGCTGCTTACACCAGTGTCAGATTATGCCAAAAGTCCTCTTGCTTCAAATGTGGCTCAAGCACCAGAGTCAGCATTTCGCTCACTTGTGCTCCTTGTGGAGGATAACCCTGTCAATTTGAAGGTCCGTAGTTAGTCCCTATTAATCTCATTGGGGCCACGCATTGAAATGGGCTAGATCCTCGCAAACCATATGAAACGCGCCAACGAGCAGCACATCTCGGCAGTAAATGGACTCGAAGCTTTACACAAGTATCAGGCCTCTCATCAATCAATCAAGCTCATTTTCATGGGTAGGCTGGCATTTCCTTCATCAGAAGAACAAAAAAATGGCTAAATCCTGCTAGATATATCCATGCCAATCATGGACGGCATCATGGCCACTAAACGTGTCCGGGACTTCGAAAACGAGAATTCGCTTCCACGTGTTCGCATCATAGCGCTGACATGTTTCTCAAGTGACGACTATCAGGCAAAGGCATTTGAGGCTGGCGTAGATATGTTCTTAGTGAAGCCTGTGTTAATGAAGAGTTTAAAGCCGGTGCTGGAATTGGACCCTTATGTTGTGGTTGCGCCCGGCATTGGTTCAGATGGCGTGTTGGATGATGAGTCTAGTAATCCTGTTACTTCTCAAGTCGTGTAAATGAGTGGTTAAGGAGTTCTGGGGACGGTTGGCCTAGATTGAGGGATAGGGTTATTAGAACTGACTAAATTGTATTGTGTTACAAACTGATATGTGTATTCGAGACCATTAACATACAGTCAAATAGACGTCTGACGTTGTAGAGAAGCGAAGGTGTAAGAGTGAAATAGTCTTTCAATTCGTTTAAATTGGAATTCGCTAAAAGTTCACCCCTTAAGCTCGCTTGATGCTACGGATGCCCAACCAAAATTTCCTACCCGATATCCCGTGTTGTCATGCCGATATCATCATGCTAAATTGCAGTCCGAATCCACTCCACTCCACTCCACAAGAACGCCGAACCATAGCCCTATGCCGCCCAAAATATCAAAATTGCTAGGAGATACACACTCAGCTTATTTTGATCTCACTTTTGCCAACCCCTCCCCTTCCTTTCTGACTACTTTCCGAGGTAAGATCTCCACTTTTCGACTGAGAAGCTCTCTTAGTTCTGGACTGATGATCTTGGGTTTTTGTTGCTGGAGTTCTTGGCTTTTTCGACTTTCTGTCGCGGGTTGTTTGCCTTTGTCAAGTGTGGCTTGGGTGGGTGAGGTGGTAGCTGGTGATGACGAAGTGGCTCCATCGTTTGTTGAACCTGTAGTGACGGTATCGGTGCCCGATGTGTTGGTGGTTGCGGATGGTGCTGTGGGAGATTTAGGCGTCATATTGTCAGCGTTAGTGTTATTTTGTCGAAGTTTTGGAGCAGGGAAGTTGGATTTCTTGTCGATTGCTTCTACGATTCGTTGGAAGCGGCGATAGAGCGCTTCAGCACGGATGAGGGTTGATTCTAGATCAATTGTTGTGGAAAGCTCGTTGACTTTGTAAAATTAGTTTGGAGGGGAAAATTGGGGATTAGAGATTTACTTACCGTATTTTAGGACTTCGTCGAAGTGCTTCAGGTGTTCCATTATGACTCCGCGATGCTTCTCTAAAATTGCCAAGGCGAAGAACAGGTGGAAGTTACTGCTCAGATAATCTGTCCAAAGTGTCTCCCATAGCCTCAAGATGTCGAGCCATGCGAATTCGCGCTTATACCACACGAGCAGCATCCGGAAGAAGAAGAAGAAATTCGTGGAGTCGGCGCTTTGGAGATGCAGATATAACTTTGGGTCCATGAGTTGAACCAGGTGGTCGAGTGTGAGTAGCTGTTTGCGCATACCCGACTGATCACGGAGAAAATTCCGTTCCATTCTCTCCATGAAGTGTTGAAATCCCCAAAATGCAATGGCATCATCTTGCATGACAGCATAGATCGGTGCGAGGAGATCTGACATTCCCTGAACATAGCCCAGATCACGATTGTATTCATTGTATGTTAAGAGCATATCTTTCATCTGCTCCAAGTGAACATTCGTTCCCACATCTGCAAATGGCGAGGAAGGATCTGGGTGGGGGCAATCCTCACCCGCGAAGATTGGAACATTTCGGTCGGTTCGGTGTACGTCCTTTTCTATACCATAGACCCCAAGGAATGGGACACATTAGCCTGCCATTTATTACGAATTATGGAGATCTCGGATAAACATACCTATTCGACCCTTCTGTTCTCTCCACCACTCCCCTTCTTCTCCCTCACCTCCCAGGTCAATAAGTCTGTCCCACCAAGCTCCCTTCAGCTTGACATACTCATCACGAAGACTTGCAAGCTCGGCCTTTCTATCGTCAAAAGTGGAGTCCCATTCATAGACACCAAGTAGGAAGAGCCAAGCTTCTTTCCTGACCCCATCTTCTGGGTGCAGGCCACCATGGAACACGCGCTCTTTGACTTCGTCAACTGTGATCTGTAATCGTCCAGTTCTCTGGTCAAAAAAACTATTCCACTCCTTCAATGTGACTGGCTTCCTCTGTTCCTTGAGACTTAGACCAGAAATCTCTGTGTCAAGTAGCTCGAATTCTCCGACATCAGTCTCCTCCATTTCTAGAACGTCTCGCGCAGTCCATATTCGCTGATTCCGATCCTTCTCGCTCTGTTCAGCAATGCCCATAGCCCACCTCGCAAGATATATCCTAGCACTATCAAATTCGTCTTGGATTGTCTGGACTTCAGGATTTTTCAACAACCTCCTCATTTGTGGTGGAATTTTAGGATTGTCGATAACCGTCTCGGCTGTCCGTCTTGTAAAAGTTGTGACTTTGCTGAATTTCTCCATCAAATTCCAGCCGGCCTCCTTCACAAACTTCGTGACTGGATCCATGCTGGCATCTCTAGGTCCTCTCGAGCTAGATCCTGCACCTGCTGCACCTCCAATTGTAGCTCCTCCTTGACTTGGCCTTCTCACTACCGCCGCTGTGACTGGCTTCGCAAATGCCTCCTTATCCTCAACGCTTGGTTCCACTAAGTATATGTTTGGCTCTGCGCCACTTCTCTCAATCTCCACATATCGTCTCAACCATCTCAGCACCTCATCCCCGCCCCAGAACATCTCTCCGTTTGCTCCGAAAGGATCAAAGTTCTCCCTTGCTCGTCTCTTCTTCTGTAATATGGTGCTTTGGCATTCGGAGTCATGAAAGAACAAAGCTGGGAAAGAGTCGCCCCCCCTTGGATTTATGATAAAGCTTCCAAACCACCATCCTAAACTGGGTGGCCTAACAAGCAGGCTGTATATCTGCGAGACAGGTATCGCAAACGCATAATGACCTATGGATCCCGGATGTGTTGTAGTTGGCGGAGGAGGAACAAGATATGACTGTCGAGGTGGGGAATCCCCATCTGAAAGATCAACTTTTACATAGGAGTCGAGAGCGTCGCCAAGCGAGGATTCTGGAAGCCATGCGAGGAGAAGGGAGGATGCGACTTTGTTTCGTGATACAGCTATAGAGGAGGAGGAAGTTGGTCGAGAGTCGGGGGCTGGCTTCTGCTGGAGGAGAGCAACGTAGCCAGGTATGTTGTCTTTTGCAGAGGGTGTGGGATGTATATAGACCTGCAAGATTCTTGTGTTAGCAAGTATTACAGTACTCCCTGCACTGAATGATACCCCGCAGCGAGATAACTTCGGATTCCAGCTTCTCTATACAACTCACTTTGCTCTTTGAGAACAGCAGCTTAACTCCTCTTCCGCTGCTTGTATGTGTGATCGTATTGTAATCGCCTTCTTCATCATCGCTGAGTGCATAGAAGCTATTCGAAGGCGAGACAGGACGAGGATTTGTTGCTTCTGCTGCTGGTTGGGCGGCCTTCGCAGGTTGTTTCGTCATTGTCGCTATCGCACAGGTCTCTAATACGGTGACGACGGTAGAAGGTGAATTTGACTCTATCGAAATAAGTCTTCACCAAAAGCAATGGATGTGAGACGTTAGGTCATTTTTGTTGTTTTGGTGTGTCTGGAGGTACAAGGTCTTCAGTCTTGCTTGTGCTGTGGCTGATGCCACCATGACGCGGTTCTGCCCGCATTGCGTGGCGGGGGTGGCGAGAGACATCCCGTGATTCTAGGCAGCGCTGAAAGTCCCCCCTATTCGTCCGTTTCTCGTAATACGGCCATAGCAGCTTAGCGAATGTGTGAAATCTGAAGTTTACCCATATTAATATGTCAACCCAGACGCACTAGAGATATTATTTCAACTCATCTTTATCAAATTTACACTAGGATTAATACACAGAAATGACTATAGCATCCCATGGTACGCAGTGAATAGCCGATTACTAATAACGTAATTTCTTCCATTGGTAGTGCGTGAATAAGCCATTCCATACATAAACCTTACTGCTTATCGAATGATCTGCTTCGGAGGTATTTGCCTTACTTTACCATAAATGAAAAACATAAAATATCCTTCCCTAAAAAGAAATGAGAGAATTAGCATCATGCGAAAGTACTTCCAATTAGATACTTCAAGATAATTAAAATTCTATTGATTCGATCTCCTGGACATTCGCCGGATGAAGGCCTCTCTCCTGCTGCACTCCAGCAGAATGGTATGACCTACGAGGTTGTAGGTTAATCATAGCGGGAACCCCTATTCCAAAAAGAACCCCTTCTGGCAGATTATATCATAGATAGAATTTGGCTAATGCGATCGTGTGAGACTGATATCTGTTAATGGAATCACCCTTGCGGTAGGCCATCTTTATCCCGGAGGCTGCCCTGCTATCAAAGATCACAAAAGGCAATCATACCTGGGGGCGTGACTCGTTCGCAAATGTCAATAGAGGCGTATTATGCTCGTTTCCGCCTCATCCTTCTCTTATGATCAAGTCCGACATCCTTGATAAGTTGGTCAACTCCGTCAATATAGGATTCTGTTTCACCACTGCCCTCGCGGATCTAAAAATATATCTATCTTGGCATATCTGATTTTTGGCTTCAATAACCCGTGTATTTTCCATTTCAACAAATGCCTGACTTAAAGGCGATATCCGTCCTCAAAAGATGGAAGTTGTGATGCAACAGCTCAGGGCAAATATTCGATCGCCAGGCAAGCTCCTCCAGGCAGATACTTAGTGTGCCTTCAATCGTGGTGAGAATTCCCACTCCTTAGTCAGGTAATGCTTTGAACTTTTCGCACCAGAATTGTGTTAACTTCCCATCAAAAACAACAAATGCCCCGCGAGGGCGGGTGTTTTCCATTCTCTTGGGAATAATTTTGACCGTATTTGAGAACTCTTGTTTTAGGAACGAGGGAGGCCTAATCTTGAAGTGAGTGACCACAGACTATCCGGTCTTGATGATCAGAAAACCACTTAGACACGGAGGGGTGAAAATTCAGTGGCTCTGGTTGACCACCAGAAATCGTTAGTGGTATTCGAGCACCCCTCAACATATCAGTGATGGCCTTCCTTATGGTAACCATGTAATATGACCTGTTGTGTTGGGCAAATATAGCAGACGTAACACTGAATGGGTGAGTGGACAGGAAGGCTTAACGAGCCTGATTATGACCCCGGTAATGGCACCGGCACCTTTTCCGTTCAGTGTCACGCATGGGCCACTTAATCCTTGGTAACTTGGGGACTTGTACTCCAAGGAAGCTCATAGGAGTCGCTGATAAAGTCGATGAAGCCGATGTCTTGGGCAAATAGCTCTAGTACCGGAGACTCCGGTATGATCGTGGATTTATGGTATTGCCAACAGATGATTCTGCGGGGGGTAACTAGCTGTCAGTGGATGTATAATAATTCCTAGGAGATCGATCCGCGATGGATGCCAGGACTGTGCAGAGTGAATTCGTGATTCAGTTCCGAAGAAGATAGTGTAGAGCATGTGTGCATATTTTCGAATCATACAAGAAGCCAGGTCAAAGGCCAATTCGTCTTCTGCTATGTCGTAACTCGGCCGAGGAAATATTTCAGAACCATCCTGACACAGACCTAATAGGCTAAACGCTTTGTCTCTTAGTGGTGAGGAAGACGAGTCACGTTTTCATCACAGCATTCGGGAGGAGAGATTGATACTGGGATGCTCTCTTGCCAATCTTGTTGAAATCTTTCAGGGCATGGAAAACATACAAATTGTCCGAGTCTGTTGAGTTGAGCAATGACGAGATTTCTTCCTGTGCGCGTGTTATACTGTCCCAGGAGACTTTCTGCGGTCCAGATTGAACGAGAACTCGAGATTCTCCTGCTATCCTCCTGTATGATCCAAACTCGCCGCCAATATGGACGGGAAAGTAGCTCCTGTATTTCTGACGAAAATTGCTTCAATTTGACCCTACATCGGGTCGTTTGACGACCTCGCGGCTTCCGGACTTCCCCATAATGCCGGACGATACACACTGCAGTAAGTCATTTATTTTGTAGACTTTCAACCCCAACCAGACTAGCACCTCAAACGCTCTACGGTATATCAAATCCATACATTGTATCTGTAGACCCCACTCTTGGTTGTCTTTTTGGTTAATGTACAAAGTGTCAACCCTGAATTGCCTAAAGCCACCAAGTTGGAACTGTGGTAGCCTCCAGGTTCGTGCTGCCATCCATCGATGGCCATTCAACAGGATTTGACTCGTCACTTGTGGACCTCCCTAACAACAGGACAAAGCGTATATTTTAGTAGTTGAGACAAAAAATTGTGTTCAAGCTCGCAACATACAACCCATTTGTCGGGTCGCTGAGTTAATTCAAGGTGCGAAACTCGAGGCGATCGGAATCCAAACACTGGTACTCCATGTTGTGTTAGGTTTGTACAAATATCTAGATTATACAAACTGTGGATGAGGCTGAAAATACCCTACAGGAGCCTCTGAGTACTGATGTCCAAATCAAATATTGGCATGGGGAAAAAAGCTGGAGATGGCAAGGTGCTGATAACTATCACAAGCTAGAAGCGAGTCTTTCTCGTTTGGACAAAGATTGTGAAAGCATCACGCCGCCTTGCAGCATGAGCTGAAAATCAAGAACCCTGCCTAGCCGGAGGTAGGTGCTTTGATGCAAAGCGATCCAAGAAACATCAGCTACAATTCAGATGCTTCAACGTCAGTTCATAAGCTAGGACTGCCGACGTTAGCGACGCTGGAAGGCTCAAAATCATTCCAGGACAAATAGATACGTATCGGAAAAGGACATTTTGAAATAGAAGATCGGGAGTGAAGTTGGCTCCGATTTGTTCGTGTGTCGAGATGAAATCTCTTCCTCCCTTTCGACGATCCCCCTTCTAGCCTCCACTAAATCACGTGTTGATCGCCTCTGCCAATCTCTGGCCGCGAATTACTTTTCTCTCAGCACTAGGTCCACTAGAGTAAGTTACGAGCAAGGGTATTACGGAAGGCCATCTTAGATTCGTTAACCTCAGCTTCTTGAGTTCATCATGTCTTACATCGATTTCTCCTATTAAGCATTTTTTTGTCTTGAACACAGTTTTCCTCAGCGCACATTTCAAAATGATTGACAGACTGTTGCTTCAAATATCTAAATTAGAAGGACAAGGCGTTTCCACGCACCTTGCTATTGCCTTGTTCTTGCTGTACAATGTCTTTATTTTAACAATCGCTATCACATCCATACGATCTGTCTTTGGAGCAAAGAAACCGCAAGATGGGGCTGTCAAAGAGCCACCGATTGCACCTTATTACGTCCCATTTCTAGGAAATCTTTATGCTTTTGCCTCTAACACAAAGTCATGTTTGAGCAATTTGCGGTAAGTCCAGCCTCGGTGTCTAGAGACGAAGACTGAACATATTTCCAGGAGCAAGTTTGGAATTGAGATCCCGGTTCGTTTGAGGATCGGCAACCGGAAAATCGTTGCAATCTCTGGCCCAGAATCGATGCAGAGTTTATTTCGTGGGTCGAAAGACTTGACCACCGCGCCTAGCGTGATTATGGTACTCGAGAATTCGTTTGCTGTCCCCAAATCCAGCCGGCCATTGTATGAGCGAGACAACACTGGCCTTTTTGGAACCCCAATTGCAGGCAGTAATCCAATTCCTCAAAAGGACCGATATTGGTACATTGGCCATAAAATATTTCACTCCGGTCTTCAAGGGCATGCGCTTGAGGGCCTTGCTGAAAGATTTCTGGAATACTTCGAAGAAGGACTCAAGGACCTTGGTATTGGTGAGGAGTGGGTGCAAATTGATGATTTATATGAATTCGTTAGACAAGCGGTTTTCAAAGCATCAACCACTTCTTTATGTGGACCACATCTCTTCAGACTGAACCCTGATTTTGGCAAGATATTCTGGGAATTCGATGACCACATTGTCAATCTTTTCAAAGGAGTTCCACGCTGGCTCATCCCCAAATCGTACCGCATCCGAGATCAATTCGTCCAAGCTATCAAGGAATGGCATAATTACGCCAAGGAAAACATCAATGTTGAGGACGACAGCAGTGTTCCATGGGAGGAATTTTATGGAGCAAAAATCATGAGAGATCGCGCAAGGGAATTGTCAGCCATTGATGGAATGAGTGCTGAAGCTCTCGCTGGTGAAGATGCCGGCATGTTATGGGCAGCTAATGCGAACATTATCCCTGCTATAGGGTGGTGCATTCTCGACACTCTCATGCGTCCTTCTCTTTTCGCCCAAGTCAAGGGAGAGATTCAGAAGTCACTCTCCGATGACAACAAACCCAATCACAATACCCTTGTGAACTCCCCATTTATGCAGTCTCTGTGGTCTGAAGAGCTTCGCCTTCGTGGCTCGGTCGCGATTCAACGGACACCTGTCACGCCCATGTTCAAAATTGGGAAATGGACTATTCCGAAAGGGGCGTTGATTTTGGGAAGTAGTTGGCATGAACAGCACGATAAGTCTGTCTGGAATGAAGGGCCCACCGTTCGTGATCCCAACTATCATCCCGTCGACGAATTATGGCCCGAGAGATTCTTAGTGTACCCCAACGATCATTTGAGCGGCCCTCGGAAACCGGGCATTAGAAATGACAAGTCTGCTATTAACTCGAATAACGATGCCCTAAAAGACGTCGAACCAAAGTTTACCAGTCAGTCGGTTAATGGCTCTTTCATACCGTTTGGGGGAGGTCAGAGAGCTTGTCCAGGACGATTCTATGCCAAATACGAGGCTATTGGTGGAATGGCATTATTTTTGAATATGTTCGATGTGGAATTGGAGAATACCAAGATTGAGGATGTGAAAATGAATTGGAAATATTTCGCTTTTGGAGTGGTGCCCCCTCTTGGAAAGTTCCCTGCTCGAATTCGAAGGAGAAATGTTTGAATGGGATTTCAATTGCTGTTAGAGACTAGAATAGAGGAATTTGAACTCAATTAGAAACTCCAGATGGCCAACAAATACAATAGATATTAGCATTCGCTATTGAAAGTGAATTGAAGGTAGACTTTTCACTCTTCCAAATTTCCACGAGTCATTTGTTGGTCTCTGAATGACACCTGCTAGAAAAACTACAGGAATATATAGACCGAAACTTTACTCTTGAAGGTTCTAAATCTTGGAAATATCTTACACCTAAATCACAGGAAATAGTGGGATACTGCAGATGCTAGAATTCTCTTTTCCGGAAGTATCACGTGGCAGCCTGTATTATCCCGAGATCGCCAAGACAGGTTTCTTGACTTTGTGATTCCTCGATAAAACACAAAGTACTTGCACAGAATTCTTGCACGTCCTCTGTATCATACTCGAGTTCATCGTAACCATGGCTGAACCACCATTTAAGCGCACTCGCCGCCCAGACAGCAAACAGATGTGGGACGAACAAGACCGTCGCTCGCATCCAGCACCTTTACCATCACGAGAACGCGACGAGCCGCGTAGAGAAGACCGCCGCGACGATCGCCGGGGAGAAGACAGAAGAAGATATCGAAGTCGGTCCCCACGAAGAGACGATCGCGACCGAGATCGAGGTGGGCGCAGAGATGACAGAGACTCGCGGGACTCTCGCGGAGGCAGACCTGGAGGATGGCGAGATGACGACAGAAATCGAAATCGGGACCGAGATAGCTTTAGAGATCGAGGTATGTATGCGCCAGCGGATCTGAAATTGCACTTGTCATTAAGAGCCAGACCTGACAGTGTTGCGCGCGAAGATCGTGGACGGGTATCGAGAGACAAGCCGAAAGAGAGATCGCAGGAGAGAAGACTTTCTAGAAGTCGAAGCCCGAGACGAGAACGAGCGCGAGATGAGAGACGTGATGCGGAGAGAGATCTTAGGCGGGAGGACAGAGAGAAGAGCAAGTCTCTGAAGCATGAGGATGAATATACGAAAAGTAGAACCTCAACTCCGCCTGTGAGCTTTAAGGTTGGCGCATCTGGAGCGCAAGATCACGATCGGATGGAAGACGAGGGCTCACGAAAGGGGAAGGCTCAATCCGTGGAGGACACCGTTGAGGAGGAGGAGGACGAGATTGTGATCGAAGACGATGGCATGGCCGCGATGCAGGCTATGATGGGATTTGGCGGCTTTGGCACGACACATGAGCGGCAAGTTGCTGGAAACGATATCTCTGCCGTACGAAAGGAGAAGAAGACTGAGTATCGCCAATATATGAACCGTGTTGGGGGATTTAACAGACCTCTGAGTCCTACAAGAGAGGACTAGAGAGACCATGATATGCTATGAATCCGGGAGGGTGATTTATAGCAAGGAATAGCTGAGCCAGAAACATCTATTCACCTGCTCCGCGTGTGGTTGGTACAATCGAGCTATTGGCGCAAGTTTGGGAGAAGAGATGCTTCACAGCCTTGCATATCGACTGCAATAGGGATCTAGAAGCGTATCACCAATATACCACTGCAGTAATCCCCACTAGGGTGAGTCTCATCAAGACTATACTATTAAAATATGAATTAATTTGCCAAAATACCACGCTCCGTGATATTCTGAATCGTTTCGAGCGGAGGGGAAATGGTCACAGCCTCGTGCTCCAGGCTGAATGCGCGTCATCCTATTGGCCAGGGCTTCTGCCCGCAACTGTGTTCTCAAGTCCTCCTATTTCCTGTCTTCTGACTTTACTTGACAACAACATCTTCTCTTCTACCAAAATTAGGTCCTTGAGCTGGTGAAAAGATACTTACAGCTTCAAGAAACATTTTGGGGTGGCATTGCCTTCTTTTAAGATGTTGCGGTCTCTCTGCACCGCGTTGTTGGCCGCGGCTGTGGTGAAGGCTGACGATCCAGCCAATATACCATTTCAAGAGATCACAAGAGAAACGAACCAGAGTTTATTATGGAATCCCTACAGACCCAACGTGTACTTTGGAATACGACCAAGAATACCCAAAAGTTTAGTGGGTGGATTGATGTGGTCGAAGGTAGAAAACTTCCAAGACCCACAGAACAGTAAGTTATTGGACTTACTCTCGGCATTATTGGCCTTGGAATAGAATTTTAATTTTCATCTATTGAAACATGGCTAATTGGATGTTTCGACAGACTTTAGACATACTTGCGAGCAAGGAGATGACATGAAAGGTTATGGATGGGACGAATTCGATGCACGAAGCGGCGGACAGCAAACGATTTATGACCAGCACAATGGAATTGATATCACGACTATGTTTGTTAAGATACCCGGGGGAAACAATGGAGGGAGCTGGGCTGCCCGTGTGCGAGGAATTGCCAGACAGGATGCTGTGCCAGACTTGAAAACAACAATGATTTATTATGCGACACTAGAGGGCTTGGGATCTCTAGAAGTTGAGAACGAGCGTGATCCTCTTGGTCTGAAAGGGGATGTTGTGCTGAACGGAGACTCCGATGGGCTTGGAGAATACACAATTACAGTCACAGCTGGAAGAGGAAGTCATCCAGAACATGCACATCCATCATACAAGGAGAAGCCATTGGACCGGACGATTGTGCGCTCGCTGCAGGCTCCACCAGATGTACTGTGGCAGATGAAGCCTATCCTTTTTAGGGAGTTGAAGGTGCAAGTCGACCAGTACTTGGAGAAGTATGGAGAGGAGAACCCACCGCCACCACCTCAGGCATATACAGTTGTTCACGAAGCTGGACCAGGTAATCTCCACATGATCCAGAAGGTGTTCGAGGGCAACTTTGAGTTCGACATCATCTTCAGCAGTGTATCTGCTGGCAAAAAGTATACATCACAAGATGTCAGCGGTTTCATTAGCCAGGCATCAAAGAACTACTGGGCCAGATTTATCAGTTCTTTTGATCCAAAGCCACCATTTGATGTCGAGAACCTGCAAAGATTTGCTAGCAACATGTTTTCTAATCTGCTTGGTGGTTTAGGATACTTCAACGGAGACTCCGTTGTAGATCGCTCATATGCTCCAGAATATGATGAGGAGAATGAAGGTTTCTGGGAAGAGACCGCTGAGGCTCGTGCCAAGCATCAAGAGAAGTTGGAGGGCCCATCAGAATTGCTTACTACTGTTCCTTCCCGTCCATTTTTCCCACGGGGTTTCCTTTGGGATGAAGGTTTCCATCTCATGCCAATCATTGACTGGGATCTTGATCTCACTCTTGAAATTGTCAAGAGTTGGTTTAATCTCATTGATGAAGATGGTTGGATTGGACGAGAGCAGATTCTAGGGGCTGAAGCACGAAGCAAAGTACCACAAGAGTTCCAAACTCAGTATCCGCACTACGCAAACCCGCCAACGCTATTCTACATCATTGACACTTTCATCAGTAAACTTGGTGCTTTGAACGGTACAACTCCTCCTGCCCAGGAGAAGATGGAGAGAACGCTCAACTCCAAGCACCTCGAAGATCCTGAGCTAGGCCTCCACTACCTGAGAGAGCTCTATCCCAAGCTCAAAAAGCACTATTACTGGTTCCGTAAGACTCAGTCTGGAGACCTGAAGTCATATGACAGAGATGCTTTCAGCTCGAAAGAAGCTTATAGATGGCGAGGACGTACTCCACAACATATTCTTACCAGCGGTCTAGACGACTATCCTCGTCCTCAACCACCTCATCCGGGAGAGCTTCATGTTGATCTCATTTCATGGATGGGTATGATGACAAAGTCGCTCAAGAACATCGCCTCCCTTCTCAAGATTGACGAGGACATTGTGGAACTCACCAATATTGAGACAGCAATTCTTCGTAACATTGATGATCTCCATTGGAGTGAGAAAGAGAAATGCTACTGTGATGCTACCATCGATGACTTCGAGGAGAACTCATTGGTGTGCCATAAAGGCTATATATCCTTGTTCCCATTCCTCACAGGCCTCCTTGACCCTAAGAGTGAGAAGCTGGGCCACACTTTAAATCTTCTTGGTGACCCCGAGGAGCTATGGAGTGACTTTGGTCTCCGAAGTCTGTCAAAGAAGGACCAGTATTACGGTACTGACGAAAACTACTGGCGTGGTCCAATCTGGATGAACATTAACTACCTTGCCGTTGTTCAACTCCTCGTAAGTTGGCACCTTATCGATCACCTCACCTGAGGTAAGCTAACGTACTACCAGAAATATGCACAGGCCCCTGGTCCATCTCAGGCTCTTGCTGAAGACCTATACACTCGTCTCCGTATTAATCTCATCCAAACCGTCTACGACAGCTGGCAAGAGACCGGCTTTGCATGGGAGCAGTATAATCCTGAGACTGGTAAAGGTCAGCGTACCCAGCATTTTACCGGCTGGACGAGTTTGGTCGTGAAGATTATGGGAATGCCGGATTTGAGCGGCGGGAAGTATACCGCTGAGGGTGGTGGAAGCTTCCAGGAGAAGATTAAGGCTAGTAAGGATGAGTTGTGAGGAGAAAAGGGAGCGATTGTTGTGATATGCTGGAATCAGTGGAATGAAAAGTTGTGTATAAACGCCCTTCTGTTAAAATGTGGATAATGGGACTCAAATATCAATTGGGTCATGAATCTAAGTTGTGCAGCAACCTACAAGCTCTTTTACGGGACAAATTTACTCTTCTTCGATCCTTTTACTCACAAATCATGCCCGAATCCCAAGGACTGCTTTGATCCCATATTTTCACTGGCGTATGAAATGAATGCCGTCGAGAGCTGCCTATTATAGAATTCCTGTTAAGGGTGCGGGGATTAACTTTAGGTAAAGCTATAGCTGGCACAGTCTTTATAGCTCTAGACAAATATGGTAGACCTTATGGAAAAGAGAATAGAAATCTCTCACCTTGTTGAGTAGGTATCCTTGACTATAAGGATAGCCGTGTATAGAGTGACACTAAGGCCCTTACCAAACACACTCACTGTTCTTCATCTTTATCAGCGTGATATTCACGAGTCATTCACAAGTTCGAAGAAGAGGATGAAGTTATAAGCGTGTTTTGCTCAAATTTATTATCAGTCCTACCTTATTCACGAAGGGTATACAGTGGGTCTGTGGTAGCAGCTGATCATGGGGCAAAGGTGGAGCAAAAGTGCGTAAGATGATATGATGTTGTCCTCGCTAAAATCCTATTCAAGTCAGTGTATTAACAACACCAGTATTCTGCAACGATCGTTAACATATAGCTGAATAGAGGGGGAAAGGGTTGAAGAGATAGAGGTTGAGACAGAAGAGAGACATGAGAGAATTAAGGCGGTGTATGCGTAGGAACTATCACACTCATGATGTTTTCGTTTTCACACGGCCCATCGCCTAGTGAGTGCGGATAAGGACCTCAATGGGCTACAACTCTAGGCCGAATACAGTTTTAGGAAAAAGATCTGCAATAGGCCATTATTGACAACAATTTTCACTAATAGTGAGTTTGGACATCGATTCCATCCAGCGGATAAGAAAACTTCAGAGTCCACGCCGAATATCCATCGTTTCTCTCTCGGACCTTACTCTTGGATTCAACTTTCCTGTGTTCCTTCATACGAAAAGGCCTCCCGTAGTTTTAGCCATCTCTTGAATGCATGTTAGCATACGGAAGTAACTTTGTGTACATATATCGAATTTGAATTAATTGAACCTTAGGACTTTATAATTACTTTTTTTTTATACTTTGGTCGTTTGAATGTAATCGTGTGTTTTTGAAGTATCCGATGTGTGAAAGGAGTAGAGTGTATATTTTGAGGTTCGTATTGAGGGTCGTCGAAACTCGCCAGTACCAGTAGGTTGTCGGCAGTGATGCAGTTGGTAATGCTCTGGCGATTGGATGGGATGAAGGTATTGGGAAACTGCAGGTAAAAGCTTCATGTCCACTGCCTTAGTGTCTGGACCACAATAGGCTCGAGTCTCTGTTCTTAAGGAAGAGAATTCCGTAGCTTGACTGATCTATTGGAAAGTACTAGGGTAACTATCGACAATTCCATAGTTTTTTGGGCATTTAATCGTCAATTTTATGCGTATTTTTTGAAATTTGAATGCTTGAAAATAGATTGAAGTTTTCCGAAAGTCTGAATTTAATACATCCTAAACGTTGTTCGTATACAAGATCCCCTATTTTATCACCCTTCACACTTCACCTCAATTCTCTGACATATGGATTTATACAGACACCCCAATTGGGTTCCTGGATATTATGGACAGACCTCTCCGGTCGTCAACCTTCTTCGAATCGCCTTCTTTGATTCCTCCACCCCATCTCTCATCCCATCTCTCACATCACGTCTTCAATTATGAGACTGAACAATCCATCTATTATGCATGGAGGCATGGAAGGCAGTCTCCTCCCACATGCCATATGGCGCAGTGGCATGCTGTCGTACAGCGGAGGCGGTGTTAACTTAGCAGAACTAGAGTATATCTCGAGTGAACGTTGCCAATTTGCAAGTATTCGAATGTGGCGCGATTTTAGGGCTATAATTATTGAATGGCCGCTGAATCAACAATAGGCGCTCTTCTCGGGTGGAAAGTTGAAACCCGTATTCTCCCATCTCCCTGGGCCGATTTCGTGCACCGCATCAGGGCTGTGGAGTTCATGCAGTGCAGGGTCGATGTTACATAGTTCTACTGCCCCATCCCGCCTTGTATCGCGCCTTCCACTGCTTCTGCTGCGGACAGTGCTACGACCAGTACTTCTTCTCGTTCTCTCGCTCCGGACTGTGCTTGTAGTCCTTTGCGATCTCAAAGTTGGTGCCGGTTCTTGTACTGGCGTCATGGAAGCATATGAAGGCACGATGGAGGTAACGCTGACACTCGGTATCTTCCTTATCGGTTGCCGTGGCATCATGATCTCGAAAGGATTGTCTGAAATTGCTACTTGACGACGGCGACTTCGGCGGGCGAGACAGCAGAACATCAGGAATGCACCTCCGACTACAACAACAGCGACACCAACTCCGATCCCTGCTTTGACACCCATGCTCAGTCCTCCCGACCTAGCCTTGTCAGGTGCTGGGGTATGCGTTACCACGACAGTTGAGACTTTTGTTGTCGTTGGAGCTGGGGCCTGCTCTGGAGCTATTTCTGCTTGTCCCAAAGCATGAGTAACTGGCATTGACCGTGCATTTTCGAGTAACACAATGTCTTCGCTGTTAGCTCCACCGCCTTGTTCGGGGTTGGGCCGAAGATTGAAGTAACATGAGGAATACTCTCTGAAATCGAATAGTATGGCAGATGTGCCATTAGTTTTGACTTGTTCGGTTTTCTCTGTTGTATCTCGATTAGTTTGAATACACTAAATATGGGATAGATATTGTGTACTCAGATCAGGTCCTGGATCCCCAATTCGTTTACGACAAAGGAAATAGAGCCATGGTGCTGTAAAATTTGATGTCCAGGTTGTGTTGATCGTGTCAAGGTTATTGATCGTCATAGAACCAGGGGGATAGAGGAACGTGACTCCATTTGCATTCTTGGGATCTCCTACGGCCGACACGACACCTAATATAGCAGTAAGGACGATGCCTGACAGGAACATGGAGATGGTCATAGTATTAAGTGCTTTGGAATCAACAAGCTCACAAGTGGACTGTGAGGCAGGCGGCTGGGAAAGAACAGTATTTCAATCGTGGAAGCCCCAATCCGGGAACTCAGCTCCCCACCATGCAACCCGGGGATGTGGTGCAGTAGCCAAGGGTAGTCTCTGCCGATCTCCCAACGACGCTCGCGAGGATGCATCCTGATGTCCAGAGATGGGGGCCGAAAGCGATGAATAAGCTCCGAGGATTCACATTGCAACGCAGAAAATTAAACAGTGGTAGAGATTATTGATCCTACTCTGCCTTCAAGCCTTGCTTGAGTGTCTCTCAATCTCAATTCCCTTCTCAAAACATGCGCAGTGTGAGGAGAGTTTGAATGCTGACGGCGACTAGACTAACTGAAGCGCTATTCCAGAAGTAAGAATCTACGACATGGGGCACAGCACTACTGTAGCTAGGTGACTTTGTAGAACACCGAAAACAAATCAAGTCTTGTCCTTTAAACAAGAGTTCTATTTGAGTTCGGGAAACTATCACTATCAGGCTTCTAATAGTCTTCTAGTCGCCGTTCTAGCGTGTTACTAGGGCCGCGTTCAACAGGAAGGAAATTCGTGATCGGGGTTGCACACAGCAAGAAGAATGTGATCGTACTCAGAGTACAAGACTAACTAAGGCAATGCAAAAATTCATGATGAAGGCAGCAAAGCATTGTTGATGGTGTTGTTCTCAGAAAGTAAGGGGGAAGGAAGGAAGGATCTTTTCGCGACGTCCAAACAACCTCTGCTCGGCTCCGGATGAACTATTTTTCCGATGCAATTTCATCCCACCTCGACCCCACCAAGCCTGAGGCGTATGGACAAACACAAATCTTTCAAAGATGGCACCATCAGCCTTACAACAACGGAAAAATCATAATACGCTTCTCTTCCAGAAATTGCTCAACCTCAGAGACGGCGCAAGTCCATTTACATTGATCCTCGACGACCTCGAGCAAAGGAGCGGGAGTGTGGTGAAAGAGTTCGTCAGAAGAGCCAAGGTAATACAGGAAACTTCATCAAGATCCTTCACTATTATTTCTGCTAGATAGCATCTGCTAGGTAGCAGTGGTCTTTCTATTTGCCTACTACGTTAGCGTCAGAATGCTCGTTCTTTTGTTATGAGTTGTCTTACCGAGGTTCCGTTTCACGTCCCCACCTGTTCCTCTGTTATTTTTAATTCTTGAAGCACAATAAATTAAAGGACTTTCCTCTGACAAGTCCCCACAGATATCGAAAACTAAAATCGTGTTCATTTCGTTCGAAACTCCTCTCAAGAAGCTTCCCTTTGAGCCTGAGGTATTCATTAAAGCTCGGTCGAAGCCCTTGGCCGCGCTACGCGCCGAGATCCTTTCGCATCTTCCACCTACGCCGACCCCACCGTTAAACTCGTTACCGACAAGTATGTACAGTTTTCATCTTTTCAAATATTGCTGATCGTGAAAAAAACCAATAAGCACTGCATCCTTCGATGGATTCCTCCATTATCTCAAAATAACTTCAATGACCATCCGGCTAACCATACCTAGAAACCCTCCTCGTACTTGATTCTTTAACGTCTTTATGTACTCTGCACTACGCACACTTGGCAACATTCCTCTCAAGCCTTCTAATATCACCTCAAATATCCGTCTTGGCAACTTTCCACCTTGATGTGCCACTTCCAATCACTCAGAATTCGTACACGCCAAAAGCGCTAACTACTTTAACCTATCTCTTCACCAGCATCCTTTCTGTCTCGCCGCTCTCCCACATCTTAGCCAAGAAACGTGCAAGAGATAGAAGTCTCGTGGAACCAAACTTTGGACTTGCAAGTCAACCTGAGGGTGCTCTTGTGGGATTGTCTTTGAGCAGCTCACTTTCTAATGGACATGCTAAGGGCAATATTAATACCTTTCATGGAGAGATTGGAGCTGTGGTAATACGTGCAGAGCTCCGTAGGCGCTCTGGACGTGGTATTGTCGAAGAATTTGTACTGACCCCGTCACCGGGCAATTCAGCTACCAAACTTTCAGCTCCGGCTGTAATACTACTGGATGAACATCCTCTTTACGCCACGCCAGATTTTTCGAATCTGAACGCATCAAATGAAGGCGAGGAGAATGTGGAAACAACTTTCAACCTAGGATTGACAGAAAAGCAGAAGCGTGATAGAGATGGTGTAGTACTTCCGTACTTTGATGCCCAGAATGATGGGGGCGGGAGTGGGGCTGGAGAAGGAGGGCGCATTCTATACGATATGGGAGACGAAGACCGGGAAGACTTCGACGACGAAGAGGATGAGATATGAGCCGTTGATGATGAGCCCTTAGACTTCAGGAAAGATTGGAACTTGGCTAAATATGAAACTTCTGAGGTTGAGAGACGAAAGACCACTAACAGTTCACGATTTCATGTCTCCAATTGAGCACCCCGACGATCTCGGATTTTAGGCTGGCTTGCATGCATGACCGGTTAAAGTGATCATACCCTTATCCTAGTGATGTTGGGAGAAAAGATGGTATAAATAGCTGTGCTTTTGCTCTTTGTAGATGAATGGACGAATTGAGTAACAACAAGAGGCGATAATCTTACACCCGTTACAGTCGCTTAAATCGTTAAACTCTTTTGAGTTTGCCGAGTTCATGTACCGATGTTACATCCCCTGGTCTCGTATCATCAATCGCCTTCACCATACTGCCCCAACCTGCAACGCACTGTATACCGTGCATCTGTTCAGGACAAAGCCATCAAGTCCCTTTCCACATAGTGTATACTGACTCCGCCTAAATCGACGCGCCGCTTGCTTGAACGGGTAGTCAAAGTATCACCAATAGCCAACACCCAAAATCTCAAAGACAAACACAATTCAAATTTTGGTCTTGCTATTTCAAAGCATAGCAAAGATAGTCAAGAGTTCAAGGAATACTCACCCACTCTCTCAACCCTACTTTCGTCGAGAAAAGCTCCTTGAAACGAAGATATGAAGCATACCCTACCTTTCCTCTGAATGTAGTGTCTGAACTATGCGTGGTGGACACAGAGGTAAGCTTTCTCTTGTCTATCTAGGCTGGCGGCGCCCCGACTTAGCGGTCTTGCGCCTCCATATAGGTAAAGTCCATATTCCTTGAGCCACCCGGACATATCAAAAACAGCCCTATCTGGGATTTCCCACTCGACAACTTGGACACCATCTCGTATGACGCGTCATTGTCTGCTCTTCAGGCGTTTAATCCGATAAGATTCTCCAATTATGTTCTTGTTCGTGATGGAGCGGCGTGGAATACGAACGCCAAGTGTTAAGCGAGAAGTTCGACACCGGAGACTGGTGAACTTCACCGGTCTGAGAGAGGAAGGTCTGTTATTCTGCGAATAGCTTCGATATATGTTTTCTCGAGGTTCAAGGGTTGCACATGCAGCAGGTTGGGATTTGTGGGTTTTCATGTCTTCCTGGAAGATACACGCCTTTCCCCTCTTTGCTTTTGCATTGACCTGGTCACTTACTTGGACAAATAGGTTATAACTGAACCCTAACCCCACCCACAATAATCCATCTATACCTCTCTAATTACTCGTCTTGTATCTTGAATTTCTGCCTTTTGATCTCTTCCCACCACCTTGTTCTTTCAACTAAAACCATGAACATCGTATCAACCACCGCCGGTGCAATGGTAGCAGAAGAATCCCCAATTACCATGGCAACTATTGCAATCACATCCTATGCTACGGAATCAACCGCTGCAGCATCTATGTTACCGACCGTGAGCCTAGCCGAATTCCCAACTTGCAAGACCTCAGTATGTTCTCATCATCCCTGAATGGCTCTGTGTGGTAGCTGATTATACTCCCAGCCACTTTGGAATTGGTATACAATCGATGCTTGTACTTTATCCTTTCTCAAACTTATATCCCCGAGTACGAATGCTGAGTTATAGGTTTCATCTCCGATTCATGGCACATAACATCCACCGCCATGTTCGCTGGGTCTTGCATAGGGGTCGTCCTCCTTGTCATTACACTCGCATTTATTCGCCGGCTTTCCAGAGAATACGACACATACAACTGCCGTCAACATGTGCAGTCTCTCTCACAGTCTCGGACTGCGGCCAACGCACCATATCTCCACCCCAACATGCAATATCATAATACGAATGAGCATGGACCCAGGACTTCGAATCTATCCAACAAGAGTGAGCATCAAGCAGAAAACATCACGAAGACTGCCCTTCCCAACCATCGCGTCGCGAGCTTTCGGCCAAGTCTTTTACAGCAGCTGTTCCGAGCTGTGCTCTTCACGATACAGGCTATTGCTGCGTATTTTATAGTCCTGGTTGCTATGCATTACAACGGTTACCTGTTTATCTGCATCGTGGCGGGGGTGCTTCTTGGGGAGTTCTTATTCTCTTGGGAGAATGTGAGTGTCGTGTAAGTTAGTTCTATATATACTCTCCTCGACGTTCTTGTTGATCGTGTGCGGCTTTTCATGTCGAGTGTGCACAGAGCAGGCTAACTTATGGTTGAACGTAGTGGGAATGAGGATTAATTCCTGGAATTTTGAGATAGGTATCCTACTGTTTGAAAGGTAGGTGAGCAGTGGAAAATGGCTTACTTTTTGATGGGATGGCAGAGGCAGAATGATTACAATAGGGTTCAGAGGCACAAGATCGAGTTATTTCATACGAGGAAAGCGGACTTGTCACCTGGAGATTTGACTCGGTGGTTAGTGAGATTACCTCCAGGCACAAAACACATTCATTGTCCAGATCGACCTTCCCAATCCTCATAATTTTTACCTCTGGGTGAACCTACAAACACGGCACCTCTGCACTCTCAAAGCTAACAGCAGTATGCAAAATCTCCACAACACCGAAATGGTAGTGCCAGATCCTGCGAGACCCCCTAGAGAACAATGACAGGGGCAGATGTATTAAAAGGTGGACACGTCGAGAGATAGTGTTTTCAAATCCTGAATAAGCACGTGAAGTGGATCAGAGAAAATATGCGGAAGGGTCTTGTTGTCGAGAATGTTTTTGTGGTTGAGAACTCTTAGATGCCACATCTATTCACCGCAGTAAGTATATTCACGCAGAACCCCGATTAAGCTCTATAAGAAACCACTTTCTTCCCTCGAGAAACCCACACCCTTTAGCTCCCGAGGAAGAAAAGGCTCGACAGAGACCACTCATCAGCCGATTTGTCTGACTATCTGTTTTTTACGCTCCTCTTCGAGGGGAGCTATCTGCTTTCATGTATCATTTCTCACTGTAATCTCACATCCCCAAACAAAACCCAAGGAGGTACATGGGCATCTTCATATTCCAGCACCGCACCTCTGCAATTCGTAGCCGCCTCATCTGCTTCCCGCATGAATCCCTGCATTCCAAAACCCCACAACATTCTCCCTGAAGACCATGCACTCCATAATCACCTCCCAACACCATCGACAAGGAGAAGAGATAAGAAGACTTAAATGATCGGACCATGCGAGCACTTCCTGGCATCTGACATATCATACATACCTCCAGTCACATCGCAGTATCGCACCCCTGAAGGAGTCGAGATTCGAGGTGAAAATACGACAAGGAAGCAATCTGCTGTGCCTCCTCGACCGATAAGTGAGGAAGCCTCTCACACACCAAGGAGAGGATTTATATGCCCCGACTCGTGCAATTTTCATGCGTTGAATTTCGCTACCTATGTACCAGACCAGTCGCTAACGCCCTATGCCATGAGAAATTCCTTTGCGCCTGAAATGTGAGAAGTAAAAGCTTGCTTCCTCCAGAAATTCATCAGCTAGCCGTCCAGCAGTCCGCATTCCTCGTCCATTCATCATCTCTGTTCACTCGCCTTAAAAATCCGAACGACAGTGCAAGCCCAAAATGTCATGTCTGTACACATTCCGTTCCGTTTCCCCTCAGAATTTCTTCAAAGCCACGGGGCGGCTGAATGCCTAAACATCATACATCTTTCCCCTACTCTCCAATGCCCCCTTGATAGCATCACAGCTATCCTTCGCATCCCCAAACAGCATCTTCGTGCCAGGCATGAAGAACATCGGATTCGGAACATCCGCGTACCCCGAACTCATCCCTCGCTTCATGACCACAACCTGCTTGCTCTTCCACGCATGCAGCACCGGCATCCCCGCAATACTACTCCCGGGCTCCAGCGC
This sequence comes from Hymenoscyphus repandus, assembly GCA_001414415.1. Classification (NCBI taxonomy): domain Eukaryota; kingdom Fungi; phylum Ascomycota; class Leotiomycetes; order Helotiales; family Helotiaceae; genus Hymenoscyphus; species Hymenoscyphus repandus. Next base: position 70,787 of record LLCE01000083.1, on the reverse strand, counting down.
GATCGGATTGACCGTGTCATTCGCGCCAATGACGAGCGTAACATCCGTTTCAGGAAAGTCGTCGTTTATCTCATCCATCTCGAGTACGATGTCATAAGGGACGGATGCTTCAGCGAGGAGGACGTTGCATTGGCCTGGCATACGGCCGGCCACGGGGTGAATGGCGAAGCGGACGTTGACTCCTTTGTGTTTGAGCATGCGGGTGATGTCGCTGATGGCGTATTGGGCTTTCGCGACGGCCATGCCGTAGCCGACGACGATGATGACGGATTCGGCAGTGGCGAGGGCGTCGGCGGTTTCTTCGATGTTGGTCTTGGTGATCGACCCTTCGATTTTGTATTCGGAATTGTCTACAGGCGCGATACCTCCGAACAGGACATTAGTGATGGAGCGGTTCATTGCGACACACATAATGTAGGACAGAATAGAGCCGCTGACTCCAATCAGCGAGCCGATTGTGGTGAGGAGTGGATTGTCAAGCATGAACCCCTCAGCAACAAGAGCGAAACCAGAATATGCATTGAGGACAGTGATGACAACAGCTTGATCTTGTTAGCGATTGCTGTTTCCTGAAAGAATTTGACTTACGCATATCAGCTCCGCCAATCGCGGCGGTGGTGGTATATCCCTTCAAAAAACTCAGTACAGCGTTACCCGCCAAGCACCCAGCTGCAATTAGTGGAGCACCAGGCGCCATCGTAAGGAACGTGCCCATGGTGGCGATGTTGAGACCAAGGAGAGAGCTATTCAATGCGTGACGAGGGCCAGGGAGCTTGATCGGCTTGGAGGACATTTTACCAGCGAGCTTCATGAAAGCCACCACGGAGCCGGTAAAAGTTACACCACCTACATTCATGTCAGTGGTAAGCGAGAGAAAAGGGTGGCACAAAATTTACCGATGAGAACTCCCAGATAACCGGCAACCAAATGCAACATGGAAATGTCTCCAATATGTGCTAGAACGCTGCCAAAACTTGTCAACACAGCCGCTAAACCGACAACTGAATGCAAGGCAGCGACTGTTTGAGGCAGATCTGTAGCCGTGGTCCTACGACCGATCAAGAGTCCTACACAGAGTTAGCCAGCTTATATTTCCAGGGTCAGATTGAGCATACCTAAGATACTGCCAACAGCGGCGACCCCACCGAATTGCATCAATACATCCGGCGGGAAGCCCACAGCACCAAGGGATGCAAGAATGCCAGAGCTGACACCAAGGACACCAAGAATATTTCCTTGTCGTGCAGTTGCCTGTGAAGCAAGTCCTGACAGAGACCCGATGCAAAGCAAACTACTCGTGAGATATCCAGCTTGGACAAGTCCAGCCATGCCAGTACTTGCTGCGGCAATGTAGCCCGCACCAAATATTGCGCCCGGAATCGCATACAGCCAGGGGTACTCTGGAGGATCAGTGGGACCTTTGAGCCGTGTTAGTAAGACGACTTAAAGATGATCCTGGCCACTGACGCTTGAACATATCTAGCATTCTCTTGGTAATGACGAATCCACCCGAGACATTGACAAAGGCTAGCAAGACCGATGCAGCACCAAGAGCTTGTGGTATCGTGTGAGGGATCAGCCCACCGCCCATGATAAAGAAGCCGCCAACTCCAACCATTCCTGTCTCTTGTTAGCACGGGTCGCAAGCTATTGGCTAGCGTCAAATCGCACCTGAAATGGCATTGGTGACACTCATGAGCGGCGAGTGCAAGGCGGGTGTAACACCCCAGACCGTTCGGTAGCCGATGAGTCCAGCGAGTGCGAACGTAAAAGCATTGGTCATGAATATTGGTCCTGTTACCTTTCCCAATGCCAATGCAAGACTCATCCCTCCTGTGACGGTCGCAACTTCTCGAGAAGTCTTCTGCCATGGTGTAATCGCTACACTCGTTGGCGCCGTAGCATCCGTATTTGGTTGTGTCGATTTCGCTGGCGCTGGAGGGGGAGCTGGCCGAGGAGCAGTAGGAACGATGTCTCCGTTGTATGTGACGACTGATCCACGAACCACCTCATCCTTCATATCCACACCGAATTTGTTCTCCTCCGGGTTCATGGACAGGAGGAACTTGGTAATGTTATTCGAATACAGAGTTGAGGATTGCGTCGGTAAGCGAGAGGGAAGATCCGTGTACCCTACACACTATCAATTGCTGGAGTTGTTCGAGGCATGTTGGACTGACCAATCACTGTCACGCCTTCATGTTCAACAAGTCTCCCTGGTTGGGTAGCAACGCAATTGCCTCCTGCTTCTGCAGCAAGATCTACAACCACGGAACCGGGTTTCATGGCTTGAAGCATCTGGGGTTCACAATCAATGGATGAACGATGGCCAATAACATATCGCATTGATATTGGTCGGGATCTAAGCTTACCTCTTCCGTGATCAATTTTGGGGCAGGTCTCCCGGGGATTAGTGCAGTCGTTATCACAATGTCTACTTCGCGGCATTGCTCTAAAAAGAGTTTCATTTCGGCTTCGATGAATTCCTTGGACATCTCCTTTGCATATCCACCAGCACCAGAACCATCTTCTTCAATCTCTACCTCGATGAATTCTGCACCAAGGGATTGTACTTGTTCACGAGCGGCAGGTCGGGTATCAAAACCTCGGACGACCGCTCCAAGTCGGCGTGCCTGGGCATGTTCATAATTGGAATGGAAGAGAGGGCGGGAGACTTACTGTTGCAATTGCACTTAGACCAGCTACTCCAGCTCCGATCACCAGCACTTTACATGGAGGGATCTAACTTGATTAGTTTGAAGGGAGGTTGGGAGTCGTTTTCGGAGTTAGACTCGGCTCACCTTCCTGGGATTGGTGTCAGCAAAACAAACAGCAAGCAAACAGCAAGCAAACAGCAAGACAAATAGCAAAACAAAGAGCAAAACAAATAGCAAAACAAATATTCGTTTGAAGGACGAAGCTTGACTTACCCAGCAGCAGTCACTTGGCCAGTCATGAACCTTCCAAAATGATTCGACGCCTCTAAGACAGCTCTATAACCTGCAATGTTCGCCATGGAGCTATCACGTGATCAGTTTCCCTCCTTGCCAATACGTTCTCAAGACAAACCTCAAAGCATCAAAAACCTGCGCTCTAGAAATTCTGGGTATCATGTCCATAGCGAAACTCGTTGTCCGTCTATTCGCAAGTTTCTGCACCACATTCTTATTCTGGGTCGGGTAAATGAACGAAATCAAGGTTGATCCCTCCTTCAGCAAGTCCATCTCGCTCATCTGGCCCTCGAAACTGGGTGCTCGAACTTTGAGGATGATGTCGCTATCCGACCACACCGTCTTCTTATCTGCCAGTGTCACGCCGGCCTTTGTATATGCTTGATCGGTGAATTGGGCCTCGGCTCCTGCGCCACGTTCCACCAGGACACGCTTGAAGCCTTTCTTGAGGAGAAGAGCCACATTTTGTGGTGTGATGGCTACTCGACGTTCGTTTGGGTATATCTCTCGGACGACACCTATGGTGAGTTCGGAATATGGTCTGGAGACGACAGGTGGTGCATATTCGGTGGCTTCGGAGACTGATGCATTCTGGCGTGTAGAAACAAGGGAGGTTCGTAGAGGGAGGCCCTTTCGACTGTCAATCCATTTGCGTGAAGGTTGATAGAACGGTCGAACGTGTCGTGCTGTCACAATGCTCGGTTAGCTGATGATCCTACCAACGGTGCAGCAAGAGCAAGAGACTATACCAAGAAGTCCAAGACTCGAACTCCTAGAAGCTGTAATTGCTGAACGGATGCCAGCTCGACACTGAAGAGCCGTCGGCTGCAAGATCGATGAGCGTATCATGGCTGGAAATCGAGAATTGCAGTCGAGGAAGACGACGTGTTGTCGCAAGTGGAAAATTGCATTTGCGACACAAATGAATGAGCCTTGTGATAGCGGTTACGAGCGGATGAAGCGGTCGGTCGACTTGGCCGTCGAGTAAGGTTGAGTCCTTGTCTTCCTTGTCTTCCTTGTCTTCCTTGTCTGCAAGCTTACCTGGCCTAGGTAGAGATTAGGTAGAGATTGATGCAGTACCAAGGGTCTCGAGTGCGAGACCAGGTCGCGATACTCGTAAGTGAGGATATATTTCAATTCACACTAAAGACGTAGAGTAAAGAAAAGAAGGGGTGATAGTGATAGTGATGGTGATGGTAATGGTGATGGTGATGGTGATGGTGATGGTGATGGTGACGGCGATGTCAAAGATACAAAGGGTGTCCACGTTGGAGGTGGGAGGTGAGAGGTGGGAGGTGGGAGGCGGAAGGTGGGAATTGGGAGCAAGGAGCTGGGAGCAAGGAGCTGGAATCTGGAGTCTGGAGTCTGGAGTCCCGAGGCTCGTATGAAAAACAACACGATCTCCCACTACGATGGCTTGCGGTGCGTTCACTGGCGGCGGTTGAGGCTTCTGCCTCCCTCTCCCTATCCAGGTAGGTAGGCAAATATCTACAGCCTCGAAATGGAAGCCGCATCTAAGGTCGCTCTTGCCTCCTACTGTCGTGTGTGATTCCGCCAATGATTGGTGCTACTGCATCTCTGTATGTCGTGAGTCGTCAAGGTCCCCCTCTTTCCCTCTTCTCGTTGCGGCACGAGCCCCTGTCACCTATGTCGCCCCTGTCACCTACATCACCCTTGTCACCCCTATTACTCTTGTAACCCCTGTCAGATTATGGATTAATTGTGGGGTGACCCAAAGTGTGGGGGATGCGGGGAAGCCCTACTAAAGGTAGTACTTTCACCACCCCAGAGACGCTCAAACAGCCAGTCAAACGTCAGACATTAGCCTCCATGACTGCCAAATTCCAATTCTGGCAATCGAGGGGTTCACGGGAAAATATGCGACCACTTATATGCGCGTTCGCATTTGCGGTCTCGCAGAATCCACCATAGCATTTCCCGATCGCGCGTTTTGATGTTGTGTTCAATCACTGGTCATATTTGGGAGGGTTCGCCATATTGATAAAGTATTTGTCGAAGCCCGGTCCATCGGATCGCATTGTTCCAACCGACTTCTGGAAGGATTCACTACAACCATCGCTGCAAGTCAACATACTTCGAAGTAGCAACTCTATGCAGCGGTTGCATCAACCAACGATCATTGGTGGAGTATGGATTTTGGTGCAGTATGGCTTTTGGTGCAGTGTGGCTTTTGGTGCAGTATGGCTTTTGGTACAGCATGGCTTTTGGTACAGTATGGCTTTTGGTACAGTATGGCTTTTGGTGCACTATAGCTTTTGGTGCACTTAGCTTTTGGTGCAGTATAGCTTGTGCTTCAGCAATCGAACTCACTTCTGCATATATACTCTCGCAGTTAGGTGACGTTTAGGTACAGTGTGGTTAGGGAGTAGCTAAATTTACGTGCTAGGTATATGATAGGGGACTAGCACGTGACCATTTATCGCCAAGAGTCATCATAAATGAACCGGTTCGTCTCAGTACGGAGGACAACCACAACCAATTAAATCAGTCTCCTTTCACAATTTGTCTCGCTGCCGTCCTTGAGATTTCGAATGTTGCGTCGTGGCTACTTTCGCTCGCCCATTTGTTGGCATGAAGCAAACCACGTGAGTGAATCAAATCGTGTCCTCGGATAGTGTTCTCATGAATGGTAGCACTACATGAGCGACTCTGGTGATTCGAAGATCGCTCAACAAATCGATCGACGGCGGACCAATCGACGGCGGAGCAGAAACACAACTAACCGTACCTTCTCTCCTTCTACCGCGTCAGACATGTATGCTGAGTAGAGCACAGTGACCCCTCAGATCCTAGCTTCTAAAGCTCTATGCCATCCGAAGGAGCAAGATTTGTTTTTCATTCCTCTCATCTGGAGCGGAAACCTTCGAATTTAGTTGAGCGGGTGAGTAAAGAAGCAGAATAATAGAGGGGAGCAATTCAGGACCCAACACGACTTCGGTCGATCGACCCAGGAAACCTCAGAGTGACATACTTCAAACCAGGTCGACTTTGGAGAACTGGAAAGATGATCAGGATCCTACCTATTTAGCGACCCCGAGCAGTCCCAAGCAGACTTACGAAAGACGGAAAGATAGCAAGCAAGTCGCTGTCGCATCCATTTTCGTTTGAACACCATCATATTTACTCCTGTCCTATAACCCTATACCAGCCCCGTTATCATCTCTATATGATGGTGATAACGTGTTGCCGAGAAACCTCGTCGAATCGTGCACACGGCATCGTTGCATCCCATTCATGATCCCTAAGAAAGAGTTCCTGAAATCGTACACCCTGTCCAGAAAACACGCCTACTCTACGAAATTCTCCTATATTCTGGCCCGTTTTTTCTAACACCAACCCCAGCACCGGGCGCTCTTCTAAGAAATCGTTGGAGTCATCCAGCTTGATAATTATTGGGAGGCTATAGAAGGTGCCTGACGGAGTTTCGAGCTTCTCGCGGTCCATCTTTATGTATAGCCTCTGCTTGAGCACTACTGGGTCATCATCTCCGCCCAGGATGGTTTCCGTCAAGTTCGCCTGGGTGAGAATGAGACCGTTGATATGACACCGTTCCGGATCTATGATATCTCCGTATAAGTTGCCGCAACCGCTGTCATCAACGAACGAGCGCTCGTAAAGACATCCAGGATCGATACCTTTAGAAAGTCTCAGTTCTTTCAACTTCCCACATAGGCGTAAGAAACCCCCACGCACGAATCCAAACATCCCCTCAGAGCTGACTACCTCCACGTCACAGACCCGTGCTTTGAGTTGCCAACCTGGATCTGGATCGGGCACTAGACATGCGACTCTGTTGTTCACGGCTGCCCAAGAAAATGAAGGGGCTCGATAAGTCTCATTAGAAGGTGAGGTTGGATAAGGCTCTGGATCCACAGATGTCCACAGAAGTTGGAGCTCAAGGTTCTCACGCCACAAACCCGCGACATACTCCCCCATTCCCTGCTTGTGAAGCATCTTCCCGACCCCAGAAATAGCGACCAGTTTATCACGAGGGTATGAAAGCTTACACACGGAGTACCTCTCCACAATCCGCAACCAGATCTCCAAGGCCGTCTCTCCAGCCGTGCCTCCATCTAGCTCGAATGTTTTCGAGACAGGAATACGGTAAGGGAACTTCTCAGATCTTAGACTAGTGGTGCACTCCCAAAAGACTTCTTTGTCGCCTAAGTGAAGTACACAAGGCGCCAGAATTCGCTCTTGCATCACCCACGCACGGCTCAATAGCGGCTGGGATTCAACATTGACATCCCAGTAGGACGAGTCAAGCATGATATAACGATTAACATGGTCGTTCGGTCGGGCCATTGCATATTCCATTGAGCTTTGTTCCTCTGCACCCATACCCATACGAGGCAGAGCCAGCTTTCCAGTCGATGCTTTGGGATTCAATAGTGCGATATTGCATGCAGTATACGCATATACCTCATGCATCTTTTCTGCCTCGGTATTCCAATCCTCCAGATTCTCTTCTTCCTGCACGATACAGAGGGAGTCGATCCAAATGTGCAGTAGACCTAACTTTCGACAGACAGTGATTGCAAGTCGAAATGCGGGAGAAAGCTCGTCCAGAGGGATTCTAGATTGAAATGTTTGAATATTGTCGCGTTTGAGCTTGAGAAATTTGCCGTCACCCCACATGTGACTAAGGGTGGCATATTGGATGCTTGTTGCGTTCTCCGTCACCACAAGGCGGGGATCCTCGTTTTCCTTATCGCCTATTCTCACCAACCTCGTCGGGTTCCATAAGATAGGGGCCTTTGCTAACCGACATTGATCATGGTCGGACACGCATTCGTGGTACCAGGAGGCTCCTAATTCAAGAGGGTCTACTCTGGGAAGATGATCACCTTCGAGAAGCAATTGGTGTCCCGTCAGATGATGAAGCGCTATGTATCGACTTAATTAGCCTGAAGGAACCAGTGACTGGGCGTGTAGGCCATACTAGATCGATCAAATAGTCTGAACTTGAAAGGCAGCTTGATTCTTGTCACCGGGGGAACACCCAGCAGCCCCGTCAAAGGATTCGGGTCCTCCCACTCAGCTTCAAAGTCCGCCCAGAGCCAATCTGTCACAGGTGTTGCGTCACATTCGCTCGGCTGAGATTTGGTATCACTGGCGTGGTGTTGTCGAAGCCGGAAGTAGAAGTACAGAGAAATATCGGACCTCACGCTGGGGTCTGGAAGCTCGTGCTCTTCGACTCCGCTCCACAGTCTGTCGCACACGAGACACATGGTCCTCACTGAACGGGTCGTCCAGAGTGGCCGCATGGATAGGCAGTTATAATTCCCATCAGGAAATTCATCTCGGGTTTGCGCGCTGATAGGCGGCACCGAGTCGACCGCTTCCTGACAGTACGAGCAAAGCATAGCGTATATTGACACAACAGTCGAGTGCCCGTTAATACAACATCCAGGATTGGGAAAAGTATTAAGCTATTGTCTGGTCCCCCGGGAATGACGATCGAGGCAAAAATTAATCATGGTAGGCTGTGCTGCGGTTATCAGGTGACCCTGCTTCAGCTGAAGATGATATAGTGTTTGCTTTTTCCAGGCGTACTCTCATGCAGAGCTTCAGCAAATCAAGCGCTGAGCTCCACTTGCACGACCTGGATGAGAAGAGTGACTGAAAGCCAGATAAGAAAATCTGCCCTCAGCGGACACCAGTAACGTAAATGATTTCATTATTCGTAATTTTCGAATCTACAATCGAATCGTCACCAACTAGAGCATAGCCATAGCTACGCCCAAGGCTCCGATTCCTGCCATCATGGCCGCATTACTGTTGCCAACTGGGACCGCAGCACCTGTGCTGATAGGTCGACCAGTGCTTGTCGCGTTTCCACCCCCTCGGCCAGTCCCCGATGCACTCCCACTGCCTCTTCCACCTCCAGTCCCCGTTGCACTAGCGCCGCCTCGTCCAGTCCCGGTGCTTGTTGCAGTCTCACCCGTGACATTGCCTCCTCCTCCAGCAGCAAGAGCAGCCTCATTCGTGACGTTGAAGTAGTTTGCGAACAAGACCTGGACACCAGCCTGGTTGACCACGTTCAACGCGCTGAAATTCTGCCTCGCCATTCCGGCTCTCATTAACGTCATGACTGCCGAACTGTCTCCTGTGGTGTTGACGAGGAGTTCGATATAGCGGTGGGTCGTCAACGCTCTGTTTGGTGGCGAAGGCTGTGCGTATGTTGCGAACGCCGCGGCGTTTGTTGGGTTCTTCAGCTCGAACATTGTCTGCCCTGCTACAGTGGTAGATGAAGCAGCAGATTCGAGACCAGGTTGGATCCAATGGAGGAATTGGCCAGTCTTGCTATCTGTTGGAGCTCCTGGAATATCGGGATCAGTCATTATGACTGCGTAGGTTCCAAAGAGTCGCTGCGATGTGCCTATTGTTGGTGCTTGTGCAGTTTCTGGGAAGCGTTAGTCGTCTGTAAGATGTGGTATTCCGGGGTGTAGAACGTACGGGCTCTTGGGATGTTAACACCATTTGTCGCTAGCTTGCTACCGAAGGCTACCATGAGGTCGCCATTCGATGCTGGCTCGAATGCTCTTGGTGTTGCTGCAAAGGATGTTCCTGCCAGAGCAAGAGTGAGGATGTATGATGACAGCATTACGATATTGATAGATGAGCCTGCTCAACCTTGAAAACCGTTCCAAATATTTACACGAGAAGAATTGTTAAACGTGTATCAACACGGATAGGATTGTTGTTGGAGTTGTAGTTCATCAACAGCGCTAAACTTTTCAAACTCCCAAGACTAGTGATGACGAGTTCCATGAACCATCAGCCTCTTAGTCAGTCATGATGGCCGTTTCGAAACTCTACGCACCACGGGGAAACCCACTTTTCCAGCTTCAAGCTCGTCTGAGACAGGCTTGGCAGAATCGACTGTATGTCAAGATCGCGAACATGCAAAGAAAACGAGCCACGGCCCACGATCGTTAGGATCGACCTTGTACGGAGCCGCATTTCGGTGTCTCGCTAGTCAAAGCATCGATCAACGGTGGACCCTTAGACATTGACGCGGTTCTTATTATAGAAATATGATTCTAGAAATATACCCAAGTCTCCGCAAAAATGATTTGAATAAAAAAGTTCACATGCGATAGATGTAGCAAGCGCAAAATAACAGCAAACTCAGAAACGGTATTTGAAGGAAAGCTTGAGATCAGGACGTCAAATTCTTGGTCGTTGAAATGCCTTGTCCGGGAAGCCCCCGTCCGTAACACTTTGCGGTCTTGGATCATCATGCCTTCCGAGAGCCCCATCGGATGTAGTGTCCCGAGGCATCAACCGAGATGAATGTGTGATATGTAAACAAGATTCATATAAATTCATATATTGTCGTATGACTGAACATGAAAAAATTTGAGTCCGTCTTTTACCTAGGCGCTCTTTCGACTTTGGAATAGATCAAAGAGACAATTGCGCCTCTTGATTAGGAGCGACCACTCGAATGCGAGGGACTTCTGTCAGGATGAAACAGCAAATAACCGCATCGAGACTTTGACGATATCCTGACATTGAAGTTTGTCACGGCGTCTAGTAGAAGGGTGCTGTTAGAAAGGAATTCTAGTCGACCGGTAACAACACAAGAGCCATCAGGCAATTCCCATGACCAAGAAGAGTATGAGACGCTTATGTTGGAAAGGACGAGGCGAGTTCGACAAAATTTGCTGATCCGGAGAGTTCTCCGAAGTATACTCAACAGCACAAACTAGCTTGCTGCGAAGAGAATGAATGGTACCAATGACCGTCTTTTTCAACCACAAGTCAACTCAACCAACATTCTTTGCGGGTGGTATATGGCCAATGCCCCAAATGAGAAGACCTAACGGTCAAATGCAGCCACAACGTGTCTAGGTGTGCTGCAACTGATTTGACGGACAGAAATTTGACTGGCAGAATATTGCTTGATAAACCCGTGGCCCTGAACAATTGTCTTTATAAGCAATTGTATTCAGGTTTGCTATGTTTAGAAAGTCTCGGGGTAAGGAGATGAAGGACTAGAAGGGATGATCGTGCTGAGAATCATCATTGTGAAGCATTGGACTAACATAGGTAGCGATTACAGTGTGTTATGACGATTGTTGTGGATCTCTGTCGGTTTTGTGAGTTGATGAATGAATTTGAATCTGAAAGGTGGTTGGTGCCTGAGATTTGACATCTGAGGCAAGGCACCCACGGCTTGAAAAAAGGCTGGGCATCACCAACCTCTCAACTTTCACCACCCCACCACACTTCAACCTCCTCATAATCACAACAATCAATATCAACAGTAGGTCAATCTGCCAGTGCAGATTCTCTTCCTTTCTACTTCTATCTGGCTGCCAAACACCTACCTACTCTGCTTCGTCACAACGCAATATTGTGTGTTTTATATTGTCTTGACTTCTCTGTCCCTTCTAGTCCTAATTTCTCCGCCTGCGTACTCAAATCAATCACAATTCACAGTCAAAAGGACGACCTCAGTAGTGCCCCGAGGAGAGGTGTTCGGAGTTAAAATCTGCTCCTAACAATAAACTTTCTTACAATCATGCCCGAGATGTCGCAAACCACCACCTCTCCCTTTACGCCCTCCAATGTCAACATGGCTTCACTACCTCTAGTCGCTTCAGAACCTCCACCACCACCATACACACCATCTTCCGCGGCTCCAGTCCACACATCATCAACCAATCCCGGCTTCTGCCCTCTAGCCTTCAGCGAACGTCATGCAAACAAGACACCCGGTGGAGGAATGACAGCAGCACAATACTTTGCTCCATGTCCCGCATGTGGGACGGTGGTTCAAGATGCGATACCGGGAACATACAAGGAAGGATGGAGAGAATGGGTTGATCCTAGTGTCAATTTTCGATGGGAAAGCCATGTCCCTCCGCAATTGCCAGGCAGTAAAGGTGAGATGGTGCAGAAGCCGAAAGCCGCTCGGATGAGTGACGCGAACGATATCGATCTCGAGCGAGGTCTGGACGAAGGCGAGAGGGAGGAAAGACTAAGTTGTTGGATATGCTGGGAATACGAGCAGAAATGGGAAGAGCCAATGGGTCCTGAAGTGTGGTATGCACATATGAGGAAGCACTTTAGGAATGATGGCTTTAGGGTATGCGTTGGGAAGACTGGTGGGATGCAAAGAAGGCGGAACTGTGGCGTGAAGGAATGTCCAAAGATACATTCTTGAATACTTAAACAGGGGGTGAAGTCAGAATAATGATACCTGGAGTTTTTGGGCAACTGAACAATTGTTAGATCACCAGCGCTTAGTCGATTTCTGGGAAAGTCGCACGTAAATCACAACTTTATATGCCGCTTTCAGAAGCGAACTATGCCAATTTATTTATTGCTGCTGTCTTGCCTTGCTTTACCCTAGCAAATGGGTTGGCACTATATGCAGACAAAATTGGATAAAAAGAAATTGTATAGAGCTCGAGAGAAATTGTAGGTTTGTAATATTCATTATTGATGCTACGATCGTTGACTATGTAAATTATTATTGTCTTAGTGGACATAGAGATTTAATTTAGTATTAACACTTTTCTCCGTTTGTCCAAAGACACAATAAGTGCAACAAATGACTTTACGGGATAGTGTAATTATTAGCAGCCTATTAACCACAGTAGGTATAGCGGTTCCTAATTCTTGCTACAGTTAGAACATGGAAACTTGTGCATGATGTATAGGGAACATGCTTTAGTTAACCATAATTTTACCTTAAACAGAGGTAATTCTCTCCTAGTCTTGCGCACTTAGTACTAGTATCTCTTGTTCAGAACAATTCAGAGGAGTAGGGTCGTGGAGAAGAGATTATTACAATAGCTTATATTGTCAAGCCAATACTCTGTCTGAAAGTGACAGGACTCGCTTAGCCCTTTAAGCGCTATCAGCTGTCTCACTTCTGCGCGAGCGTAGTGGCAGGTATCCAGTATCATAAAGTAAGATTCCGTTTGATCTCTAGATTCTCTATTCGCGAATGTAGATGAAAAGGCATCTCAGAAACTCACGAATTTCCTCCAAGATAGAAAACCATCAGACCAACCAGATAACTTTGTCCAGTAGGTCCTAGATCGGAGTTATCACAATAGCACCTCAAATAAAAGCAAAATAGATAAAGTCAGAATCTTCGGTTGGAGTAAGCAGTCATAATTCTTAGATCTCTACAGAGGTCCAGAAAAGTCGCAAGCCTTAAACTTCCTATGTCAACTAACAAGAAAGCGCAAGATCTCAATTTGTGGAGCGAGACATTCGACGTGCATTATTTATGCTGTTTTATTAGCTCTACACCTCGACGTTTCAATTTCCTCTTGTTAAGCCTGTGGCACTGTTCAGTACGTTGTCGAGGACCTTCCAGAAATCCATTCCTCACCGCCTCTGTATGGGGCAGACATACTAGTTATGGGCGATGACACGAGATGAAGCATTCTTGATATAGTGGATACTTTGACAGGATAGATTATTTTAGCGGATGGCTTTACATTGTATTTTGAATTCGCTTTCCTCAATTATAACATTTCTGTATTCAATTGACCCCCTGTTTGGTTTGCCAGTTTCTATGCTAGTCTTTAAGTGCCATACGAAGGCCTTAGCTGTCGCTTTACCAGATGGCAAGTGCTAGCCGTTGACTCTCTGATCGTGGAAGTCTCTACTAGTGGCTAGTGAACTGCTCAACCTCGATGATTGCAAGAGAAGTCATGGCCGAGGGCGAGGTTGAAGGCTAGTGGTTGGCAGTTGTGAAGGACGGTTAAAGTTCAAGCTTAAAAGGCAATGGAAGGAGACGTTTTGCAGATAACTCTAATCAACACGAGTCCGTATGATGTTCCAATGGGCGGGTGTATGCAGACCAGCATGGGAAATAAAGGGAGTAAGCAGGGGGAACTTTATCGCTACCGAAAAGTGGGCACAGCAGGATTGAGTCTGTGGACCGCACCCCTTCATTAATTCAAAAGCCTGGATGACTAGCAAGAAGTTGCTACGATTAAATCCGAGTAGAACGTAATATCTATGTGCTTTGCGTTGGGATACGCCCGGCAATTTTATTTGACGCGAAGATGAAGGCTACTGGTTAGACATAATACAAAAATTGGAAGATGCCAGGTGCAACTGCAATGACTACAGGTGCATGGGTAGCGTAGAGTGTTGTCATCACGTGACCCAATAATCACCAAGCCTGCTTGACCACGATCTCAACAGTCCTCTTCTGCTTCCTGGGTTTCATAATCGATTATTGTGTTGTTATAGGGTCAAAGTATATGTTTTTACTTTTGTCTTTTGAAGAGCCTCACTCAGTAATTATGAGTTTTATCTCAGCTCACATGCTGCAAATTCACGAGATTAGTGTGCGGACCGCAGTCTCTCCGACTTATTATTACTATATAAGTCTACTGTAGACGAATCTGCAGAAGATCAGCCAAACTTGCATCTGCCACGCAATGCCCATTTCGTGGAAATCACTTGGCGCAAGGCGCATTCACGAGGCTGTAGGAATATCTGATCTAGGCAACCACATTTGCATGATTTGCTAAGCCAAAAACACACTGGTGCGTATATATTTTACCATCACCACTCAATCACTGGTTCCGAAGCTACGGGCAGATTTCCCCGATTTACGTCAGCGAAAGCCTAGTCACGTGTGTTGTATCCTCTGGTAGAGCTTGATTTCCTCCATGTCGTAAATGAGGCGCGAAAGGCTCCTTCAGTCAATTGGCTCGTTTATTCGCTTTAGTATATAATAATACGAACATCCTTGCTCTCTTGAAGTGTTTGGGCTTCCTCTAGTCAGCATCCCGCGGATGGAAGCATTTGGCTCCACAAACAGTGCAGTTTTGGTATCGTGCAAGTTTGTACCACGTTCCACTTTTCAAGTATAAAGGATATCAATCTCCAGCCCATATTTTTGCGGCACAGCAAGATCAGATTTCACCATGCAGACCTATTTGCTTCAGTATCTCGGCTTGACAGCCTTCATCAGATCCAATTCTCCTTCTCGGTGCAAGTCCACACCTGCCTCCCTCGATTGGCCGAGTCAAGCCCAGTGGTCAAGATTAAATCAATCACTTTCCGGTCAGCTAATCAGACCTGTTCCACCTGGTGCGGTCTGTCATCCTGAAGAATTGAGTTATAACAATAGTACTTGTCAGCTAGTGCAGGCTGGTTGGGAAACATCAATCTGGCATACTCATAACTCAGTTAGCTCCATTCAAGACAACTGGAATAACGATACGTGCTTACCAAACCCTATCGCACCTTGTAATGGCTTAGGGTATCCACTCTATGTAGTGAATACGACTTCCCCGAAAGACGTCCAGAAAGGCGTTGATTTTGCTAGGAAACGGAATATCCGGCTGATTGTTAAAGGAACGGGTCATGATTATCTAGGAAGGTGATTATCTTCGTTTGAATTATTTCACTTGCCGAGCTCATCTTCTGTAGATCATCCGCTCCCAATTCCCTCTCAATATGGACTCATCATATGAGGGGTATTAGTTTCCATGATGGATTCAAACCCAAAGGCTGTAAATCCACCATCAATGTCCAGGCTATCACAGCAGCAGCCGGTACCCAGATGCGAGAGCTAAACGAGCAAGCCCATGCTCGAAACCTGACGATCGTCTCTGGTGGCGCAGAAACTGTGGGAGTTGGGGGCTATATCCTCGGTGGAGGACATGGCGCCTTGAGCTCCACTTTTGGCATGGCAGCTGATCAAGTATTGGAAATGGAAGTCGTAACAACAAATGGTCAAATACTCACTATCAATGAATGCCAACACAGCGATCTCTTCTATGCCATGCGAGGAGTGAGCAAGTCCATTCTAACTGCAAGTTTCTGACTACTAATCAGAATTCCAGGGCGGTGGATCCACATTCAGTATCCTAACATCTGTGACAATTACAGCTTATCCCTCCTTTCCATTCTTAACCACACTTGCCATCATGACTGCGCCACCCGGAACTTCGTCTTTCTTTTCGACGGCTGCAAATTTCATCTCTCAATTTCCAGCATTGGACCAAGCCGGAATCAGCTCTTACACTTGGGTCTTTCCCAACCTTACCATGCCATCATTCGGCATCTTTGATCCCGCTGATGTCATTGGCGGTGTTTTTCTACTGCCTGCTTTTGACGAAAATACCACAACAAACTCCCTCGCCAACACGCTACAAGGCGCGGTCAACAAGACTCTCGGAACCCTCGCATCAGCCGATCGATCTCTCTACTCAGCTACTGTAGTCCCACCGGTAGCAAATCCAAGCTTTTGGGACTGGTGGAAAGACAACAACGGTCCTCTTGACGCAGGAGGGGACGTCTCACTCGGCTCTCGACTTCTTGATAAGAATGCACTGACAAGCGATATTCCAAAGCTGACCAACGCAATCGGAGAAGCAGCCACAGGTTTAGGGAGCACAGGTGGGATCGCCTTCCATCTAGTTGGACTCGGTGGCAAGAGCCCACGCCAAGCTATCCCACGAGGTGGCGCAACTCCAGCGCGCAATCAATGGGCTGACGTCCTCGTTCACCCTGTGCTTTCCACCTCTTGGCCACCATTCAATATCAGCGAGAAGAAGAGACAACAGCAAGATGTTACAAACCGTCGTGTAAAAGCGCTTCGCGATCTCGCTCCTAGTACAGGGGCATATATCAATGAAGCCGATCCTAATGAACCGGAGTTTGAAAGAGTGTTTTGGGGAAAGGATTTGGAGTTCTTGCGAGGGGTGAAGAAGAAGTATGATCCGGAAGATGTGCTAGTTTGTAAGCCTTGTATTGAGGGGATTGGAATCAGGTGGGAGGAGGTTGAGGGCGAGGAAGGGGTGAAGTTGTGTCGCAAAAATGGGAGGTAGTTTAATGTTTTAGGGCAAACTTGGCTTGATGACATGTGGCTGGTTTCTAGTCAATTTGAACACTGTACAGAATTTTTCAGCATGATTTTCTCAACTGATACAGGAGCTTTGTCTCCTAAAGAATCATCTCAATATCACAAGTTCGTATCTACTGAATATTGTGGCTATGCTATTAAAAAATGCTTGGACTCCCACACATCCTCTTACTCATCATGTGTATCATCTTCTTCTGCCTTAAATAATTTACATCTCACACAAAACTCACCAGATGCAACACATCCAAACAATGGTGGTTTTTCGTGCCACGTTGGGAGGAGCAGAATACTCAGGTTACACGAAAGTCATAACACTGCCATTGCATGCATCATATCCACAATTTGAGAGCCTTGAGCACTGCCTCGCTGGAACTTTACAACTTGTCTGGTGACGCGGTTGTTTTCGAGGACACTTCTGTTATCTATAACTGCCTGACCTTCTCCTTACATACGTAGGTGGATGCTGATACAATTCCTACGGGAGGGGAGCATTGAAACTGTTGGGTGAAGGATTGAACAAGTGGTTGAGACCTCTATAGACTCTATTGATCACTTACTCGTTGTTTACAAAAGGGCAAGCAAGCATGGAGCTCAGTATATATATAATGGGAAGCTTCAAGTTGGAAATCAAATAGAAAATGCGATGCCGGCTTGGTTTTGGAAATAGTTATGGTCAGTGTGAGCAGCAATAATATCCGATTCTCATAATGGGCTTTCTTGACAGACCCTTGCTTGTGATTAATCGGACAAATTGGCATCGGATTTACGAGAGACTGTAGGTTATTTCAGCTTCAAGTAATCTTCTAACATGTTTGGCACACTTATAGATAAAGATTGTTCTAGACTATACGCATAGCGCATATGCTTCAGATAAACATGGCGGTGTTGGAAAAGTGCCTCTACTTTGTTTAAAACGCTATCTCTACTAGCAGATGAGTTTTCTATACTCGGGGTAGGAGCAAGAGTATTTGATATAATGGTGAATTGAGTCAGTAGTGAGAAATTGTTGTCGAGTATATGATTTGTGTACTTGGGCAGGTGGTAAAAGATTTGTGTCAGCTGAGATAAAAACCTATGAAAATATATAATACATTTATAATTATTTATGTCGCAATGGGTTTCTATGAGATCTTAGTGTCAATAAATCACTTTTGTGCCTATAGGTTTGCTCAGATCACTTAACCTAGATATTTCGTAGCATTTTATGTAGTTTTAGTCTGTCGCACTGAAATTTAAATTTATCTGTACAAGAGGCCATGGAAAAGTAAGGTTCATCATGAACAATAGCATCGTAAATATCGACGTACTTACATAAGCCTCAACACAGCGCATCTGAAAACATACACTAATCCTACATTCTCGCACCATCTCCAACTACCGAGCGGTGTCGAGGCTGTGGAGCGGATGCGGACAGATAAACGCTGCAGTGTAACGCCAATCATCATCATGTTCGATGAATCTGGCTGCTTGCACCCCAAAGTCTGTCAAACTTTATTCAAGCGCACCAAGTAAATGCAACACCTCGCCACATGTGCCTTCATTCCAATAAACAATTGACGTGATGCCCTTAGGATTCATGGGGCTCAACTCGCTGCTCCTCCTAGCTCCTCGACTACGATTGGCTCGCTTAGCGAGGCGTTAAGGGGGATGTGGGGCTGAGTCCTAACTCGGCCAGCGTCAGCCGCTTCCTTGTGCAAGGCTGTGAAGCTTGTAGGATTTATTGGTTTTTCTAGAATTCTATAATAGTGGTGTCCTGCTCGATAGTTGAAACTTTGGAGGTGATTTTGCCTAGCCTTGCAATTCGATGTTACTTGTTTCACTGAAGAACGCCCAAATAAAAGTTCATTGCCAGAAAAAGTTGAAGGACCTACGACTTCCACCCTGAAAAAACGTTATCGCCCATTGCGATTAAAGCCTCTAAATTATTCTTAAGATTGGCCTTCGACGTTAGTCCTCGACTTCTCGAAATATCTATCGTAGACGAATCACAAACCCCATCAACATGAACTCACCTACTCAAAAGTCCTTGTCACCAGTTATGTCAGAACCTCAGTCAAAGAAAGCCCCATCGCTATGGGACCGTCGGCCTCAAGTCCTTGATGACCCACCTCCTATGTATCCCGCCGAAGAACGCGAACAAGCCGAATCATTATCCAAATCTGCATCAAGTTCAACGCGAGGAAAATCAGAGTCGCCCCACGCGGTAAAGCAAAAGAAAGAAGCCTATCAGCGAGAAAAGGCAACATATCCCACGAGAGAGCTTGAGAAGGGACCGCCAAGCGCCCCAAGAAAGAGGCGAGGCTGTTGTTTTACTTGTACGGTTATGTAAATATTGTAACAAAGGATATCCGTATTGGCGTTTCGGGCACGAATTTGGTTCAATCTGAGTCTGGCAGGCGTTTCTTGGAAAATTAGGTTCACGATAGTGAATTGGGCGGTATCACCGCAGCGGTTTGGCATGCGGGACTTGAGGAAATGGAAATAAGTTTATGGTTAGGGAGAAGTAGGGAAACTTCTGCTCTTGTGCAACCGGGGCTAATAGGTCTTATCCATCTGCTTCAATACATGCCTGCTGGGAAGGCATAGTAGTCATCAACTCAGATTATAACTCGAAAATGTTCAAATTCTTAGATATATTTTCTACTTACATGTTCTAGCAATGAAAATCATCATCTAATGTTCCATGCACCTACAATAATGTGATCACATGGTCATATAGCTACCTGTCAAAACGCCATGTCTGAAATGGTATATGTGTGGTTTGTTTAACCCCCATCTATATTGAAGTATGCATTGCCAGGCATTCACTGTATCGCAGAGTTGCCCATCAAACCTGTGCATTTCACAGTCCCACAAGTTTTAATAATCCATCAGTCATGTTGAGAAGTTAGCCTGAGAGTGCACTCTTATGCGTACAATGTTTTCACTTCCGTGGAGCTTAAGAGGAAGAAAGCCACGTGAGCCTCTAATTGATGAGGTTTTATATAAGAGGATACCAATTTACAATTAAAGAGAGTGTAGGTACTCAATGCCAAGACTGTGTGCTGACAAATTGCTCTCATCTGCTCTACGCTTTCTATTTATCGGTTCTCATTGATTGACTGTGGTCTCGTGACAGATCCCACTCTTGAAAATGACAATTGACCCTCTTATTCTCATCCATAGGTCATGGAAAGCTCAAACTAATGCATTATTGTCATGTATTTACCAAGCAATCTTACCGAACTCATACTGAATCGATTCGATGATTTGAAGTCACGAGAGCTTCTCCTCTATGAACCTTCGGTTCCTGAATACGTCGAGGAGGATGGATTCCGGGTAAGACAGCAGGGATAGAAACAAGTATACCAGTAACAAATCAAAGTTTGAATTCCGGATCAGTCCCGTACTACGAACAAAACCCATCCTCCCGGACTCTGACCCCGGCCGGAAAAAAGCCAGCGGTCCATTCTCGTTCCCTGAAGCAGATTTTGTAATATCACACTTAGGATCATCCCATCTTCTCCAGCTCTCAAAGTTCTGCATGTTTAGGCCTTCCTTGATCTTGCACCCTATCGAATTTGCGGAACAAACAGACGATCTCGACGAGAGTGACTTTGAGGCTATCTGGAATGTCGTGAATGTACTAGGTGCGGAGAAGCAGATGGTGCTATACAATTGTGGTGTTGAAGCTGGAGCATCACAGGGACATAAGCATATGCAAATTCTTCCGCGGCCAGGGAAGGAGTTTCGCATGTTCCCTGACGACGGTGATTTACCTGAAGGTTCGCAACCTCGTAATTCATGAATACATAACTCTAACTCCCGCAGACAATGCGATTTGTCTTTCGAATATCCCGTTCTTGCATTGGATCATCAGTATACCAGATGCAACAACCCCAACTGAAGTTACAAGACGTTACCTCATGGCACTGCAGAAAACAAAGCACACGCTGAAGACACAATCTCAAAGTTCTGCATATAGCTTTATCATGACGAAACAGTGGATGGCTCTTGTACCAAGAACTTTGAAACACCGAGAGGGAGTTGGAGCTAATAGTGCGGGTATGATGGGGTTGGTCTGGATGCAGAGCCAGGAGGAAAGGGACGGATGGACTAGACTTGGGATGCTGAGACATTTGACGTCGCTTGGAATTGCGGAGAATAGTGACAATGAGGTTAGAGAATGATACTCTATATGAAAGACTGCAAGAGCTCAGGATCTTGAACTTTCCCGAGTTCTGGTTACAAATCCCACATGCCGGGAGGGCTGGTGTGGATACCCTGATACTGCGGCTGCTGTACAACTTCAAACTGATATCATGACACACTTTTGTGTCAAAGGTGTGTTCGTCGATCATACAAAATTGCGACAGGCTATCAATGTCTGATTTAAGTCTCGCATATTTATATCTATGGACCAAAATAGCTCACATTTTATTTTTCCATGGAAAATCCCAACACAGCTTTAACAAGGTAACAATATCCAAGTTAAGAAGGACTCTCTCCTGTTCAAGAGTTCCTACGTCGGCAGGTTTCCGAATCAGGCCTGCAGTGCCCACAACCTTATATAAAGGGTACTCCAAGTTTCCATTGTCGTCAAATGCCTTGCATGCCGGCCGAATAATAACAAAAAAGTCACAACGTTTAAAATGACAGACCAAGTCACCAAGTTGTGCATCTTTCGGGGCAAATGCAACCAGTCCATTTTCCAAAGCTAGAATTCTTTGGCCGTCCATCTCATTTGGTATCTGTTTTACAGACGAAGAGCGCCTCGTACGATTTACTATTCTTTGGGAGACAGCACGCTGCAATGGCTGCGCTGTGATGCTTAACCGAGAGAGTACCTTGTCAACAAGACCATTTGGAGATTCCTCGGAAATGGGAGAGGCGAAGTCGAGTTGCGAGTTTTCTCGAGAAAGTATCGAAGAGGTAGAAGGGCTTTCAATGATGTCCGCCTGATCCTTATTCAGCACTGAAGCGTATGATTCAATGCTGGAAATTGAACAACAACGCGGGGTTGCCTTTCCTGGCTCGGTGAAGCTCGCAAGAACCGCTAGTATTGCATCGTTTGTACATGAATATGGCCACGGTGGATTGTAAACTTTCATTTTGAGCTCATCCACTCTCTGCTGCGCGCTCGCAGAGTGAGGCTGTGCCTTAATTTCGCGATATTTGTCGTATGGCTCAAAAGGATTAGAAGTACTATTATCCCATACACGATACCAATGAGTGTAGAGAATGTGGGGCCCAAACCAGGTTATCCGCCCCCTGACTCGTCCGGAAAGCTGAATATAAGATGAATCTGAGGGCCAGCACTTTTGACTGGGATCTAGAGAGTTGATTTCTGCAGCCTCCCGCTCCATAGATAACAGAGCCTCCCGCCGTTCTGACCACTGTTCAGCTGAAGCATCGTCGTCAAAGAGAACTTTAAACAGCCGTTGAGCGATCCGTGTCGGTGTAGGAGAGTCCGACTCATGACGAAGAAAATGGTGGTGAAGAACTTTGGCGCAAAGTTCGATTGGAGATATAACGTAATCTATCGGTAACGCGTTGCAACAACATGGTTTGATCAGACTATGGATACCCCAAACTTTGTCCCGTATATCAGAGCATTTTGCGTCCTCGTTGACAAACATTAAGTCTAGGACTGGAGAACCCTCCTGCTCTCTTTTCATTCTCACGAGACGTTGTCTGTCAAGCCTGGCAGGCACCGAGTCTCGTAAAGAATCTCCCACTTCGAATAGATTGTCCTCAGCATAGTCGTTGAGCTCGGTAAAGAATTTCGTGAGGACGCCCCAGGTGAACTTCATCTCGCCACAATACACCACAGCTTTTCTTGCCAGTACAACTTCTTGGATGATCCAGAGCCGAGTCCAATAGCTCCGCCGACAGAAATTTGATAAGGCTGACCATGTCTCATCGTATCCACTAGTAGATTTCTTAAGCTCGCCAGTAGGAATGAAGTTGGAGAGTGGCCGCCGCTTCGTATCTTCCAGGAACGAGAGGGCAAGCAATGCTTCTTGTTGCTCCGATTTCGATACCATCTCCGGACCGACCCATATCACGACTTTCTTTGCATTTCTGTAGATTGTGCCCATCTGAGCTACCTGAAATTGCCGTTCATAAGTATCCTCTTGGTTGATACAAAGCGCATCAATCCACAATGTTCGAGGCTCATGATCAAGCCGTAAGCAGCGCAGTGCCTTGCCAAGGTTCTCCCTTATTTGATATTGTTTGCCATCTATCACAATCCAGAAAGTTTTCGTAGAAGGTGGTCCCCATTCATATGATAGCGCTTCATACTCAGGATCTTCGGCGCCGTTGAATTCGATGAGCTCACATTCGACTTCATCTCGGAGTTGGGCAGGTTGAAGGCTGACTAGTCGGATACTATTTTGGAATCGCAATGGGGAGTACACAAAGGTTTCTACGTGGTGAGCCATTGATAATGGAAGTCATGATTTTTGTATATGTTTCTAGAGGACAAGAAGTATTTGGCAGTGAGGCTGAGGCGGCGTCTGATGAGAGCATGGGTTTAATTGTGGGTCTGTACAACGATAAACGTGACTTATGCAGCAAGCACTTATTGATAAGATGAACGCCATAAACGTTCCCCAGCAATGCATTGAGAATAAATTTAGAAGTGTGTATACTTCGACTTCGTCTAAGTCCACGAGTGATGTTCGAACAAGTAGAGAAAGTCTTACTCTGACGGTTTCACCAGACTTCGCGACTCGACTCAACCTGAGCTGGTAACTAGACGGACATTATAACCACTCCCCACTTTACCTTTTCGAATGATTTTCGATATCAACTACGTGATCTGTTTCAGTATACCTCGGCAAATTTGAATATCTAAAACTGTCGAATGAATTAACCACGTGACAAGACCAAGGATATATTAGTTAACGTTAGATTGTACCTAATACGATCGAGAATGTTGTCACGCAGAAAGAAAAGAAAGAAACTTGATGAGGGCAAAGGTAAAGAGTTTAGATCTGGGGAATAAGGTGGCCAATCCGTCCTCGGAATCCCATGGTCAATAAACCATTACCGGATAGAATATGCAGTAAAGAAAGAGGCATTATCCTATATAAATATATAGCTTATATCCTCATGCTCCTCGTATCACGGGGCCACCTAGTAGCCAAGAAGCTATAGGTAGGAGTTTGCAGAGTATCCTTCCTTCTTCAACTCAAAGTCTCCATCCAGAATATTATATCGCTTTGTTCAAGGTCCCAGAGATAATCCTATACCATGGCCCTTAGATCTTTACCAGGATTATATGTCTGAATCCTTTCTGGACCCTATTTCTGCGCCACTCTACTAAAGCACAACTCCTATGCTTTACCCTGCCCACGCTCTACAGAACACTCGTCACTCTCTAAATATAACCCCCTATTCCTAGTATGTCGTAATCTCACTCACTTTTACGCCTACGGTCTTAGCTCCTACGATTTGACCTCTCTAGTATAGACTTGAATGTTTGCCAGGAAGAGTATTTGAGCTTATAGCCTTGAGGGTAGTGCGTTGTGCCGGTATTACACTATGATATTTGAAGAGGGTCAGAATTTAGCTGACGCGATTGTTGGCGTTTTACGTGCTCTCGCCTATTATCAGTTAGCGGTGACTGTAGCAGTTAAATAATTACGGTAGTATAATTAAATACCTAGCTTACTAGTTATTTATCATAAAGCTTACATACTTACAAGTTTACCCCATAAAAACAAATAAGCAGTGATAATGGTTCCTGGCGGAACGGGCCTTCAAGCGATACGGGCAGGGAGCACCAACTGGGACGAGATATGGTACCGGATAATAGGCCGGCTCTGCTTCATTGGGCTGTCAGTCTCGATGACGGAGGACGAATGGACATACCATTCCTCATTATTCTAGGGGCTTCTTTATTTAATATAGGTTAAACAGAGATTTCTTGCACCAAATTCATGTACATGAATGGGAGGGTCTTGTGCAATTTAGTAAGCAACGAAGGACCAAACAGAGCTTCAATGTCACTCAAACATCAAGCTGTAAGGGATAGAGAATACCGCACTCGATACCCAGTCTCCGGGTTGACATTCACTCAAACCCCCTCTCAACACTATCAAGCATAACAATTGATACCAAAATCGGAAGTTCAATGAAAGCAGAAAAGACGGGAAAGGCTACAACCTAGTTCAATCTTTTTATCCCCAGATACCTTGGCATTAGGGCTTGACCAGCTCGAAAAGACAACGGTGTGTAAGGTTTGAGACTGGTAGGAACCTTCGAATTTGTTTCGACCAAAGATGAACATATTGGGTACTAAGACACCCTCACTCAAAGGCGGCAATTCTTACATTTTAAAGTTTTGGAACCACGCAAAGATATAATTAATCAATTCACATATCCCAAATTTCAACTTTGAGGATCCCAACACCTTCCAGATTCTGAAGCAGCTGTAATTCCTATGCGAGCATAAGCTCTAACTAAAAGAAGTCAATTTTTAAAACTGCTCTCTGATTCTGTTTTGTGTGCATATCCTTGGCTGTTCAAATGAAGGTCATTGGCAACTGACCATAGTGACCAAGGTGACCCAGGTGACGTCAAAGCTGGCGGTTGCCTACCTCAGCAAAAGATTTTAATACTTTGCCGAATCCAGCTACCGCTCCGGAAAATCAACATTTCCATTTCCCAATACCAACTTCTAACTTCGTTCGTAAAGGCGACGAGATTTCAGCCAAAGTGTACTTGATTTAACCGCTAGCCGCAACCAACCTCAGTCACCTCCAAGTGCTTATAATGGGAAAATGTGAAAAACTCTCCACGATACTGAGACTGCTGATCTGGCTTCGAATGCCGACCTTGATTGCCAGCAATCGAGGGGAATGCGGAGTTGGCTTTCTTGACTTTCTTCCTCTCTAGCTTTGGTTAGGCTCAATTCTTGTACCCTGTGTTAGCTCTGTTAGCAACAAATATAAATATGAGTATGAAGACTTTAAAAACAAACGCAAAAGCAAGCCTTACTGACTAGACGAAATTATCTGATTACTCCTTCGTGTCCACTCACTATGCACCTCCCTATGCCATCTCTCCTTGTGCTTGCTGCGCTTGCGGCAGTGGGCTTAGGCGCCTCATTAGTTCAAGTCAAGGACTTTGGCACAAACCCGACCAAGATCAACATGTATATCTACGTTCCGAATAAGGTGGCCACGAAGCCTGCGGTTATCGTCGCGGTAAGTACATGCCCAGACCCAAGGTCAATTGAAACAGTCTTTATATCTATGATTACTGACACACGGCGTACTTCTAGTTGCACGGCTGCGGTGGCACCGCTCCCTCGTGGTATAGCGGAACCAAGCTCCCATCGTACGCAGACAAGAATGGTTTTATCTTGGTCTATCCAGGGACGCCCAATATGAACAACTGCTGGGATGTGCAGAGTGCAGCCAGTCTCACGCACGGCCAGGGCGGCGACGCGCTGGGTATTGTCAACATGGTCAAATACACACTGAACAAGTACAGCGGCGATGCAAGCAAAGTTTATGTAATGGGCACATCCTCCGGTGCCATGATGACTAACGTGATGGCCGGCTCATATCCGGACGTCTTCGAAGCGGGAGCGGCATTCTCGGGAACTGCCCACGCTTGCTTTGCCGGCGCCCCAAGCGCCACTCCCGCTTCCTCCAACCAGACTTGCGCCCAAGGGCTCAAGCACAGTGGCGAGGAATGGGCCGCTTTTGTCCGGAATTCCTATCCTGGTTATACCGGCCGCCGCCCAAGAATGATGATTTTCCATGGCTTGGCCGACTCTCTGGTGAGACCACAATGCGCCATCGAGGCTCTTAAGCAGTGGTCTACGGTGTTAGATGTTCCTTGGAGCAAAAATGTCACAGGTGTCCCGTCCTCCGCCTATACACAACAGATCTACGGAGATGGCACACAACTTCAGGGCTTCTTTGGCGTGGGCGTTGGGCACACGGCGCCTGTGAACGAGGATTTGATACTGAAGTTCTTTGGGATCACGTCCTAGATGAGACTTGATGTGCATTGAACCTAGTTGGATTAGTCCCTTTCAATGTTTTATAGAAGGAAACGTAAACATAAGGGAAATTTAGCTCATGTATAGGCATTGCCAGACCTCCAAAGTCTCTGCCATTTCTTCCTCAATTTGTATTTCAATTAGAATGACTCAGATATCTTCGTCAAATTGATGCTTTATATGCTTTCTACCAATAAAAAGGCTTGCGCAGAGAGCCAGAGTAGGTGCAGTGACAGTAATTCGTGGCACGATGAATTGGGATATTATCCTAATATCTATCCCAGTAATTATAGGTCAAACGGTCCGCCCAAACATCTAGATAAAGACCCGGAAATGGCTAAGCAAGCGAAAGCGGTCTCTAGGGCGAGCAGGCGTGTTGCCAGCGTATTAGCAGTGTCCTGCTCATTCATCCCTCCCCAAACGACCAAAAATCAGCCATACTATCAGCTCTGTGACCTTTCATCAAGAATCTTCACTCTCGATTTGACGGATGACGGTTCTCTAAATCAAAATCTAGCATACGATTTTGGTGCGGTGTTCCCAAAACATTAACTCAACCGGGCTTCCAAAGCAGTGTCGACGTGGATATGGAGTTGAGGTGGAGAATCGTTGGACTTGTCACTGGTCGTGTGGCGTTTGGGCTAAATGGCCCGTTTCTCAAGACCAATGGTATATGAATCAGCAAGACTAAATCAGTAAGATTGATGGTCAAGTTGCATGACCTTGATTGTGCAGAAGCCACGGTCGTGATCATAATAGATTATGGTCTTAATCTGGTTATCGTTCAGCTCTCCTATGAACTAAACTTTCGACATTTGCGCAGGCTTTTTTTTGGAAACAGTGAGCGAACGGTAGCTGAAGTGTTCGACCCTCAACCCTGGGTTCCAAAAGATTGAGGATGCCTTTGGTGGCAGTAATAGATAAGGGGAACAGCCGCTTTGTCTACGGTCGGATATCTTCCACCTACTTTAACTGAAATTTTCACTCCCTAAGGAAGAGTACCAATTATCGCGCCCAATGATAGAAAGTTCTTGAGGGTTGTTCAGCCCTCCACCAAGAATACCAGTTGCGGCGTTCATTTGCCACCAGCCCAGCAAATGAGCTGCATTAAGATGTTAGATGCATCAGTTGCATCCCTGAAATGTAAGCAAGCCCTTAAGAAAGACTTTGATGTTTGTATTTAAGTTTATACGACAGCGCTCGGATATCGGGACGGGCAACTTTGTGACATCTGTAGGGGTGATGGTTCACAAGGAAGGATGAAGAGGACGAACAAAACAGGAAGCAATTCTTGCTTAAAATATCGCGTAGATCCTTTCGTAGATTCTTTCGGGCATATATAGCAGCTCAGGTATCTCAAATAATCAACGGTCCATTCAAGGGGTTGGAGTAGAGACGTAGCTGCGGATTCTGCGAGATGATGACTTGGAGGGAGTCAGTCTCAACTGCGGTAATGGTAGTAGTGGCGATGCTGCTGCAGTTGCCAATAAATTGAATGAGGTCAATAAACATCGCATTTATCGCATTCACGAAAACAAAACTATGAATCACAAAGATACCAAAAACTTTCCAAGCCCCAGACTCATAAACTGTCAAAGTATGTAGTGGTATGGGTAAGATATAGTGGTATTGTAGTAGTTATATTTTCTAGGGTTCTAGAAAGTCACCATCCGTAGTAAACAGCGGCATAGTAGTCACGTGAAAGTCTGAGAAGTGATATTATTATCGATCATTGGCATTGTAGTGGGTGGGGCGGCAGCGCTAATTCTCCTGTTCGATGCTAGTTTTTTTTTTGTGGTGAAATAAGAAATAACGCAAAGATAAGGCAGTGTCAAAAGTGTCCAATAGCGAGGAAGAGCAGCATATACCTGAAGTATCCAAGGAGAACAGACATAAGGCGCATGGCGGGGAATATGCTTCTGAAATTGAAAATGGGATTGTGCAAGAGCTTGGTGGAATAGAAGTAATAGAAGAACTCATGGCTTGATATGAGCTATGGCTGAGAAATGAATTGTCGAGAATTCTGGTGAACACCACGGAACACCAATAGTGTTAGTAGGATTATCAAGGAATGTAGACGAATAACAAAATTTGGACAGAAATACTGGGTCGTGTTGTGTATACTTGTAATTGCTTCCACTTTTGGTCTTTATCTTACCAATTGAAACTTTCCTCAAAATACTCTATCATACCATATCCCTTTCCCAACATTTGAACCACCGCTTTTCTCGTGTTATCCGCCATTTGAGCTGGCCCACAGGCAACGACTGCCAACGGCATATGCCTAGAGCTTCTCGCTGCTTCTTCAACAAGCTCATACACCTTAGGTCTCCCGTGATGTACCTCCAACATCTTCGATAAACCAGGTGATTGCTCGTCCTTGTCAGGCTGTGTCACAAAAGCTGTCACTGAGACTCTCTCATCTTCGACTGCCCCTCGAAAATCGGTGGCGATAGTGTCAGCGAGAAATTTTTGTTCACGCACTGCCCAAACAATTTGAACCGAGGTGGTGTTCGAGTCTTCGGCTAGTAGCTTATTCACGTAAGATAGTGGGACAGCGATCCCTGTTCCTCCAACGATGAATAAAACATTCTCGAAGTTATGCAGTGGTTGTGTTTCTCCATAAGGCCCCTCAATTAACATTCTCAGGTTAGCAGGATTCGCCGCTGCTGAGTCTCGTAGACGTGCGGTGAAACCATCGTAAGGTCGGATGATAAAGACAAGAGATGAGGGTGGCGGAACCAGCGAGCGGTCAAGCAGATTATCAGACTCCGAGGAAGATTTCCTAGCCAAACTATTTTGGGGCGAAAGTCTTGGACGAGAAGGTGTATTCGATCCTGAGCTTAAGGGAGATTGCGCATAAGAGTCTAATAAAATGTCATCCTGGGATGAAGTCGAGTAGCTTAGGGTAAAGGGATGACTTTCCCATATACGAAAGTCGTTGAGAGTATTAAGATAGTAGAAAGTACCAGGGCGTGGTCGTATGAATGAGGTTGAGTATGGTACCGTAACACGAACAATATTAGATGTCGAGTCAAACATAATAGTCGCTTTCGTGTTCCAGAACTTGAGATTGAACGATAGGACTCGGAGAATTCGAACAACTCTATCAAAAATCCAGATCAAAATGCAAGGCCAAAGGTAGCCATTGTACTCCCCATTAAATATCTCCACATGGCTGACATTGGTTAGTCGATACGTATTTAAAATTACATCGGGGCACTTACTACCACATAGTAACTATTACAAGAACGGACAGCACAACATGCAACTGCAAGAATGTTTCATACAACCCTCTTCTTAGAGGGTAAACAGAAAAGCCGCAGAGGGCAGCCATGGCTATGGTAGCCTGCATCTACATTAATAGGAATCGCAAGACAGCGACTCAGAGTTGCACTAACCAGAACGCCAGCAACAAACCACCAACTGCGATAATAGTTAACGTATAGTTTCCACCCTTCGGGCCAATCCTTTCCTGCACCAAGTATTAGATATGTTGGTTGCTGGCGAAGCATTACATACCTCCAAATATCAGAATTGTATATGCGATTGAGTGCAGTATTGCCTCTACGGTTGCGACCCTAGCCACCCAGCGATGGAAATTGTTGTAGGTTGCGAAGTCCCATCCAGTCAACCACATGAGGGTATTATTACGAATACCAAAAGCCCATATCAATGCGAGATTTGCTGTTGATACCACCCCCGTCCGATCGGCTATGTATCGACACAATTGTGTAGCAACTTCCGGCCAGCTGGTAGATTTAGTAAAGTGTTAAATGACGGGAATGGCCAAACTCACTATATGTTTCCAGGAAAGACACGATAACTCACCGAGCATAGGACTGTATTCAGAATTATGAATGATCCTATCGCAATGCTTTGAATCCTGGTTGGGAGGGTGCACCACCAAATGTTTTGTGAACGAGTGTAGCCAAAAGTTGCTGGCACCGTGACATATCTTTTAAGCAGTGTGTAGGGCGTTGTAAAAAGCGAACCCATACTTCCAGTGTTTGATCTCTCAGGAAATGTGTCTTCCTGTCCCGGCAGAGGCTGCCAGACCTTTTGTTTCCCTTTCAGGTTGAGTAGGGAGCGAGCACAATGTGAGGAAAGCCCGAGTAATATGATGACAACCCAGAAATAATACATAGATGCACTCCAAAAATTTAGTATTTAATAATTACAATTGTAAATGAAAGGGGACGTACCCATAGAACTTATGGATCCTTGTTTCGAAATGTGCTGCGTCCTAGGAAAGTCTTAGCACGGTGTACCCAATGATAAGTGGGGTTGGCAACATACCAAAGTGTTGAAAGCCAAATCAAATAAGTTTTCTGAAGGAACAACAACTTCATTCAGTATGCTTGTCACAGGCCAAGTGACCTCCCCGATTTCCAAGTGATGCAAATGATCAATGTCATCGTTGGTGTAATTGTTAACAATCGAGAATGGCGGAAGAGTAAGATCCCAGAATCGACATGTCTCGTTCAGCTTCTCAAGTCCAGGGTCTCTTTCTTCTGGGGAACAGAAGATACTATTGCAGAGATAGAAAGAGTGTATCTGCAGCTCATTGCTACATGCTGGCGCTCCAGAGCCCCATGGGTCGCCTGTTTTTGGGTTGGTGGTGTTGAACTGAGCGGTGCTGAAAATTTGCCGGCAAGCTCCAAAGCAGAATTCACTTGGAGAAGCTCTCTTGGCGGTAGCTAAGGAGATGTATGATATGAGAGCAACAAATGAAAAGAGCATGATGGTGCCATACCAGAGCGAAATGTATGGTAAAGGAGGTGATCAGATTATCAGATGAAAACTTTAATCTAATCTTATCTGATCCAATCCCGGTCACGGACCCAGATGATCTGCATATCTTCGATCACATGACCATAATCGTGACGTCGGTTCCGTGACCTGTGGAAACCTGCATTGCAGCTTCAACTTTAGCTCAACCTCAGAGCTGATGCATGATCATCTGTCATCTTACCTTCCGGAAGTAAGAAAGGCCATGACTTTATATTCGTATCGTAATTCTATATAAGCGGTTTGATATTGCCACGTTCCTCCTGTCTTTCACGGTTCTTTTTATCGCGTCCCCCTCCAGCCAACCCCGAGTCCCAAAGGTTGAAGCTGGAGGAAGTCGGTCAAAATCCTCTACATCTTTTCAAGTTTGCAGGAAGCTGGAATGAATGACCTTCCTTAGATGTCTATTAGAGGTTGAATCCTGGGATCTCAAGCTTCTCGACTTGCAATCAGATGCCTTCGGTACTGCACTCTATAGCGAACCTCAATATCTCTGCGGCAGCGGGCGTTGCGGGCTCAGGAGGAATATTTATCAAGCAAAAAGAACATACTATCAGAAATGTCAGGCTGTAGAGGAAGGCTATTCTCTGGTGCGTCTTGTTTGCTGTGGTGTTGCTTTCAACAGGCATGGAGAGCTGTGGTTGTCAGACACATCTGTTGCTAGGTCCTACTACCAATATTTACTTTGATGAGAGCACCAGATGCCTTGATAAGTTTCTACTTCGTCATGTTCGGATGAATTATAATGTAAGGTATCGGCTTCTGTGTAACGATGTCACGTTCGGCTGGAGAATCACGAACCCGCTTATGATATGATTGGGCGAGTGCCTCGAGATCCGAAGCCACAGAACGCCTCATTTTGTCATTTCATGTATTGTTCCTAGAAAACAGTGTTCTGTGAATGGTGGGAGCAAGACGAGCTGAGTTCTGCCTAACAACCCTGAAAGTCTCGTGAAATAATTATGCCTTGCCTTTTAGGAATGCTGGATGCGTATCTGTATCTTGCTTGTTCATATAGAACTCGCATCCGGCCTTTTTTTTAGCGCAAACCCCATTTCTCTCATCACTTACACACTGCTGTTGGTATTAGTACCATACCGCAACTATGGTTTTCTTCCCTATTATTGCTTTATTGACATGCGAGGTGGTACTTGTATTGTGTACTTCGGTACATCCAGCCTCCCCACGCACCACGTTGCTGACTTCTACGCCTACGCCCGCATCTTTACCTATACCACTGACAGTTTATATTACTACGACAGTCTTCACATGTCCATCTGGTCCAACCGTACGTGGAATTTCATAGTGTCACAATATTTCTTGATGCTAACAGTGGGTTCGTACCATAGGCTAGTCCAACATGTACCACTGGTACTCCTGTTGTTGTAGGAAGCGGAACAAGCATGCACAGCACTATATCTTACGCTTTAGTGACCCCAGTCACTCCTTTTCCATCGGCCACCACGTTTGCGGCATATCTTCCAGAGGCTAGCTGGGCTGCGGTTCACTCACTTAGTAGTTACGTCGGTTACCCCTTCTTTCTCTAGAAATATAATCGTCAATCAAGCCATAACTCTGACCAAGTATGATCGCTGACGTGAACCGTAGGACATTGTCCTTCCACAATCAGAAAAGGGAAGTGCACAGTATAGCTGCCAATCTTATTGTGAGTTGCCAGCTCAATGCCGCAGCTTTTTTGTCGGGTTTTGTAAGTGTCCCCCTCTCCCTAATTGGGCATAATCTTTGTCCCTGAAGCTGATTTGGTCTGAAATAGTCATTAAGGGAGGCGGGGGGTACTTTTGGAGGTGTACAGCTTACAATGCGCTGTGAGTAAACTTCTCAAGCAATACTGAAGCAGCCTGAATGCCTCTAGATATACTGATTGTCTACTAGCATTACCCCCGAATTATTAATCCCAACAAATAATGCGCCCTTGAGGGAAGGAACCGGTTGGGACAGAATTTGCTGTCCACCCAATGTCACTTATTGCTAAGTTGCCGGGTCTAGTTTTTATCCATCTCTCCGTAAAATAAATGGTAGAGCTCGGTACTGATGCCAGAGAGATGTCTTCTTCGGTTTGTTTGGTTCTCCTGATTCAGGGTCTTCGATATTTAGGCTCTTTGATTTATAGGCACATACGACTATGGTAAACAACATTCGAAGTTGGAAATTCAGGGCCAATATTATATATGCACGCTTATCTCGCGTTTGTTCATGCTGCGTCCTAATGAGTGTTGTAATTTCCCGTTCCTCGCCACCCGGCATATCCTTCATTGTACTTATCATCTGAGCCTCATAGGCAATTGATTCCGGGCTTCAACTTCCATCAAGAGAGGGAAATTTCCCATACCCTCCGCCCATTTATCCAACCCAGACTGGTGGCCCAGGAGCTTTGTACTTCATTGCCTCAACCTATTTCATTTTGTGTTAGCATCAAACAGTATTCTTTCCAACTCTATTTTCTCATTGAAACTGGTCTGAAAATTTGGAGTTCGAGGCTTACCAGAGTTTGGTTGTAGATATTTGAATACAATCCTGGGTCTTCTTTTTTGTATGCTCCTGGGAAGGCTACCAGTGGACCAGGAGTACCAGTTCCACCGTTTGTCACCATGAGGTGGGCACATGAGATGAAGAATTGGACTCCACCACCTTGCTCGGCTGGGTAGCTATTGAGACGCACATTAGCCTTCGTTAAAATTACAAGGATTGAGGGCAACGAACTTGCTTAAGTGTAGCCCTAAGTGTTCCACTCTGAACAAGTATTCTCCATTTGGAATTGTCTTTGGAATGGTGAATTGGACATCGTACGCCGCTAAAGAAGATATAAGTATGAGCCCGGGACTTCTAGTGGTGGAAAACTCACCATCGTTTGCCCACTTTGTGTTGCTTGAAAATGTTCCATCTTCATTGATGGTAGTTGTCATGCTGGTGACTCTATCTTCAAAAGTCTTGAACCACTTTTCCCTTCATTAGTCTAGCGTTGCAACTTCAATTCACCATCATTGAGAGCCGAACTTACAACATTGCCACTTCCATCCCAAGTAGCAGCCTTCATGCCTGCAGGGACCTTCGCCATATATGCCATCAAGGGTCCTTGGTGGAAGATGCCCTGATTGAGTTTGAAACCAATGATCGCACCTGCTTTCACGCTCAAAGATTCGATTCCAGCAGCTGGCTTGGCTCCACCGCGGTTGCAACGCATTTTATCGGTGTCGATATCCGAGAGATACATTGGATCCACTTGCTGACCACCATTGGGCTCAACACCGACCTATGGTAACGGTGTGTTAGACTGTATATATTCTCCACAGGATTTGAGGACGTTGGATGGACAGATAGGGACTGAATGACCATAAAAAAGTGTATCCTACCTTCCGCATATAGCGCCAATCTCCGCCTTGAATTCCATTTCCTTGCATGCGAATGAAGTTATACTATAGGGTATGGTCAGCAAGTTCTATTTTATTTTGGTATGGAGATCTAACATGTGCTTGCGCAGCTCCAAGGAGCGCAAGAAGAGGAGTGACAAAAGACTTCATCGTGCTGAAGGTAGAGATCGTCCTCTGGGAATGTATCAACCGAAGACTTGGTGTTATTTCTATGGAAATTGAGGTAGACAGCACAGACTGTTTTGATGGAAAGCTCCTCCAACATATATACCTCTGCGTTCCAGGCTTGAACTCTGTCTAGGACCCTCGGGCTCTCGGTGCGTACGTCCATCTTGGTATCGTGGTATCAATTATGGCCTTCATTTCCACGATATTGATAATAATTAACGACAGTAAACTACCAAAGGGCATCCCAAGTTTCCAGTCATTTCCCAAAGCGAATGGAACACTTGCCGATCCACCCTTTCTACGAAGCTTAACTTGCCCCACCGGTTCTTGAACGTTGAACATTAATTACTCTGTGCTATAGATTGGCTTCTTACTATCGACATCCTAGAGGAGCAGGTTGAAAGTTGTTCGACACTGTGAAAATACTAGAAGGTTTTTGTGGAACATATTTTGATATATGGTATTTCCACTGCCGTTGGTGATAAGTTTGGTTCCGCAGACGAGGTGCATATCGATATGGTAGATTAGCATCGAACTGGTGAAGCACCCAGTAGGCTTTGTAATGATCTCTCAAAGGCAATGTAAATAGGGCTGCAAGTACGGAGAATGTTGCAGGCTGAAAGCGGAGAAGGTGAAACTTCTCCAAGTGTCCTAGCTCGATGCAATTGTAATATTGTAGTGATTTGTATAATAAAATACACTCATTTGTTGCTGAATTACCAGACTTTTCACAGTAGGTCTCTCGAAGATATTGCAATTCTCGAGTAGTAATTTGGTTCCCTAGTAAGTTTTGTATCGTAAAGTTGTACCCGACGACTTCTTTGCTGGAGCGTAGATACTTACTACGAAAAGGAGACGTGACGTTACAACTTAGCATGCACAACACCATGAACCCCCTCCTTCTATATCACCCCATCGCTGGTAGTTTAGTCTCTCGTGTAACAACATCCAGAATTCTCAATCTAGCAATATTCATGCTGATTTGACTCGGGTATGTGATTGATAATTAAAGCTTGGCTGTAGGTACATATGTCCCTAGATAGTGACCAATAATATGCAGATGTGTCCGAGGATCAGGTCACGAACTCATTGATCTTCCGTGTGGGGAAGGAGGAACACCCCCCGACCGCCCTACTGCATATAGCGAGTGATAAAGTAGGAAGGAGAGACGCAGCAAACCTCATGAGTCAGGCTTTTGGACAAGAAAGAGGTGATAGTTACATACACAAGCTATGAAGGATTAATAAGCTTACTTTACCCACTATCTCAAGTTCTCTGGTATGAACGTTCATCAACCTAAGTAAGAAATAGGAGATGATCTTTCTGGCTTGGGTATCTGCATTGATGGCAAAAATGAGTCCCTTTCCATTGTCTAGATAACTACTGCGAGGTAATGGGAAGAAAAGGCGTGATTCAGCTTGCTAAGTTGTGGTCTCCAGCCAAGTCTTCCACAAAGTGACCAGCTGACTGAAGCACTGCAAGTGAAACAGGCTACGATTCATTTTCAATGTCAAGAGATAACAATGTAAACATTTCCATACTTGATTCTGAGGTCGGTACGGCGAAGCCATCATGGTAGCCAATTGTATTGGGCCGCTCGTAGTTGCCCCTTTAAGGATTCTGCCCCTGCTAATTACCTCAGATGCGCTTGAACTCCCCTTCAGTATGATTCCAAACAACCTCAACAAGGCCTTTTGCTCTAAGTTGTGCCAAAAATTCTAGGACCTCAAGAGATGCACTCTCACACTCCTGGCCGACGGTATACACCCCACTACCCACCTCTCCTGTCGTTCCCCGTCTTACTTTGACTCCATTTCCCAATGCCACTCCCTCACTCGTATCTCGAAATGGTGGGAAAGCATCACTCGTGGCCAAGTAGATGTGTCTCTCCCCGCACTCGTCGATAGGAATGAAAGTTACGCCTTTCAAGAACTCCTCCGGCAATCCAACCAAGAGTTTTGTGTCAACAGTACCTGGATAATCATGGATGAAGCTGACTTCAGGGGCCATCTTCGCCACGCTTTCAAGACCGAGAGTTACCAAAGTACTAAGATGTCCTTTGAGATGATGAAGTGGAACTTGAATGGCAGGGAAATCATTTATGTCGAGCGGTCCTTCCTCGCCGCCTCCTCCTACAGAAACAACACGCCGGAGAGAAGAAGAGCTCTTCAGCTGCGGCAAAAGGTTGATAATAAAGCGCATCCTAGCGTAGTAATTCAAGACGGGCAACAAGGGAAGATGTCCAGATGTTTCTGATGCCACAGTTAGAACTTTCCGAATCCCGAGCACAGTGTTATATCTCACCATCGCGTCCCGCGATCCCCACACCTGGGCTGAGAAATAGCAGGTTGATACATGCCTCTATTTTCTTGATCTTTTCGCAAACTTCATCGACGACTCGTATCAAGCTCACATCCGCCTTGATGAAGATGTACTCCCCTTCCGTATTCAGAGACTTGCACTCAGCCACGATATGATCTGCGGCATCTTGAGAACGACCGATGAAATATGCGCGAGGTTTGACGGAATATTTGGCAAATTTCTTGAGAGTTGCTTCTCCAATGCCACTTGTTGCGCCAATGAAAACAGCAACAAGCCCTGGAGGGAAGGTAGAAGAGATTAGAGCGTTGGAAGCGGAAACCGTGGAAAGGGAAACCATCTTTAATAACAGCAGTGAGATATTTAGTTGTCATCGTTTATTCGTGAAAAGGATTGCTATAGTTATATTGCTCCTTTCTGAAGAAAGCAACGCCCAAAGGTAATCAGTGCTGAGTTCGGTCAGCATTGACTCGGCAGAGCCCACAGAAAATGCCGAATGTACATAAAATTCGCCGATCATGCATTACAAATGACGACGTCGGCCTTCATTTAGCTTCCCGATTGTGTTATACTCTCAGTATTTCTCTTTATTCTTCGGAAGACCACGAGAGTCCTCTTCGATGGATCATTTTTCCTTTCCACACACAGCTTCGGTTTCGGCGTCGGGGTTGAGGAGCTTTCCGAACGAACCCCAAAAACTTCGTTCAGCATGCAATCGCTGCCATTCACAAAAGCTCAAGTGTGTGAAGAAAGAAGGAGAAGTGAGCTGTCAACGCTGTTCAAGATTGAAAACAGCTTGCTATTTTGGTACTCACGCATCTCGGACTCTCATTAGAGCCTCAAAGAGGACCACGGAAAATGTCCCAGCATACTCGGCCGCACTGTTGCCTGCCTCAGAATATGAGCAAACACCGACCGTGCATTCAGGATCCGTGACTGAAAATATGACTGGAAATATGATTGAAGATGATTGGCTTTTATCTTGGAATACGAAGACAACAGCCACGGAACAGCATGGTTGGTTACCAAATCGCCAAGAACGAAACACGAAACGCTTATAGCTGACACAAACTAAGATATGTCTTTTCCAATATATGATAGCTACGCGTCTCTTGAAACTTGGACATCGCCTCTTAATGCCTGGGAACTTGAAGAACCCAATGAATCAAGATTTAACTACACAATCCTCGGAGGACCAATGAAGAGTAGCTCCAGCAATCTTTCTTGGTCCGGACCAACATACACCGCTTCAACAAAAAAGAACTCCAGCGAGTTGGAAAACCTAGAAGTAAACCCCGTTTCTCTGGTTCGACAACTAGCAAATCTCACAGTTTCTCTCTCGGAGCTTGCTGATCAACTTCCTTCGGTGAGCAAGTCAGTAAGGCCTGTTGGCGTTGCCGGTAAATGTAGGAATGACAACAGGCCAAAGAAGCCTACTCTGTTGATATTTGATGAGTTCTTTCGTCTGACGAAAGAATTTACGGCCTTGGTTGAGTCTACCTGTAACACGGAAGAGCATGCGGTCATTGATCTTCCCTTCTCCATGCAGACTGAATTTGATTCCAGTGTTCCACAAGCAGATCAATGGACGAGAGCTAGCACGGAAGATGAGCCCCCCAACTTCTCGCTTGTTGATGAAGCCACCATCCTCAGCATGGCCTCTTGCCACTGCCATTTGATTGAAATCTACACCTCGATTTTTGAGATGATGCAAATGTGCATCGCACATTCTCTCGTCCCACAAATTGGCGAAGACTGGGCCGTGATCCTGCCACGACTACAAGTTGGAGATCATGTCACTTCTCCGCCCGTGAGAGTGGATTTAAGCACGCCGATATCGTCGAAGCAGAAGATTGGAACGTACATGCTCATGATAACCTTACTGTCCTCGCAATTATGGGAACAGCTGACTGACGCTATGCAAATAGTCCGCTTGAGGGTTTCTCGGGGTTCTTTGTCGGATTTGGTGTGGGATGGTGCTACCAATAAGAATGTCTATATGATGGCGACCATTGCGGCCACAAAGACTACAGTTAACGAGTTCTCCATGGCAGTATAGTAGGTAGATTTAGAGATAAGATCTCCCGTCTTTGTATACCATGATCCTCTATCTTGAATGCAATCTCCACAACGTTCGGTTCGTTTATCGCTTCTGAGTGACTGCAAGGAGAGCGGGAGCTAGCTTTCCATTCACAGTTACATATAATGACAATCTCTTCACTCTACATCCTTTTGGTAGCCTCATCATACCCCGAATCTCCCCCGGCATATTAGGAGGATGTTGTAGATAATCTTGACTCAACAACGTTTCAACACAAGCTGACCTTCGAGAACACCAACCTCCCCCCACTCCGCATTTTAACTTCGCCCCTCATCCCTCCCATATCGGTATTGGCGACTCCAGCTTCTGGGTTTTACAGATCTTCTGTTCTTCTAGAACCTCCAACCGAAGTGAGCCATTGATGGAATAATTGCGTACTTGATTTGCAGTTGCTCCATCAAGAATTGCATGATCGTCATGGACGCTCAGGTCGAGGCTTTCAAGTGGACTCAGCTTCCAATCTGTGGAGGACTTGATAATCTCGCGGCCACAGTAGTGAAGAATGGTCATAAACTTTAACCATTTCTCGTAGTCTTCATAGGCACACTGATAGATGCGGAATCCTCAGATCCGTGGCTCAACATTTTCGTTAATGGGCAATGAATCCCTAGAGTGCTGATCGATATCAGTAACCTTGGTTGAAAAGTAACACGCAGTCGAAATATTGCTGTTCACAAATTGTGACACATTGTATTTTTGGCGGAGCGTGGTTTGAGCACCGTTGGTGATGGGCAAAGCGGCGTCATTTGGAAATAATTTGGTGGTTTTACACGCATACTGCTGTAGTAGGAGACTGAATTATGCTTTCCACG
Source organism: Hymenoscyphus repandus (assembly GCA_001414415.1). NCBI lineage: Eukaryota > Fungi > Ascomycota > Leotiomycetes > Helotiales > Helotiaceae > Hymenoscyphus > Hymenoscyphus repandus. The sequence goes on along the minus strand of LLCE01000083.1, from coordinate 30,371 downwards.
CGCCCGAACCCCACAAACCCTCGGAGTACTGAATATGATAGGAGTACGATTCCACAAACAATACAGTTATAGATGCGAGGAACGTAGTTGGTTGTTGAAACACTGATCTTGTTTACCCCTGAGCCCTTGAAGGTACATTGGAGTGGCTGTTTTCGGTCATTTCAATCAATGAAGTCATGAGATCATACTAAGCATGTACAGTACATCAGAGATAGGATGCCGCAATGATATATATAACATCATATCATTCGTGTTTAAAGTTTGACAAGGTGCAAATAGATAACAGATTCTTTCCACTTCTCCCAGAACAAGGAACAAAAGGTGCCCTGAGGCATTTCTTTCCCAATTGTAGGTCCCGGTGTTGCCGCAGAACACCGCCAAAAACACAACAAAAGCTCCCTTTTGCGCCATCTATATTTTACAAGTTCTATTTCTCTACTGCTTCCTTGCCGAGTCTCACGAGCTCCCGATTTCAGACTTGACCCATTTTTCCAATCCTCCTCGAGCAATGATCTCTTGCACATTGGGAGGGAGCTCTCCAACCTTTTGACTCCATGTCTGCCCACCTTCACCTTCGGTAACGACGACCTTACTCCTCCTTACATCCCACAAGAACTTCCAGCCTGTTCGTCTCGTCAGAACCTTCTCTTCAACAGGACTCGCTTGTGTGGCGGGTGGGGGCGAGTCCAACGACTCAGAATTGAGCTTGGGTTCCTTGACGTCGCTCTTTCCTTCGACTGTGTTGGACGAGAAAGTTTCTCGAAGTCGCTGGACGAGCTTTGGGACTTCGACGCCCATAAGGGCATTGTTTATACTATTTCTTGAGAAGATATTGCCAAATGAACCTGAAACCACGAGCGGGATCTTCTTGGCCAATATCGCCGTGGCCGCCTGTTCTCTACTACTCCCGCAGCCAAAGTTGAACCCTGCAACAAGAATGTCTCCAGCTTGGGCGACGGAACCAAATTCTTTGTCGTAATTTTCCATGCATACTTCGGCCATCTTTTCCACAGAAACGTTGTCCTGGTAGGTGTATTTGCCTGGGTAAATGCCATCTGTGTTGATGTTATCTGCATCGCAGAACACAATCTCACCCTCAACCTTCTCTGGAAAGCCGGGAAGGATGTCGGTGAGCTGCTCTTCACCTTCTGCGTTTGCATCTGCAGAGGTTGAAGGTGCAACAATGCTAGGCTCAGCTTTCTCGATGATCGCCTCTGCATCTGCTATCAATTTGTCGAGAGCATCCATAACACCCATGGTGCGATCCTCATCTGCGATACCAGTTCCCTCTCCCAAAACGACTTTTTCAACACCAACGGGCTTTTCATACCACCCAGGTCCACTGATCTTTCCGCTTAAGGCACTCGCTGCGACGACCTCTGGACTTGCAAGATAGGCTTTAGCGTCTGGTGATCCCATTCTACCCTTGAAGTTACGATTGCTGGCACTGATTCCAACCTCACCTGGTTCAAGCAGACCTGTCCCAAGACCAATGCATGGGCCACAACCAGCAGGCAACGGTTTTGCGCCGGCGTCTAAAAGTGCCTGCCAGTCACCAGCTTCTTCAGATGCTGTTTGTTCTGGAATTGATGCTGCAGCGATATAGAATTCTACACCTGGTGCGATCTTGGCTGGAATTCCATCCCTGGAGGCATCCTTGAAGACCTTTGCCGCTGCGGCCAAATCTGAAGCTCTCGAGTTTGTGCATGAAACCAAGTATGCCTTGTTCAACTTGATATCTTGTTGTTCGAGATCTCGGAGAGGAGTTGCAACTTTGACAGAATTTGGTCCCGAAACATATGGCGAGAGTGTAGAAAGGTTGAGGTAGAGTGACTTGGCGTATGTCGCTCCTTTATCCGCCACCAATTGATTGTCAATTAGCTCATCTATACTTGAATGTGTAAAGCGAGATCCGCCTTTTCCAGAAAATATCGCATCGGTTGTCGCCTTTGATCGTAACCAAGCTTCCAGCATTGAGTCGATTGGGAATAGCCCTGTCAAAGCACCCCATTCTGTCGTCATGTTGGCAATCGCCAACCGGTCGTCCACCTGCAGACTTCGCATTGTTTGTTCCGATCCAGTGAACTCAATCGCGTGGTTCAGTACTTCGTCGTTGTTGAACAACCCACACAGGGCCACAATAACATCCTTTCCAGTCACACCCTTTGGTAGAAGGCCAGTCAGGGTGACCTTAGCGATCGGAGGTATCTGCCACCACGTTTTCCCCGTTGCCCAAATGCTCGCCGCATCGGTTCGGACCATGGCAGTTCCCAAACATCCCACTCCTCCATACATATTGCTATGACTGTCACTGGCAACAGTCATAGTACCAGGCCATGCATATCCTTCTTCCACCATAATCTGATGCCCAATTCCTCTTCCAGCAGGATAGAAGTCTACACCCTGCTTCTTCGCGAATTCTTCAATCTGCCGGTATTTTTTGAGGTTTGACTCGCTTTTGTTTTGTACATCGTGGTCAAGAGTCATAACGATCTGACTTGGGTCGTGGATCTCAGATGCACCAATTGACATGAACTTCAATGCGACTGGCCACGAATTGTCGTGGGTCATGCAATGGTGCGGTGACAGAGTGACATAATCTCCAGATTTGACCGCTTTCCCTTCTGCTAGTCCCAGCGAGTATCTTTGTACAATCTTCTCTGTCAAAGTCTGTGGTATCTTGGATGATGGTGTTTTCAGGGATGAGAGTATCGCAGACGAGTTCGGATCAGAGACTTGAGCATGGAAAACATCCTGGAATCGCTGCGCGGTTGCTGTGTATGCTCGTAGATTCGATCGAAAATGGCGGAGGGGGATAATGCTTTGTGATGGCCTAGCCCGCAGACCTTGAAGGCCGATTCGTTGCTAGATAGAATAATTTAGTGTTCATAATTTAGGTATATGATTGGAAAGGACAAACTGGTATCATGTTGTTGCCATTCAAGATTGAATTGCACAAGGAAGCAAGAAAGACAAGACGTGCGAGGCGGTATCGGAGGAACCTTCAGTATTTTAAGTATTTTCTGCCTCCAGGTTTCCCCAGATTTTTGAGTTGCTGACTGTCCGAGTTGATCGAAACTTGATTGGTGGGATGATTTTGCTTAGAGCAGCGTGTCACTGACCGGCCACTACCCAATTGATCCCCGCCGCTTTTGTCTTCACCAAGTGCAACTTTCAGTGCAAGTTCCATCTATAGATCTCGAGTGACTTTTCTCTATTGCAACGGGATTCTGCTTTGATTCTCTATGCTAAGAAATTTCAATACATAGCTGTGATCTCGCCTCCATCGCGTAAATCACGCGTAAATCAAGCATTTTAAAGCTTCTTAATGCTGAAGGCCGTGATCAGACCTCCCGTACGTGCAGCACGCCGGCATTGATCCAACGCAGTAGGTTTAAAGTATGAGTGCATCGAGCAGGGTTGAAGCTCTTGGGCCTTTGGTATCTGTCCATGGGAGAGTTTTATATCTACGTCTCGTCTTCATTCTCGTCATCCTCTTCCAATCTTTGCAATGAAGAGACTCAATTTCCACTCGACGACTGGATATCAGACCAACCCCCCTGCTGGTACAAACAATAATCAATAGTTGCCTCACTATACCAAGCAGGGATACATGATGGCCGCCAAGACACGGATCCATTTCCTGTGCTGCGGAACTCGTCGTCTGTCGCGTCAAACCATCGCCGGATTTTAATTTGTGCGCTGTCCACCACAAACAACTCCTCTTCCTTGCGCCAATCCATCCATCGTTTCCCCCCAAGATCCTACGTTGCTCCATAATCAAGATACAAACGGCGCACACAAGAGACACAGATTGTGCCTTCCCGAGGGCCATGGTGTGACAACTCAATCGGATACCTCGTACCTGTGACGGTGGCAATGATGAAAGAACTCTGCATACCCACCACAACGTCATTTCCTTCGTCTCGGTGTCATGTTTGATCCAACAAATCATTCGAACATTTCTTCGCAGGACCATCTCTCATTTACGGACCTCGCGATGAGCTGAGTGTCACATCAATCTTGGAATACTAACAACAGCAGCCGCAATACTGTGCCCGTACCATGGACAAACCACCACCTCCCCTCATTCTGTCGCAGACCGTTCCCAAATTACAACCCTATCGAATGCACACCCGCAATGCTTCTCGATCGCCCACTCGAGAGAGATTCAACCTCTCTGACGACATCCTCGCAGACCTCTCTCCTGCGACAACCCTCGAAGCCTTTACGAATCCTTCCGGCAAGCTAAAGGCCAGTGTAGAAAATGCCACCCAGAGCGAACGAGCCTTTGGCATTAGGGCCACATTGGCATCGAAGAAGATACAAGAATGGCTGGACGAGTTGTCGAATTGGTCATGGCCTACAGACGGAGGATCGGACGGCTTTGAGATGCCCCCCACGAAAAGGAGAAAGACAGCAGAGGATTTCCGTGAAAACAATGGCATGATGGATGCTCCTGGAGCGTCTAGTATCGGTGTGGAATACATGGGGAGCCTTCCCATCGACATATTTGATCGTTACGAGGTGCGGGTAGAGGAAATCACAGAAGATATGGAAGACCTTGACGTGGAAGACATCAAGAGACAGGTTTTGGATACACATTTCTCACCCAGATCTCGCCCTTCTTCATCTGCGTCAAGTGTGCCCATGCCAAACCTGTTTGCCTCATACACCAAAATGGACGACTTTACGGCTATTGTCACGGCCACAGTCCTACATGCTCTCCCAAATCTTTCCAATTTGATGCGATTGATGGATGTTTGGAAGGTTCGACTTGCAGTACTGTCGAAAGTCCCCCCGTTGCTGTCGGCATTGGACGAGACTGAGACTGCACTGAAGATGGGTTGGAACGTCCTTGGGAAGTCGTCAAGGAATGGTACACCCGGAGTAGGCTCTACACCGATAGAATTGTCACGGGAGACGTTCAATGAGATGCGGGGCGGACTCCAGGATAAAGTTACGGTGCTAGGACAAGATTTGGATTTTATGCTGGACACTTTGGAAGGCCGAGAAGACACCCTACCGGACATTTGGTTAGATCGTATGGAAGCCATCGAGCATGATTATGGAGAATGGGTCGTTCATGGCGATCGGAAATTACGAGAAGCAGAATGGGCGAGAATGATGAAAGCGAGAAAAGAGGCGGATTCAAGAAGGTTGGAAGTGGAACGAGCAGCGCAAGAAGCCAGAGCAACGGAAGAAGCACAAGCATCGGAACAAGCAAGAGCAGCGGAAGAAGCAAGGGCAGCGGAACAAGCAAAAGCAGCGGAAGAAGCAAGGGCAGCGGAAGAAGCCAGAGCATCGGAAGAAGCACGAGCAGTGGATGACGCACGAGTAACAGAAGAAGCTAGAGCAGAGGAAGAAGCTAGAGCAGAGGAAGAAGCTAGAGCAGAGGAAGAAGCTAGAGCAGAGGAAGAAGCTAGAGCAGAGGAAGAAGCTAGAGCAGAGGAAGAAGCTAGAGCAGAGGAAGAAGCTCGAGCAACGGGCGACACAAGAAAGTTTGAAGAGGCACGAGTAGCGGAAGAAGCACGACTTAGAGAGGAGATGGAGACTGCCGACAGAATAAACATACTTGAAGAACAGGCTTCCCGTGGGGTTGACGCTGCTCAACACCAGGCACAAAATGAGGCGTTGAGGGACGATTTGGATACTAAATGGTCAGAAGCAAAAGCCCTTGACTCGGCCAGTACAATGAAACCACCAGCTGTTCCCGAGCGAGTCCCTTTTTCTGCGAAGGTGATCAACAGGGAACAATCACTTTCCCACGCTCCTGTTGAGCATTTTCCCAACGGCCTCGAATACGTTCATGCAAATGAGGCCCCAGGAAATCCGTCCCAAGACAAGAGTGTTGAGCCTCCAGAACTGTCTCTACCAGCAAGCCAGGCGGATACAGAGACGAATCAAAATGATACCGAGGTCCAAGCTGCGAATGATTGCCCCAACACCTCCAGTCTAGGAGTCCAGCACCTCGAAAGTATACGCGTTGGTCGTGAAGAACAATCCTCACCTGCACCTGACCATAGCGATTTCTCCACGCGAGCTCTACCGAATGCAGAATCCGTTTCGTTCGACTTACAGCAAGTTCAATCTCCAGCTCCAAACGGCTCAGATGTTCCGCGAAAGTCAGAATCTATGCCACGGCCCAAGACTCCTCCCATGGCAACAGATCCTCGAGTCGACGTGGAACAGGTCATTGACAATCCTACTAGCTCGGAGTCAATTCAGGCATGGGGCGATAGCCCACCCCAGATTCCTATATTTGGTCTCACTATCGCAAACATGCTCCGAAGGACTTCCTCTCCAACCAAGCCAAGCCAGGACGTTCTACCACCTGTTAGGCCTTCGATAAGTGCGGTGGCCCACAGTCGAATGTTCGCACTTTATGATGGTCAATTAAGCAACGGAGAACCCTCGAAGTCTGCATCACCTATTAAGAGACGTCCAGCAACTTCAAGTGGTGTGTCAGAATCACATCAACAAGCCCCCATGTGTGGCGATTGGGGTCCTGTCGATCTCTATAAAGCGCGCTCATCGAAGGCTGAATGGTCAACTTCTGAAGATAGCCGTGCTTCCGTCACCAGCGGGCGTGCTTCGAAGCGCCATAGCAGAAATATCTCCATTGTCTCTGGACATCCCTCGTCCTTTCCTTCGCCTGAAAATGGAAGTCCGGAGACAGTCGAATATTTTCAACCAGATCTCCAGTCTGCTACTTTAATACCTCTTTCGCATGAAGACAATCAACGAGAGGCAAGTGCCGTCAGGCCAGAGAATTTCCACGAAATTTCGAAAGTAAGAACTAATCCGCTCGATGTCGCATCTACTCATCTTTATGATGAGACAGACCAGTTGCAAAAACTTGCTGCTCACTACCCTTCAAACGTCCTTCATGAAATCGCGGAGCCCAACACGATTGGCTTTGGGAATGAATATCACGAAGTGGTTAATATAGAAAGCCGCGAATTGGAGCAACGGGCATCCACCCCCAGCACAATTAGGGTTCCAAGAAAATTGTCTCTAGTCTCTCCCACCCGACCAGTGACTGCCTCTTGCACCCCAAATATTGTCGCAGGCTGGGGTGATGGTTCTACATCACCCACAGCCCCAAGCCCTATCAACGGTAATGTTGATCAATTTCCAGGCCTGGAAGAACCATCGCCAAGTGCTGGAAGAATTGGAATCCGGCCGACGTTTGACAACGATCGTAGCCCTTCAGGGTCTCCACCCTCAGTCTCGATAGCCCCAAGCCGAAGACAGACTTTGCATTCCCCAACGAGTCCTACCTTTTCACTCTCCTCCGAACCCTCAGAGTCATCCACATCATCTTTGGCAGATGCTCCTGCCCTCGAGAATGTCAATATCCAACAGGAGGCGGCACCCCTGTCCAGTCCCAAGAAAAGGTCAGAAGATCAACTCCAACAGCAAATATCATCACTCCTAGAGTCAATTCCTGCCAGAATACATCTAACATCAGAACCTGACGTGACAGCGAGGAATACATTGAGACCGAAGAAAACTCGAAGATCAGTCACACCCTCGTTTCGATCTCAATCGAGTCTAAGCAATCGTGCCTCTACACCTTCTTTCTTGCTTTCCCCTGCATACAGCAAGACAGCCTCACGCCCACGACCCCAGAATGCCCATCCAGAGATTAAGATGTATCATCTCTCTCGCTCAGCAGATGAAGCGCCAATCAAATTGTTTGTGCGTCTTGTTGGGGAGAATGGAGAGCGTGTTATGGTCCGTGTTGGTGGGGGATGGGCGGATCTAGGGGAGTACTTGAAAGAATATGCTAGTCACCATGGTCGAAGGAGCACGGTCGATGATAAAATCGAAATTCAAGATCTGCCACCTCGAATTGCTTCCAATTCTTCGACCACTTCGAACGCGACCATTCGTGGATATGAGAATGGCAGCTCAAGTCCCATGCCCAACTTTCGACCCTCTTCGGCTTTTGGTCGTCCAGCTTCGAGCCTAAATGTTCCCAAGACACGCAAGTCTCTTGGAGAAAGTGCAATTAGTCAGCGGCATGACTTGAGAAGTCCAAGTACACCTCTTCCTATGTTCAACCGCCGGTCACCCGGTGATAGTCCTCCTCCGCCCTCGACCACAACAGCTGCTCGAAGCAGTTCCCGTCTTAGCTGGGCCGAAGACGACATCTCGCTCGGTCTTGCAGGCCCTAAGGGCAAGAAAGTTGCAATCAGTGAGAAGGATCAAGAATGGGTTGAGAGCATGAAAGAAAAGGTGAAACAGGCGAGCGCGGAAAAAGACCGCGAGAAAGAGAGAGAGAGGAGACTGAAAGACAAGGCGCGTGGAGCAAGTTTTGGAGAAATGGATAAAGTTGGCGGAACGAAGAGATTATTTCGGAAAGGTCCTAACCAAAAGGATTGAACATAGGAGGGACTGGAGGCCATTTGCATACTTTTGCATTCTTTTTTTCGTGCGCATTTGAGATAGGGGATACGGTGGGGACTTGGGCAAGGCGCGCGAGTACTTCATTGCTTGGAGTTTCATAGCATTCGTAGCATTTTCGTTTTTGGGTTTTCATTTCGTTTGCTGCAAACCAATACCCCTTTTTACTTTACTTTGTTAGACAATCCAAATAAGACATTCATAGGATGCTTGTATTATATCTCTATCATGTATACATCTGTATTTGAAAGGGGGCAGCGTAGAATATCACGAGATCCCCCCAATGTGAAGTAAAAATGCACTGCCTGTCATTGTCAGTGGAAGTCTTCACACGTTCACTTTTGATTCACCAAATCTATGTCACATTCAGCCAGATCAGTGCTCGTCTCCCATCACTCTCTATCATCAACATACTCCACATGATCTCTCAGGCTGTGTAACAGGACACTCTAGCTTACTAATCCCGCACAGGAAACAAGGACGTTTGAGTCGCCAGCAAGATCATGGCATGTTTGCTGTATGCAGATCCAACACAGACGAGGTGGTGCGGGGTAGGTGGTGATAGAATCAAACAACTTCCCCTTATTTCCTATAAATCCACAACTGAGCGACGATGTCGTACTCTTGTCAACCATGCAATCGCATTTTCAATGACCAACAGTTATTGGGCCAACACCTTGGGTCCCCAGCCCACAAATCCGAGTGGGAGAAATGCAAGAGGAGATTCAAAAGGGGTCTAGCTTTTGAGCAGCACCTTGAAACCTCACCAGCGCGCAAGCCGCACATATGCGAGCCTTGCAAAAAAACTTTCAAGAGTGAAGGGGCCTTTCGCCAGCATCTCGACTCAACAGTTCATGTCTCCAAGTCTGAAGATGGTGACCGATCCTTTGGTAATCAGAGCAACCTCAAGCAACCTCTCAATTCTCCAGCGCATCCTCAAGCATATAGAAGCGAAGGGTATGATGGCAGCAGCCAGAGAGCCTCTCAACAGAACCTCAACTCCGCAGCTTATCCTCCAAAATACAAACCTGAAGAGCCAAAAGATCGATTGTCTTGTGGTCAGCAAACTCTTAATCAGTATTTGGACCCTTCTGTTCATATCCTAGTGTATAAGTGCGGAGAGAGTAAGCATCGGTCATTTGGTAGTCAGCAAGCTCTTCAGCAGCACCTCAGCTCTCCGGCTCATCCTCTAGCATATGCCGACAAAGAGTATACAGGCCAGTCCTTCAGCAATCAGCAAGCTCTTCAGCCCCGCCACAGCTTTGGAGTTGAACATCGGATATATGAGTGCGGGGAGTGTACCAAGCGATCGTTTGGTAGTCAGCAAGCTCTAAAACAGCACATCAACTCCCCAGCTCACCTCCTCAAAAGAAGCCCTCTCGATAGGTTCTTTTACTCTTTTCCGTCATTCAATTATGAACCTTCTTTGCCACCTGCCACGTCTTTCAAGCTCCTACAAACGCAGCAAAGGTGGTCTCGAGAAGATCCTGCTAGCAAAGAAGGTTGGGATCAATATCAGAACGCTCTTTTCGAAGAATTCCAAAGATGGTTCGGATATGAGGATGACTTGGAGGCATGGCATGCCTTATGCCGAGCAATAAGAATCAGACCCCTACCTATAACCATAAAAGCATGTGAGCAGGTGTGTAGAATCTCTAATCCTCCCTCAACTTTAGTCGTTCTTTTGGTTGACTCATACACTCTACTTGGTATCAGGCTGTCCGACATCGCCATGTCAACATGATTGACTTGATAGAATGGGGCAGGAATGAGGGTGAAGGAAACGATGATCAGGTTAAGGTATTCAAAACTGTCCAAGAGTTAAGCCACTATTGTCGAGAAACTGGGAAGATTTTTAGGAACGACCTCGAGGAGAACTCAGATAGAGGCGGGGTTGTGCTTAGGCATCTTCTTCGACGCATTTTTACCTTTAAATAGGTACACTATAAAGGGCCTCTAGAAGTTAAGTACAATATATTCCATTTTAAATTATACCATTAGCCGCATTTCTCTGTATCCCCTTAAGATTTTATCAATTGATATTTGGGAGTTTTAATGAATTTTAGACCTAAAATTGGTAATTATCTCCTGCTGGATTTCAATTCGACAACACAATACAAGCCTCGAAATGCCATGAATAAACCGACCCCGAAGCTTTCTAGATGATAAATTTAGAATCTGCTCCAGAGATCTCGTCGAAGGCTTAGCTAGCTGAAGTGAAAGGATATGCCAAACTTACCTTCATCGTCGCGAGTTTAATTAACAACAGAGTATATTTCTGAACATTATTTTTTCATCTCATAATATCAGTGTATTAATTACACTTCTTTATAGACAGCTACTACGTATCTCTCCAGAGCTAAATTTAAATTTGAGAATAAGTCGAGGGCAGCCAGCAGATATTTAATGTTTTCTCCTACTTACGTACAGTCGGCGAATTTTAGTTCCGGGTACGAAGGGGCGTACTACTTTGGTTTTCCCCTGTACACTAGCCAGTGATTTCCTGCTAGCTTATAGCAAAATTTTCGAGTTCATATGATCCTTATCTCTTTTGTTCTATATCAAAAGCTCTTGCAATCGACCCTCTTCCTATTACCGCAACATTACACATTCGTCTGAAACAGCACTGAGCAATGACGACACTTAATCAACCATGGAGAGTACTACTTGATGAAGTAGATAAAAAATCACTTTCCTGCTTTGAGAGGAATCAAGACGTACGCAACAGCCTGACTAGTCAGTCACCAGGACTGACAATATGGTACATCAACAAAATAGTTAAGCGAGTTACTTAGACAAAAGGAATCTAGATCAGGTTCGCAACACTGACATATCCATTGTGAACAGAAAGTCTGACGTAGCTCAGCAATTATCAGCTGTTGCAAAGATTCCATTCAACTGAGAAACCTGCGCCCTGCGCACTCCAGTCGTTCATCTCCAAGCCCAAGAATACTTAATTTTTGACCCGAGCGAGTTCGTGCGGTCAAGAGAAAGCTGCGAGAGAATTTTTATCCTCTGAAGCAACTGGTTGTTGCATATTTGGGTTGGATATGTGTGGTTTTTGTACGGTAATCCATCACAACGACTCCACGTTCGTGTTTAAGTTTACAGCTGCGCATTATTACAGTGAAATAAGGAAGTACTTCAATTTTCAAAGTATACAAGTACTCTGACTTCCACGCTCTCTTGAGGCCTTAGAGGTGCATTGTCCAGAGGTTTTTGGTAGAATAAAGCATGCGGCACTCCTATATGTGTATATTTAGAAGCTTGCACAACCCAACCATGGATTGGACTATACCTGACCTGCCAGTAGAGTCAAACTGCCGAAAGATAAGAAGCTTAAACGGCTGGTGATCACTAAGATAGTACCACCTCTGGGCTGGATTGTAATGTGCGAGCACATTTTCTGCGACCTTCAGCTTACAGCCATCTCCCGGTTGGGCATGATTTGCTGTATTTAGAGAATTGGGGAACACATTGTCCATGCCCTTAAGATCTCGACATGGCTCGACCGATGTAGCATCACAGAGTGCAAAAGGCCAGTCCTTCAGCGGCCCATGAAGCGGTCGCCAGATGTTGTTGGGAATGCTGCTCGTGTCACAATCTCATTTGAAGGAATCCAACAAGACACTCACTTGAGGTAAACGAAGCGACCAGAGAGTCACTGTTCAAAACTTGTCGGATTTAAGGTTTTGATCAATTCTCGTGTCGTTTTCTCGTTGGCATCTTTGATATTTAGTTTAAGGCGACTTCAAACCCCCTTGGAGCTGACCTATATGCACTTGCCGTGCAGGTTGAGACCTGCCTTCGCTATCGACTAGGTGGGAGGGTTTCTCAGGCCACTCTTCGTGTCGTCTACGAAACTATTGCAATTTAGTGATGACTCCCTCAAATATCTCGGAAGAATTACCGCAAAGTTAAACACTTGTACAGAAGATGCATCCATATATACCAAAAACGCATCTGCCACCTCTTTGCAGTAAATATCCTTGATCTTCTAGCGATCTCTGAAGCCCTTGTATGCTAAAGCACTGTGCATTTCTAGAATGGCTATTCCATTTTCCTCGAAACACAGCGAGTGGCTCTCGTCTCGCAGATCATACATTTTTAAATATCGACAGTGTGATTGATAAAATTATCATGTGATAAGGTGGTGACATAAGATCGATGAAGAGTATACGGCTTCACTTTATCGTAAATTGGATCTCTGGCGAGGAATTGCAACGATGCAGCTTGACATGAGGACTGATTCATCATGTACCACGTTAGAACCGCCACGGCGGGAAGTATACATTCGTGGTCGTGGACATCGGGATCAACAGGGATGAGCTGCGAGATGAGTAATCACATATGTCAAAGTGATGGCGACAGAGTCGTGGCTTGCAAAGCTAAAAACAAAAATATTGCCCTAGATCTCTGTCTCTGTGAGTCCATGTAAATGACGTCCGGAGCTTGCATCGAATGTTCTATCTTCCTCTTCGAATGCTCCAACCATGGCACTAATGAAATTGCCTCTGCTCTCTTTGCCTTCGGCTATAAGTCCCTTCTCCTCCTCGATACTTTCAGCTATGTGCTTCTGAAATCAAGTCATCGCTTGGCCCACTAGAAACTAATGGCTTGGAATGAATGGCTGGAAGGTCTCCGTGAGAAAATTTGGTCCCAAAAGCATAATCAATATTGTATTTTCCAGCATTAGAGACAAGGAGTCTTTGTACGTCAATAAACTTCCCTCCCTCTAGCAATAATTCCTCAGATGAGTGGCGAAAGGAGTACGATCTTCCAAAGCCAGTAGCTGAGAGGACGTGGAGAGAGACCTTTCGAACGTCTTTGTAAGTCTGTCGAATATCGGAGGACTCGTTCCAGAATTCAAGCGTTTCCTTGGCCTGGCGGGTGCGCCCTGTCTACACAAGATCCATATTTGGTTCGCCAAATGCAGGGTAAGGATGCATACTGTGGAGAGATTAAGGCCAAGGATTTCAAGCACTGCTTCACTGACGTGAACAGTTAGCCACCTAATATTCGAGAGTATAGGCATGGTCGAGGTTTTAAACGTACCTATTATCTCCAATGGTCTCTCAAACTCCTTGCACCGCTTGGGTAGCTCCGTGAGAGTCTCGGCATTACAAACATAGAGCCAATTCTTTCCGTAGCAACCAAAATAAAAGCATCACCAAGTTCTAGAAACAGCTTTGTCATATCATGAACATCCTATTCTCGATGGGCATATCGGCTGAAAGATCCTAATCCGTAGGGTATTTAACGTAGCACACGATCGATAAAAGCACCCATGTAATCGCTCACCAGCATCCACGATGGACTTTCTGGATTCATGGGATAACGATCACTGGAACACCTGTCATGGTCTCAAGCTAGGTTTGAGGGTGGGTTAAGGATGCGACGATAGGGAATAAAGAACGTGACCGGCCCAGCAAAATGAAATGGAAAGGAAATGTATCATCACTTTACGCCTCAGGCAATAAGGACACGTCAATTCACCTCGGCGTTGGTGAGATATTATAGTGGTACGGCGATTATGTACTCGACTACTACTGATGAAGACTGCTTGCACACATGTCATACTTTACTCGACCGAGCAATAAGAGTCTCTGCTCTAGGTTGCGAACAACCTTGCCATCAAATCATCGCTAGTGTGAGATGAATCCCTAACCTTTGTACCTCCGTAAGGTGAGCGATCACCTATTCTTCAGATCACTGATTAAAGGTCCCCTGGAGCACTAGATTTATAGTTGTTATCTAATTTGTACTTTTTCAATAGGAAAACTCCAGGCAAACACAATCATATCATCTGTTTATATTTTTCTAAATCAGTGCCTTTAGCAGGGTGTGGGTGTGACTGGCGGACATGGAGGAAGAAAGGTGGCTGAGACCTTAGGCTCATGCATGACCGGCTAAAATACTACCAACCCAAAGGTGTGAAACAACCAACTTCGTATTCCATGTGGGTGAGTTGACACCAACAGGAAACATAAATGTGGAAACATGGCCCCTTTGGTTGACGCATGGCCGGCTAAATTGCTTCTAAGCAAAGTATGAAAGAACCAACTTCGTGTTCTACGTAGGTAGGTTGGATTGGCAGCAAACACAAATGCGGAAATGTGACCAGTTCGGTTGATACATGGCAGGTTAAATTACTATCCTCCAATTCGGTGAGAAGCTTCGTATATGCCGATACGCTGAATTAATATTACCTGATCTGAATTCATCTCGTTTTGTTATCTGTTGTTGGGGCCAGTGGCCATATATTTGTTTACAGTATACAAGTAAATTAGCAGGAAAAGTGAAAGATTCCATAAACCTTTTAAAAAACTTTAGGAAGCCCAAGATTTTCAACCTCTGCTAGAATTCGTCGAGCTTTATATATGAATTTGTTGAATTTGTTGAGAAATTCTAGTATATTTAAATGTAGAGAGTCTCTGGAAATAGCCACAATGGCCTAGTTGTTAAGTCAGACTTTTAGTTTTGTAACTTACATAATCAAAAAATGCTATGAATTTCGAAGCATTGATATCACTGTATAATCGCCCTGAATGAGTATTTCATATACTAAATTACAATTGTGACATTTTCGATATTTTAACAAAAGGTTTGTGGCATTAAGGAAAGTAGGCTTATCTTATTTTCGTTTCACTGATTATGTTCAATTTCTTGGGTTTTTTTCCCTTCCTCAAAAAACTTAAAGTTACTAAATATCTGGAATTTTCTCTGATTCTATCTTCATTGAATATTGTAGTTCTCATAAAATTTTGCCAATATACGAGGCTATTTTAATAATTCTGTCATAGGGGTTTTTGGTCATCAAGGGAAAAACCGAAACTGCTCCCAAACTCCTGGCCCCAGCAATGTCGAAATCCACGGTTGGGAACAAAATGCCTCGTCCCGATCAATTCAGCGCCCCTCCGAAATTCTCATACATGTCTCTTCTTAACGTTAGTGTCCAATTGATGATGATTATTGTCATCTACGCCAGACTTGGTGGCAAGGAGTGTTAAATATCTGCCTTGGAATGGGATGATTGTAAGTTCAACATGTTTCGCGAATTTCCGTCCATGCTTCCGCAGATTTAGCACGGCTAATTCCACATTCTTTCATTATAAACGCCCTCGTGTTCGCATTGGTAAGCTACCGGTAACTGGTTTACTCCTAGATACATATGTTGACCCAAAGTAAAGCTAGGGTTTTGGTATACAAAGAGGCCAGCGGTATACATGGTTATGTAGATGAGGCTTTAGGGTTGGATAATGCTGTCGGGATTAGCTCCAAATATATCTGCTGGAGAATTGTAATTTAGGCCAAGTTTTTGAGTATAATTTTTTGAAGTGTGGAAGAATACATAGACACATCCTCCATTCGGACCAAAATCGGAAAACAGTATGAGCCCTGGAGATTTACTATTGAGTAGAGTTTTTTGAAGGTGAAAAGATGTGATTTTGGGAGAAGTCGCAAAAATTACGCAGACACTCTTGGACAACTACAGGCATGGTATCTCTGCTGGCTGCTCGCCTTTGATAATTTCGACGATCTAAGCTCCTCTGGCGATAGGAGTATGAGACAATATTTTCCGCAGAGAGACTACGGTTCTATCCTTTCTACGTCTCACCACGCAGCAGCAAAGAGCCTGGGCTCTTCTACCGAGGTGACTGACATCTCTGAGGACGAGGCATTGCAACTACTCCTCAAAAGAAGCCATGTCAACGGAAAAGAACAAATATCAAACTGGGGGAAAATTCATGAAGCGACTTGGATACATACACTCGCCATTGACCAGGTGCTTACATCTTATCACGTAGTCTAGACCTTGATCTCTATCTGACGCACTATTCCGAGCGCAAAGAGAAGGTACTCAACGAGGTACCTGAACTATGGGATTACCGCCGACAATTAAGGGTCAAAACTAAACTTATGCTCACCACATGGGAACCGTCTCTTGTCAATCAGTGGAGGTCTAATGACACAGGAAGATAAGGTTCATCTCCAGGTTATTGCTACATTTCTCGACAGTAAAGAAGTCTTCAATGATCTCTTCAATTGTTATGGCTCTAGAAATGTCAAATGGTTGGTGACTTACATGAAGGATGGTGTTTGGGATAGGTACGAGGCTCAAGACATTCTGAAAGAGCTGCACAATGATTCAGAACTTTCACATTGGAGAAATGATAATGCAATTATCGACAAGAGCACCCTGATACTATAATAAGCATGAAAAATCCGGCATGGTTATTACGAATTGCGGAAAGTGCGACGAGACCGAGCCGATCTACCGCCAGACGTCCAGCTTAGAGAGAAGGTGCTTGGGCGAGAACACCCTGACACCTTAGCAAACATGCACGACCTCGATCTGACCTCGTTTTACTTGCCCCGGATCTTTAACAGCGATGCGGTAAGTAAGAGCTAACACAGCTCTATAGATAGAACATATTTAGGTTTGTAAAATTTATATTATACCATTTCCTTTAGCTTTGATAGAGAGAGGCTTGGGAGGCCGATACTTTTATGTCTTGAGATACCAAATCATATTCCAAGTATACAGAATCTTGGGAACTGTGACAGCCTGTTGCATATTTGAGTCAAGTGATGCTCCCCTGATTAATGGCCCACTCGAGACAGAGGCCACCTGCTTACTGTTAACCACAAATATAGAAATCAAGGACATGAGAACCATTTGACAGCCTTCTACTACCAAAATTCATTAGGATCAACAAGTTTCAAATCTTTTCATTCCTGTATATCTTCCCTGTTTTACTTATTGGAAAGAGCAGGGTTTAACTCACGAAATCTTGCTACCTCTTTTTGATATTAACTCACTGCCCCTCAAATCGCTTCGAAACCCCGTCGAAGAGAACCAGATATCTTCATTTTGATCAATTAATTTATTCTGTGAGAATCTTACATGATATGTATCCAACGGACAATGGTTATAAACCAATTTTGTTGGTTTGGGGATGTGCCACCAACATCTTAGCTTCTTAAGTAACCACTGCTGAACTCGTGGTAAGAGTCAAGTCGGAAGAGTAGCTCTAGAAGCTTACAATATTGGGAAAACTAAATAGGAATTTTGTGCTAAGATAAAGATCATCCACATCCACCCGAATGACGGAGGGGGATAAACTTCTGATAGTATTTTGATTGAAGCACTGCATATAGTTTCTGCATTATATGTTGGTGTGAATGAGTTATCTAGCTGAATTGCTGCTATAGTTTGTGCAGATATGGGTTCTATTTCTGGAAGGGAAGTTCCTCTTTAGGAGACCCTTGAGACCGTGATCTTGCTGCTGCACTGCGGTCTAGTGAGGATGAAGTGAACATGATCGCCGATGAGCAGTGGAAGGTAAGTGACGCTTCCAGAAGTCCCTTCAATTGTTGTGCCGATGTAGGTGCTTAGATAATCATGTGATATAACTATTAGCTATGAACAAGTATCACAATCACTAGAGAAGAACTCACTTCATACCAATTTAAATAGCTCCCTACTATGCCAATTGAATTAGCACTGTCTTACGCACAGGCTATGAGCCCGGAATAACTTTGTTTAAGTGCACTTTGAAAATATACTCTATCTTGAGAGAGTTCTGTCCTTACGGCCCACGATATGGCCGATAGACTCACTCTTGCGCGAGCATTTGAGTTTAAAGAAATCCCTTAGTTCCTTAAACTGTATGATACGAATTACAGGCGATGGAGTATATTAGCAGAGCACGTGCTAGATGCGAAAGAAGCCTAGGAATCAACAATGACTGACCCTACAACTCAGTTACGGGCCGAATAGAAGAGTTGGCAAGTTTACTGGAATTGGGTGTTATACATCACGTGTCGTCGTGATGACTCATAGTTCTCGCGTGACCTGAACGTGTTGCAATCTTGTTGAGCATGATGTAATCTTCTTCATGCTACGTCTTACTAAACTGGAGATAACCTGAGGTGTATTTCATTGTTATCCGCATCTTCCCTAGCCTCACTGCTTGATTTGATATCGTACATCAATGCTCATAACGAAGTCCCTTTGCATCGAATAACATGGCAGTCAATTTCCACTCTGTCGTCCCAGTCCTCCGTATCTTCGATATTGGCAAAGCCAACGAATTCTATGGAGACTTTCTTGGTTTCTCAGTCGACTGGGACCATCGTTTCGACAGCAACACCCCGCTATACCGACAAATTTCAAATGGTGGTCTAGTTCTACACCTAAGTGAGCATCATGGTGATGGAACTCCAGGAACATATATTCGTGTGATGATGAGTGGTATTTGCGAATATCATCGCGAACTTATTTCCAAGAATTATCGATTTATGAAACCTGGCTTGGAGGAGGGTACATCTCCAGATATTCAAGAAATGACTGTGATCGATCCATTTGGGAATAACATCACCTTTTGCCAGCGAATCAGCCTGAAAAAGATGGATGATTCTTAACTTGGTTAGTTCATTACAGCATGGTTCGGCATTGTGCGTAACCTGTAGAAGTCTATCTGAACTGGATGCTGATGGTAACCAATTAGCAGATCAATTTACTACATGAGGAGAAATTTTTCCTTTGAAAACTTTGAAATTAATGGAAGTCTCTATATATTTTACCTTTAACGAATTAAAGTTTAAGAACTCTATCTATAAAGGATTATAGGCCGTATCCTACCTTAGAGAGCGGGCCTAGGAATATATCTAGCCTTATATTAAAGATCTATTTTAGTATAGGAAGACTATAAAGTTACTTCTAAATATAATAAAGATCTTTAGGAACTTCTAAGGGTTTATAGAGGATATTAAGCGAATATAAAATATTAATATACGCTAAACCGCTACTAGAAAATACTTAACTTAAAGTAGACCGGAGCCTTTATAGCTTATACTACTAAGTTCTAGCGTTATACGAATAAAACAGGATAAGATAAGTTAGCCCTAGCTAAGGTTTTTAAAAGAAGATTAAACCCTTATATCAGGGAAGAGATAGTTACCTAGGGAATATACTTTATAAATATATTATATATATTTAAACGATTAGTATACTTAGATAACCGTATAACCGAATTACGTAAAGGAGGTTATCGCGGAGAACTAAACTAAAATCACGGACCTAAGCTACGACGAATAATATTAATTACTGTAACGTAATAGTAGTTATATAAGTCACTTATTTCCTTAAGAACTTATTATAAATTATCGGCAAGGTAGTAAAGAAGATTCTAGAAGATATTAAAACCTGATTACTCAGGCAGTCACTCTCTATATGACTCGCTTG
Organism: Hymenoscyphus repandus; assembly: GCA_001414415.1. Lineage (NCBI taxonomy): Eukaryota > Fungi > Ascomycota > Leotiomycetes > Helotiales > Helotiaceae > Hymenoscyphus > Hymenoscyphus repandus. The sequence goes on along the minus strand of LLCE01000083.1, from coordinate 10,708 downwards.
TTCCTGTATTCTAGAGGGCAGTCCCTTTTTAACGTTTCCTGAGAAATACTCTCTTTACCCTACCTAGAAATTAAATTCTAACTCCTGCTTAAGGCTCTTAAATAAATAGCCATCACTAATTAACTTAATGTTATCTATCTTGATTTTCTTTGTCTTCTAAATTAAGTGAGTTATAAGTTAGACTGTAAATTGCCTTTGTTAATAGGTGCGGTGATGTCTAATATATTAACTTAAGCCACTTATAGAGCAATCGGAATAGACGTCGGTGCTACCGACGGCGATACCGTATAGCTGGAATAAGGTTAAGGAGTAATTAGAATGTGCATATAAGGAGCCTCTGGTTCTTTAGCAAAGATTAAGGAATCAAAGACTTTTACAACCACGTATTTCAGGTGTCTCATACTAACATGTCCCACCACGCTGCTATATTACAAGCTTTGCCATGCTTAGGCTCAAGGTCAAGTAAATCAAGAATGCAGAATGGAACCAGGGACTCAACAAAGACAATACACAACAACGCCTAACTACCAACTCTCATTCATGCCGAAAAATATTCAAATAGAAACTCAAATCCAAGCTCAGAGTCCCCCAAGGAACACCCAGCAAGACAGCAAGCGCTTTATACCAACTTAAGCTAGGCTAAGGCTACTTCAAAGCCTACCTACACAAGTTACACTATATCAGTAATGACAGATGTAAACATGGAGTAAGAGAAACACCTGACCACTTTCTTATAAGCTGCCTTGAAACAGGAGATGCTAGAAAGAAGATAGAAGACTACCTCAACCCCAACTCTGCTCTAACTCTCAACTTACTTCTATATACCAGTAAAGGAATTGAAGCAATTATCAGATTCCTAAAAGAGACTAAGATTGTCATAAAAGGATGGTTTGACGTAAGAAAAGAGGAAGAAGAAGAAGAAGAAGGGGAAGAAGAAGGGGAAGAAGAAGAAGAAGAAGGAATTGATGAGGAAGAGGACCAAAGCATTGGCCAAACCTCCTACCAAGAACCCAACCCGACTACACCCCTAAGATCCCTTTGAGAAGGGAATATCCGCTTAATTTCCTCCATCAAGACTAGAGCAAACCCTCATCAGCCATTAGAATACAACCCTAAAAAGACCCCCACCTGTGCCACATCACCGTACTTTACAAGTAGAACAGCTAGAGTGCAATCTCTGCCATGCTACTATAGCCTCTGAATAATAATAATAACAATAGTAATAACAAGCTTCTATCACCTAACTCACCTCAAAAAAGTGAGGATACGCCCTATTATATTCATAAAGCACTGATAGCAAATACACTGCTGTTACTAAGTGAAAGGTTTAATAATACTTGAAACCGGAAACACGCAAGTAGGCTAACTAGAACCCATCACCTAACCATTGAGTCCTTTGCCGCAGTTGAATGTGGACAATGGTCGTCGTTGCTATTTCCGACCGCTTGGGGAGGAAACATAAGGTTTCAACTCGAGACTCGAGCTTCGGAAGCAGGTAGATCGATGAATTGAGCGGTTTCCGTTCATGTACGATTATTCTATAATCAGTTTATCGATTAATAGATCGGCTCTACAGGCTCTGCAGCCTGTGATAGAGGTTGTAGAAGGATTAGAGTGCGGCGATTGCTCGGTTTAGTTATCCTGCCTATTTCGAACGCAGAGCGAAGGCACTTAAACAGTATAGAAACAAGATTTATTAAAAGAAGAGCGTTGCAGATAAAGATCTATTTTATTCCGTCAGATTGTAGTCATGGTTTAGGAAGGGAAAGAGCAGTATCGGGTGGTGGATAAGAGCCAGCAACCAGCCCAGCGGTTACGTGTAAGTAAAATAGACATGGCTACGATGACGGGGAATGATGACGGGGATGATGATGACCGTGATGGTGGAGATGACAATCAAGAAGTCACCCGCGACTAGATTGTACAAGAGATTTAAACAGGGAAGAGTTACAGTATGGCAAAGAACGGCGGTTGACTATTATTGAAGAGAGCGTCAGCCATTAAAGTCGATCCGTAGCTATAATGTTTAAACATAATATCATTAAGATGCACCGTTTTACCCGCGAAGGAAGGCCCGTAGAAAATGGCAGATCATGACGAAGGGATTAGCGGCTAGGGGTTACATAGTAATTTAGAGACGCTGTTTTCTATCTACTACTGGGAGTGAGCAAGGAAGATCCGACACACTGGTCTGAAGTCGGGCTGCAGGCATTCTTCATTGCTCCTGGAAATGTTATCTTGAATCGTGACGAGTTCTATGCAATTGATTTGTATGCTACAGGTCCGGCTCTTCCTCCTTCAGCTCATGTCCCATAAAACTATAATATCTCTGCACATCCGCAGGATCCATCACCCGATCACCATCCCGAATATACGTAGCCCATACCTCTTCCTCAGACCATTTATTGTCTGGATCCGACCGCAACCGCTCCTTCTGAAGCCAGGTATACCTCAACAAGTCAATACGTTCCGTGCATGTCGGCGTAGGGATTGCCTTTGATAATTCGGTGCTTTCACTACCCTCATGAGCTCCTTCACCCGCGGAATCATCCCTCCTTTGTCGCTTGTGATGTCGGCCTCTTTCATATGCCTCACCCTCGATTTCCGCATTAGATCTTCTCCTCCGTCTCTTGGTAGGGCTTCGACTCCTTGATTTGGTTCCTCCCGGAACCAAACTCTTACATTCGGCAGCACTGAGAATGTGTGGAAGTCCAAGCGGGGTTGATATCGTTGTGCCAATCAATCTTCGCTCCACGCCAACCCTGAGAAAGCCAGTCAGGAGAGTAAATATTGACCATGCAAACCTAGCAAATAAGAATGCCATGTCCACGTCAGGAATCGCTTTCAAGCGAACATTGTGATGCAGCATTCCTAGCTCTCGTGAAGCCATCAGCAAATGCGCCACGATGGGTGTCTCCTTTTCCGTTATACTTTTGCTCTTCTTCGGCACGAATACGAATTTACGGGCGTCGAAATGGGTGTGGAGATCCTGGCGTAATAGCAAAGCGTTCGCAGTGTCTTCTAAGGGGCCCTGAGAGACGAGAAGAGGATTCAGGTTATATCGCGACATCTCGTTGCGCTGGAACCACACGTCTTGGCTTCTGGGACATAGATGCGCTGCCTGTGTGCCCTCCGTGAATCCACTCATCCGACACGACTGGTCTCTGATAAAAATCGCCGCGCTTAGGGATGATATTGCTGTAAATCTGCTGTTCTGCGCCGACGGCATGTTGTCGTGATTTGTCTGCCAGCAAGGATGTAGGTCTTCGTGGGGAAAGGTCCATTCCCCAAACGTCGGGACAATCGCATAGGGGGCTTCGAGGGAGGAGTTGGGAAGGTAGAAGTAGTAGTCGCGCTCGCAGAGTATGTCGCCGTATGTGAGAGTCGATTTGGCTCCGTCAATTGTCGTGGTAAACCAGCCTTCCCATCGATTGCCGCTAATCACCCCACAGGCAGCGTGTGCTACACCGTACTCAATTCCCCCAGTAGGACAGTCAGGCGCAAAGAGAGTAAGGAGCACATTGCTCGAGTCTGGATAGTGAGGATGTCGGAAGCGTATTTGATGATGAGGGTTCACGGAGATCGAGGTAGGTCGCGACGGGGCGGTAGGAAATGTAGAGGGATCTTGAGCTTCTCCACGAATTTCGATTGCAAGGACACGATCTTCAATTACTGGAGTGCGCGAGGGATTAGGGTTATTGTTTCGATTGATGTTCGTGTCCATCTGATGGTAATGTTGATTTTGTGGTCAAAGAACAAGATGTTATGATTTTCATTTGCGCGGCAAGGATCAAGAATATGCTATACTTCCGTTCTGACTGGGCAACAAAGCTAAAGCATACTACGGGTACGTACTAAAGATGTCATACGTACGGAATAGTGTTCCCCTACGGAGCAATGATGGCAACAAAATCGTGATCCCTTCGACATCTATGGCGCTAGGACTACTTCCCTATATGTTGCAACTCCTCGCCGAGATCCTTAGAAGAGGGTTCTTTGAATATCCGTTATGTCCTTCCTATCGAACTTTAACCACCTACTTTCACGGCCTTCAGTAAGTATAGCGTATCTTTCCTTCTGCGATTCGATCGTATAATATAGGAACTCTTTCACCGGAGCTTTTAGCTCTGCTTTGCCAAGGGTGTTAGAGAAACATTTAACGGCGTTACTCCAGTCTATAGTATCGAATAGAATATTTATGTAATTGATCCCTCCCTCGTATACCACCCACGACCACGGTGGTACTTTCTATTTTAGCAGGTTTTCTAGACCGTTGCCACAAACCAGTCCATGAGACGTGTCGAATGGAGCGGAATGCTGAAAGGTCTATGGGATTTTAGCCGTCCGTGTTGATGAGGCAAGTGCCTCCGAAAAATCAGGTTCGCATCTTTTGCTATCACAGCACGTGACCACATCACAGCTGCCTTCAATGCGAGCTGAAGCGAGTGGCAGATGCCTGGATCTAGCAGGCGGTGAGGCTACTGCTCTTTTGCCGTGTGCCCGACAACAGCTCCTCCATGTCCGGGAAGTCGTCGTCGTCGTCGTCGTTGTCATCGTCGTCGCTGCCATTCGGAAGATTTCGTGAGGCTGTGAAATCGTCTACTCCGACTGCGTGTGGTTTATAAATCTCACCAAGGCCACGATATAGCCTTTCGACTGTCGCGTAGAAGTTTAACAATACGGCTTGGTTATCAAGGGCGGTGTCAGGAACCTGATTTAGATTTCCTCTATTCTCTTCTCTCCTAGGTTTCACCTGAAAACCCGGAGCTATTTCTTTCTAGGGTCCGAGTCGCTGCCGTCTCGGACCGGCCGAATAGAGTAGGTAGCGGAACTAGGAATTATAATATTATCCGATTTAAGAAGTAGATATAATTATTAAGGTCCTTAGCTATCTACGTAGGAGGTAAAACGGATACGTTTTATATATTAGGGTAGTAGGAGAATTAGAGAAGAAGGGTAGAGATTAGTTTCTATAGTAATCTAACCTTATACTTAAATCGTAATTCTCTACTATTATAGTTCCTTATATTCTAATCTCTTTACTTCCCTCGACGGAAGGTAGTTCGTTATAATTCGAGCCCGAGCTTATACCTTATTATTATAATATCTTTAAATACGCTAACTAACTCCGCTTAAGCTAGAGAAAAGATATAAACCCGTTCTCGTACTAGAACTACCTAAGAAAGAGACCTAGGTAATAGTATAGGTCGAACCTAAGGAGACGGTAGCGAATCGGAGGATAACGTTAACCAGGCTCCGTAGCCTAGTATTAAGGAGTAAATTTAATAAGAAAAGCTTATAGTAGAAGAACTTCGGAAGTAAATCCGGAAGAAGACCCGAGAAAAGGAGGCTTTAGTACTATCCCGAATCGCTAAGCTCGAGGAAGCTTAAGAGGTAAGACGAGCCTTAGAAGAATAACTTAAGGACCTTAGGGGGTCGACTTAAATAGACCTAACCCCTTAAAGACAGGTATCGCCTATCCGAATCGAACCTAAATCTATCGCGATTCGACGAGGATATACGAAAGTACCGAACCTACCTGTCTATAAAGGGAGGATAATTTAAGAAGCCTAGTTATTTATTAGTAGCGCCGAGCGACGTTTCCGGCAGGATAATAACTACTACTATCCTACCGACTAGTTAAAAATCGATTTTTATATAATAGCGTTCGACTAGAAGATAGAACGGAAGTAGACCGGATACGAGGAGGAGTTTAACCTAGACGAGATAACCTAGGAAGACTTTAAGACCTTTCTATTCGACTCTATCCTAGATAAGGATAACCGAATCTTAAGCGCCTCGATATAGTATAATAGGGCTTAATAAGGTATAGACTAGAGCGTAGATAATTTCGCTATCTACCTTAACAGACTCGAGAGAGAAATAGGTATAACCGATAAGTATCTTCGCTAGTAGACCCTTATCACAATCACGGGATAAGATCACGTGCAGTTCCAAGACCATAGGCTTAAGAGATAACTATCTCCAGGAGACCTTAGACTGTTATAGTAAGGGGACTAATTACAGGCTAGTAAGCGGTCTAGTGTTACGATTCGGCACTTAACTACCCTGTAGCTAAGTAACAAGTTGTATATTTATAGGCTATATAGAAGTATACGGGCTATTACTAGGTTTATAAGGCTTAGAAGTCTTACTCGTAATAATAACTGTATAATATAATAATAAGATTTAGTTACTATATTTAATTAAGCACGAAGCTCCTATCTAATAGGTGAAGACCTAGACTATATATTAAATAGAACGCGAGGGTAGCTAGTCGACCCTTTCGTTCTAGTCGACTTAGTCGCCTATCGGCCTAGTCGACCTATAGTTATATAACCTATCTATTACTATAAAATCCCTAGATCGCTTACTAGCCTGTAATTAGTCCCTTTCTCTATATTAGCCTAAGGTCTCCTAGAGATTATTATCTCTTAAGCCTATAGTCTTAGGACTATACGTGATTTATCCCGTAATTATAATACTACCCCCCTTTCGTCCTAGCGTGTCCTTACGTATAAGTACGACCTAAGGAAATATCGACGTCAGGCTATCGGCCTCTCCCCTTCTTATTATAACTACAGATCGCTCCTATAAATAATAAGAACGAGCTACCTTAGGAAACTATATCGAATATCTAGGCGATATTATAGCTCCTTATACTCGTTACGAAAAATTAAAAGACGTTAAAGGAGTATCCCGGCGTTATATAGCTATTCCGGGTAAGGAATTTAAACGCTACGTAGAGTACGCCTGTCAGGGTAAAACCTGTGATTATTATAAGAGGAATCGAATACCCTTACTTTCTAACTAGGCTTCTCTCGAACGGTAGAAGGAGCACCTCGAGCAGTAGGAAGAGGCTGCTACCGAGCAGGCCTAAGAGGCTATAGCCCGGGTCGCTCGCTTACGGAAGTAGAAGCGTCAGCTATTAGCTAGGGAAAAACGGATAGTGTTAGCCGGTCTTAACTCTTTAGACGAGTTAGACGAGTTAGAGGCCCGGGAAAAACAAGCGCGAGAGAAGCGTGAGTAAGAGGCGGAGGTAGCCCGTATCGCGGCCGCTCCCCCTCCTTCTATAGATCCTTTCGGTTTCGCCCTGGATCCTTCTTTCGACCCTTCCTTAGTTTTCCTACCTAGTAACCCTTTCTAGGTAGTTTAGGATTTTAGTAGTAGAACGTCTTAAGCTTCTTAGGGTAGCTAAGGTAGGACTTTAGTTCCTATATATTTTCTAAATATAGGTAATCTAACTATTTAATTAAGTACTTAATCTTTCCGTTTATATACTAATAGTCTAAGATTTCTTCGACGTTATATATAGCTTCTTTTTAAGGGTTAATAGATTCTGCTTTAGTAAACGGAGCTTTTAGAGCTCCTAGTAGTACTAGTTCTAGTAACGAAATATAGATAACCGGGTAGATTCTTATTATCTTTAGTAGTTTAAGTTTATAGTTTAAACGTCCTCTTACTTCCTTAATCTTAAAGGGTCCTAATTTCTTATAGTCTAGTTTATCGCTTAGTCTTTTTATTTTAATATTTTTTCTTAGGAGGTAGACTTTATCCCCCCTCTTTAGCGTAGGCTCCTAACTACGTTTTTAGTTATAGTAGTATACGTTTCTCTCCGCTACGAACTTTAGTTCCTCTAATAGTTCCTTATATAATTCTACTATTTTATCTAATATTACTCTTACGCTTTAATTTAATATTTATTCTATCTCTAAGTCTAGTTCTCTATATACTACGTATTCTCTTCTATATAGGGTAAAGAATAGTATCTTACTAGTAGCTTCCGAGACTAAGCTATTATAAGCGAATTATACGAGTAGTAGGAACTATACCTAATTATCTTATTAGTAGTTAATATATAATCGTAGGTATACTTCGATAACCTAGTTTATACGTTTAGTTCCTCTATTTATCTATAGGTAGAATATAGTAGATATCTTTCTTTTAACTCCGAGTATAGCTATTAGGCTTTTCTAAAACTTAGAGGTAAAGAGACTATCCCTATCTAATATAATCTCCTTTAGTAGCCTATAATTTATTATTATATCGCGGTTAAAGGCGTAAGCTAAATCCTCTACTATACTAGTTTTTATATATAGGCTTAAAGTAATATATTTCGTTAGTCTATATACGCTAACTAGGATAGATTCGTATTTAATATTTATTATTAGTTCTTTTAATTCTAGGAATCTAGAAATAAAATTCTATAATACCGACTTAAATAGAATATCCGGTATCGGTATCGTTCCTATTTATCTATAAGGGGTATATCGAGTAACCTTATTCCTTATATATATATCGTATTTCGCGATTACTTTACTAACTAACTTCTTTAGGTCTAGGACGTAGTATAGTTATTTAATTCTAAAGGTAGTACGGCGTATCCCTTAATATCTATAAGCTAGTAGCTTATATTATTCTTTAATAATTTTAAAGGCTAGGTCTGTTAGAATCTATACTTTATAAGTATCTATATATTCCTATAAATCCTTCTTTATATATAGGCCGATCTAGTATCGTTTCTGAATTATTTCGTTATCTTCGTTATTTAGAAATTCCTATTATACCTTCCGTATTCTCTAGTAGTAGGATTCTTCTAGAGGGTTACTTCGAGAGTTCGCTAGGACTGATTTTACTCCTAGTACTAAGTCTCCGATTTAAACCTCTCTTAGTAAGTTAATTATCTTAGAACTTTTATCCTTAGTATACCTAGGTAATCGACTTAATATATTAGTACGTAGGTTCGTAGTGCCTTTAATATACTTAATAATAATATTAAAGTATACTAGCTCTTCTAACTATCTTATATACCTGCTTCTATTAAGTACCTTAGTTCTAGTAAAACTAACTAGGTTCTTATAATCTAATAATATAATAACCTTATACTTTACTCCTTAGAGATAGATCCTCTAATACTTTAGTACTAATACTATAGTAAGGAGTTCCTTATTATATATATCGTAGTTTAGTTTAGCTAGGTTATATTTCTCTAAAAAGTAAGCTATAGGATATAGCTTTCTATTCTTATCTAGCTAAAGGTATACTACTACTCTAGTAGTATCTAAGGAGTCCGTCTCGACGATACTTTCTAATTCCGGGTTAAATATCCTAAGTATAGGATCCTCCGTAAATTTCTTCTTAAGTTTATTAAACGCGTTTTACTACTCTTTTTCCTATACGAACTTCGTTCCTTTACGTGTTAGGCGTGTTAATAGTTCGGCTATTCTCGAGTAGTCCTAGATAAACTATCGTAAGAAGTTTCCGAACCCGTTAAATAATTATACGTCTTTTATATTCTCTAGGGTTAGCTAGTCTCTAACTACCTAGATCTTTTCTAGATCGATCCTTATTTTATCTAGGGTAATAATAAAACCTAGGAATTTAACTTCCTTAACTCTAAACTTATATTTCTTAAGCTTAAGTCTAGATTTATACTTATATAATACTTTTAATATATCGTATATATCTTTCTCGTAGTCTTCTTCTCGTTCCGAGAATACGAGAATATTATCTAAGTATAGGATAACTATTTTATAGAGGAAAAGTCGGAGGATATCTTTATTCTATCGTTAGTAGGTAGCGGGAGTATTTATAAGGCCGAATAATATTATAAGATACTCCTATAGCCCCGACGGTATTATAAACGTAGTCTTCTATTCGTGTCCTTTCGCTATACGGATTAATCTAAAAGCGTTTTCTTAATCTAGTTTAGTAAAGATCTTAGCTTTAGATAACTAATCTCGTAACTATTCCGCTTTTAGTAAGGGGTAAGCGTCTATAACTATTTTAGTATTTACTAGTCGGTAGTCGCCGTAAGCCCTTCCTTCTAGTTTATCCTTTTTCTCGGCTATTATTAGGTTTACCGTATATAGTAATTTTAATTTTCTAATAAGTCCTTTCTAAGCTAGTTTCCTTATATATTCTTCGATAATCTTCGTCTTAGTATAGTCGAAGTACCGAAGTTTCTATTTAGGTAACTTAGCTTCTTCCTTAAGGTTAATCTCGTAATCCTAAGGTTAGTATTCTAGTAATACTCTAAAGTTATTTAGAGTATAAAATATCTCTAAGAATTCCCGGTAATAACGAGGTATCTCCTTAATTATTTTTTTTAGTTTTTTCCCTTTAGTTAACCCTATTCTAAGGCGTCTCCTAGGATAGTCCTGACCGACCTTATTACGTACCTGTTTTAAGGTAGTACTTCCTTTATTAGGCTTAGATTACTATAGGAGTAACCCCTTATAATTATACCGGCTAAACTTAAGTTTACCTATCTACTAATTTATCTCTAGATTATATTATCGTAACTATATTATTCCTATAATAGCCTAGTTATCACCGGTCAGGGCTATATTAAAGACTATATTATTAGTATATCCTAATTCGGTTTCTATCCTTATAGGTCCTATATATTTACTAATTAATCCGTCCTAATAATTAATATCTATACCGTCGAATACTAAGAGCCTATAAGGTCTCCTAGATTTCTAGTTAAAACCTAACTCCTTTATAACTCCTAGGTCTATAAAGTTATTAGTTACCCTAGAGTCTAATAGAACCCGAATTTCTCTTACGTTTTCTTCTTAGTATAGTTTAACCTTTATTTCTAAATATACTTATAGTTTATCTAGGTTACCCTAGGTTCCTCTAAGCGCTTTTAGTTCTTTTAGGACTGCCCGGGAACCTATTCCTAGTATATTTTCCTATTCCT